>JAWIMA010000019.1:0-251478 GCA_036898165.1 Silybum marianum | reverse complement strand
CAAATGTGTTAATTTTAGAGTAACGCATGTAAAGCAGTGAGCTTTTTACATTTTTTGTTTCATATAACATTGAAAAATTATGACGTTAATACAATTGTTTCGTAGAACCGTGAAAAAAGTGACCTGGAAATCATTGAATCGTCTAAAGTTGTCACATTTATACATCTTTGTTATTTATAAAAGAATGTAAAAATGTGAACTTTTTCGTGATTTCCAAAAAACGGTGTAAAGGATTATTTTTTTTACAGTTGTTTCGGAAAATTGTTAAAAACTTTAATTTTTTTATAGTTTTTTTAGAGTGGTACAAAATGTGTTAATTTTAGAGGAACACATGTAAAGCGGTGAGCGTTTTACATTTTTGTTTCATATAACATTGAAAAATCTAAACGTTGAAACAATTAGTTTTGTAAAACCGTAAAAAAAGGTGACCCGGAAATCATTGAAACGTGTAAAGTAGCCACCTTTATAAATCGATGTTACTTTTAGAAGTTTGTAAAAATGTGTACTTTTTCAAAGATTTCCATAAAACAGTGTAAAATATTTTATTTTTTAACAGTTATTTCGGAAAATTGTTAAAAACTTGAATTTTTTTCTAGTTTTTTTAGATTGGTACAAAATGTGTTAATTTTAGAGTAACAAATGTAAAGCGGTGAGCTTTTTACATTTTTTGTTTCATATAACATTGAAAAATTATGATGTTAATACAACTTGTTTCGTAGAACCGTGAAAAAAGTGACCTGGAAATCATTGAATCGTCTAAACTTGTCACCTTTATACATCTTTGTTATTTATAAAAGCATGTAAAAATGTGAACGTTTTCGTAGATTTCCATAAAACGGTGTAAAAGATTTTATTTTTTACGGTTGTTTCGGAAAATTGTTAAAAATTTGAATTTTTTTCTAGTTTTTTTAGATTGGTACAAAATGTGTTAATTTTAGAGTAACACATGTAAAGCGGTGAGCTTTTTACATTTTTTTCATATAACATTGAAAAATTATGACGTTAATACAACTTGTTTCGTAGAACCGTGAAAAAAGTGACCTGGAAATCAGTGAATCGACTAAAGTTGTCACCTTTATACATCTCTGTTATTTATAGAAGCATGTAAAAATGTGAACTTTTTCGTAGATTTCCATAAAACGGTGTAAAACATTTTATTTTTTACGGTTGTTTCGGAAAATTGTTAAAAACTTGAGTTTTTTTCTAGTTTTTTTAGATTGGTACAAAATGTGTTAATTTTAGAGTAACGCATGTAAAGCAGTGAGCTTTTTACATTTTTTGTTTCATATAACATTGAAAAATTATGACGTTAATACAATTGTTTCGTAGAACCGTGAAAAAAGTGACCTGGAAATCATTGAATCGTCTAAAGTTGTCACCTTTATACATCTTTGTTATTTATAGAAAACATGTAAAAATGGGAACTTTTTCGTAAATTTCCATAAAACGGTGTAAAAGATTTAATATTTTACGGTTGTTTCGGAAAATTGTTAAAAACTTATATTTTTTTTTCTAGTTTTTTTAGATTGGTACAAAATGTGTTAATTTTAGAGTAACGCATGTAAAGCAGTGAGCTTTTTACATTTTTTGTTTCATATAACATTGAAAAATTATGACGTTAATACAATTGTTTCGTAGAACCGTGAAAAAAGTGACCTGGAAATCATTGAATCGTCTAAAGTTGTCACCTTTATACATCTTTGTTATTTATAGAAACGTGTAAAAATGTCAACTTTTTCGTAGATTTCCTTAAAACGGTGTAAAAGATTTTATCTTTTACAGTTGTTTCGGAAAATTGTTAAAAACTTGAATTTTTTTCTAGTTTTTTTAGAGTGGTACAAAATGTGTTAATTTTAGAGAAACACATGTAAAGCGGTGAGCTTTTTACATTTTTGTTTGATATAACATTGAAAAATCTAAACGTTGAAACAAAGTTTTGTAGAACCGTGAAAAAAGGTGACCCGGAAGTATTGAAACGTGTAAAGTAGCCACCTTCATAAATCGATGTTACTTTTAGAAGTTTGTAAAAATGTGTACTTTCCCAAAGATTTCCATAAAACGGTGTAAAATATTTTATTTTTTAGCAGTTGTTTGGGAAAATTGTTAAAAACTTGAATTTTTTTCTAGTGTTTTTAGAGTGGTACAAAATGTGATAATTTTAGAGTAACACATGTAAAGCGGTGACCTTTTTACATTTTTGTTTCATATAACATTGAAAAATCTAAATGTTGAAACAATTAGTTTTGTAAAACCGTAAAAAAAGGTGACCCGGAAATCATTGAAACGTGTAAAGTAGCCACCTTTATAAATCGATGTTACTTTTAGAAGTTTGTAAAAATGTGTACTTCTTCAAAGATTTCCATAAAACAGTGTAAAATATTTTATTTTTTAACAGTTATTTCGGAAAATTGTTAAAAACTTGAATTTTTTTCTAGTTTTTTTAGATTGGTACAAAATGTGTTAATTTTAGAGTAACAAATGTAAAGCGGTGAGCTTTTTACATTTTCTGTTTCATATAACATTGAAAAATGATGATGTTAATACAATTTGTTTCGTAGAACCGTGAAAAAAGTGACCTGGAAATCATTGAATCGTCTAAACTTGTCACCTTTATACATCTTTGTTATTTATAAAAGTATGTAAAAATGTGAACTTTTTCGTAGATTTCCATAAAACGGTGTAAAAGATTTTATTTTTTACGGTTGTTTCGGAAAATTGTTAAAAACTTGAATTTTTTTCTAGTTTTTTTAGATTGGTACAAAATGTGTTAATTTTAGAGTAACACATGTAAAGCGGTGAGCTTTTTACATTTTTTTCATATAACATTGAAAAATTATGACGTTAATACAACTTGTTTCGTAGAACCGTGAAAAAATTGACCTGGAAATCAGTGAATCGACTAAAGTTGTCACCTTTATACATCTCTGTTATTTATAGAAGCATGTAAAAATGTGAACTTTTTCGTAGATTTCCATAAAACGGTGTAAAACATTTTATTTTTTACGGTTGTTTCGGAAAATTGTTAAAAACTTGAATTTTTTTCTAGTTTTTTTAGATTGGTACAAAATGTGTTAATTTTAGAGTAACGCATGTAAAGCAGTGAGCTTTTTACATTTTTTGTTTCATATAACATTGAAAAATTATGACGTTAATACAATTGTTTCGTAGAACCGTGAAAAAAGTGACCTGGAAATCATTGAATCGTCTAAAGTTGTCACCTTTATACATCTTTGTTATTTATAGAAGCGTGTAAAAATGTCAACTTTTTCGTAGATTTCCTTAAAACGGTGTAAAAGATTTTATACAGTTGTTTCGGAAAATTGTTAAAAACTTGAATTTTTTTCTAGTTTTTTTAGAGTGGTACAAAATGTGTTAATTTTAGAGAAACACATGTAAAGCGGTGAGCTTTTTACATTTTTGTTTGATATAACATTGAAAAATCTAAACGTTGAAACAAAGTTTTGTAGAACCGTGAAAAAAGGTGACCCAGAAGTATTGAAACGTGTAAAGTAGCCACCTTCATAAATCGATGTTACTTTTAGAAGTTTGTAAAAATGTGTACTTTCCCAAAGATTTCCATAAAACGGTGTAAAATATTTTATTTTTTAGCAGTTGTTTCGGAAAATTGTTAAAAACTTGAATTTTTTTCTAGTGTTTTTAGAGTGGTACAAAATGTGATAATTTTAGAGTAACACATGTAAAGCGGTGACCTTTTTACATTTTTTGTTTCATATAACATTGAAAAATTATGACGTTAATACAACTTGTTTCGTAGAACCGTGAAAAAAGTGACCTGGAATCATTGAATCGTCTAAAGTTGTCACCTTTATACATCTCTGTTATTTATAGAAGCATGTTAAAATGTTAACTTTTTCGTAGATTTCCATAAAACGGTGTAAAAGATTTTATTTTTACGGTTGTTTCGGAAAATTGTTAAAAACTTGAATTTTTTTCTAGTTTTTTTAGATTGGTACAAAATGTGTTAATTTTAGAGTAACACATGTAAAGCGGTGAGCTTTTTACATTTTTTTTCATATAACATTGAAAAATTATGACGTTAATACAACTTGTTTCGTAGAACCGTGAAAAAAGTGACCTGGAAATCATTGAATCGTCTAAAGTTGTCACATTTATACATCTTTGTTATTTATAAAAGAATGTAAAAATGTGAACTTTTTCGTGATTTCCAAAAAACGGTGTAAAGGATTATTTTTTTTACAGTTGTTTCGGAAAATTGTTAAAAACTTTAATTTTTTTATAGTTTTTTTAGAGTGGTACAAAATGTGTTAATTTTAGAGGAACACATGTAAAGCGGTGAGCGTTTTACATTTTTGTTTCATATAACATTGAAAAATCTAAACGTTGAAACAATTAGTTTTGTAAAACCGTAAAAAAAGGTGACCCGGAAATCATTGAAACGTGTAAAGTAGCCACCTTTATAAATCGATGTTACTTTTAGAAGTTTGTAAAAATGTGTACTTTTTCAAAGATTTCCATAAAACAGTGTAAAATATTTTATTTTTTAACAGTTATTTCGGAAAATTGTTAAAAACTTGAATTTTTTTCTAGTTTTTTTAGATTGGTACAAAATGTGTTAATTTTAGAGTAACAAATGTAAAGCGGTGAGGTTTTTACATTTTCTGTTTCATATAACATTGAAAAATGATGATGTTAATACAACTTGTTTCGTAGAACCGTGAAAAAAGTGACCTGGAAATCATTGAATCGTCTAAACTTGTCACCTTTATACATCTTTGTTATTTATAAAAGCATGTAAAAATGTGAACTTTTTCGTAGATTTCCATAAAACGGTGTAAAAGATTTTATTTTTTACGGTTGTTTCGGAAAATTGTTAAAAATTTGAATTTTTTTCTAGTTTTTTTAGATTGGTACAAAATGTGTTAATTTTAGAGTAACACATGTAAAGCGGTGAGCTTTTTACATTTTTTTCATATAACATTGAAAAATTATGACGTTAATACAACTTGTTTCGTAGAACCGTGAAAAAAGTGACCTGGAAATCAGTGAATCGACTAAAGTTGTCACCTTTGTACATCTTTGTTATTTATAGAAAACATGTAAAAATGGGAACTTTTTCGTAGATTTCCATAAAACGGTGTAAAAGATTTTATTTTTTACGGTTGTTTCGGAAAATTGTTAAAAACTTGAATTTTTTTATAGTTTTTTTAGAGTGGTACAAAATGTGTTAATTTTAGAGGAACACATGTAAAGCGGTGAGGTTTTTACATTTTTGTTTCATATAACGTTGAAAAATCTAAACGTTGAAACAATTAGTTTTGTAAAACCGTAAAAAAAGGTGACCCGGAAATCATTGAAACGTGTAAAGTAGCCACCTTTATAAATCGATGTTACTTTTAGAAGTTTGTAAAAATGTGTACTTTTTCAAAGATTTCCATAAAACAGTGTAAAAGATTTTATTTTTTAACAGTTATTTCGGAAAATTGTTAAAAACTTGAATTTTTTTCTAGTTTTTTTAGATTGGTACAAAATGTGTTAATTTTAGAGTAACAAATGTAAAGCGGTGAGCTTTTTACATTTTTTGTTTCATATAACGTTGAAAAATTATGATGTTAATACAACTTGTTTCGTAGAACCGTGAAAAAAGTGACCTGGAAATCATTGAATCGTCTAAACTTGTCACCTTTATACATCTTTGTTATTTATAGAAGCATGTAAAAATGTGAACTTTTTCGTAGATTTCCATAAAACGGTGTAAAAGATTTTATTTTTACGGTTGTTTCGGAAAATTGTTAAAAACTTATATTTTTTTCTAGTTTTTTTAGATTGGTACAAAATGTGTTAATTTTAGAGTAACGCATGTAAAGCAGTGAGCTTTTTACATTTTTTGTTTCATATAACATTGAAAAATTATGACGTTAATACAATTGTTTCGTGGAACCGTGAAAAAAGTGACCTGGAAATCATTGAATCATCTAAAGTTGTCACCTTTATACATCTTTGTTATTTATAGAAGCGTGTAAAAATGTCAACTTTTTCGTAGATTTCCTTAAAACGGTGTAAAAGATTTTATCTTTTACAGTTGTTTCGGAAAATTGTTAAAAACTTGAATTTTTTTCCAGTTTTTTTAGAGTGGTACAAAATGTGTTAATTTTAGAGGAACACTTGTAAAGCGGTGAGCTTTTTACATTTTTGTTTCATCTAACATTGAAAAATTATGACGTTAATACAACTTGTTTCGTAGAACCGTGAAAAAAGTGACCTGGAAATCATTGAATCGTCTAAAGTTGTCACCTTTATACATCTTTGTTATTTATAAAAGCATTTAAAAATGTGAACTTTTTCGTAGATTTCCCAAAAACGGTGTAAAAGATTTTATTTTTTACAGTTTTTCGGAAAATTGTTAAAAACTTGAATTTTTTTATAGTTTTTTTAGAGTGGTACAAAATGTGTTAATTTTAAAGGAACACATGTAAAGCGGTGAGCTTTTTACATTTTTGTTTCATATAACATTGAAAAATTTAAACGTTGAAACAATTAGTTTTGTAAAACCGTAAAAAAAGGTGACCCGGAAATCATTGAAACGTGTAAAGTAGCCACCTTTATAAATCGATGTTACTTTTAGAAGTTTGTAAAAATGTGTACTTTTTCAAAGATTTCCATAAAACAGTGTAAAATATTTTATTTTTTAACAGTTGTTTCGGAAAATTGTTAAAAACTTGAATTTTTTTCTAGTTTTTTTAGATTGGGACAAAATGTGTTAATTTTAGAGTAACAAATGTAAAGCAGTGAGCTTTTTACATTTTTTGTTTCATATAACATTGAAAAATTATGATGTTAATACAACTTGTTTCGTAGAACCGTGAAAAAAGTGACCTGGAAATCATTGAATCGTCTAAACTTGTCACCTTTATACATCTTTGTTATCTATAGAAGCATGTAAAAATGTGAACTTTTTCGTAGATTTCCATAAAATGGTGTAAAAGATCTTATTTTTTACGGTTGTTTCGGAAAATTGTTAAAAACTTGAATTTTTTTCTAGTTTTTTTAGAGTGGTACAAAATGTGTTAATTTTAGAGAAACACATGTAAAAGCGGTGAGCTTTTTACATTTTTGTTTGATATAACATTGAAAAATCTAAACGTTGAAACAAAGTTTTGTAGAACCGTGAAAAAAGGTGACCCAGAAGTATTGAAACGTGTAAAGTAGCCACCTTCATAAATCGATGTTACTTTTAGAAGTTTGTAAAAATGTGTACTTTCCCAAAAATTTCCATAAAACGGTGTAAAATATTTTATTTTTTAGCAGTTGTTTCGGAAAATTGTTAAAAACTTGAATTTTTTTCTAGTGTTTTTAGAGTGGTACAAAATGTATTAATTTTAGAGTAACACATGTAAAGCGATGACCTTTTTACATTTTTTGTTTCATATAACATTGAAAAATTATGACGTTAATACAACTTGTTTCGTAGAACCGTGAAAAAAGTGACCTGGAATCATTGAATTGTCTAAAGTTGTCACCTTTATACATCTCTGTTATTTATAGAAGCATGTAAAAATGTGAACTTTTTCGTAGATTTCCATAAAACGGTGTAAAAGATTTTATTTTTACGGTTGTTTCGGAAAATTGTTAAAAACTTGAATTTTTTTCTAGTTCTTTTAGATTGGTACAAAATGTGTTAATTTTAGAGTAACACTTGTAAAGCGGTGAGCTTTTTACATTTTTTTCATATAACATTGAAAAATTATGACGTTAATACAACTTGTTTCGTAGAACCGTGAAAAAAGTGACCTGGAAATCATTGAATCGTCTAAAGCTATCACCTTTATACATCTTTGTTATTTATAGAAAACATGTAAAAATGGGAACTTTTTCGTAAATTTCCATAAAACGGTGTAAAAGATTTAATTTTTTACGGTTGTTTCGGAAAATTGTTAAAAACTTATATTTTTTTCTAGTTTTTTTAGATTGGTACAAAATGTGTTAATTTTAGAGTAACGCATGTAAAGCAGTGAGCTTTTTACATTTTTTGTTTCATATAACATTGAAAAATTATGACGTTAATACAATTGTTTCGTAGAACCGTGAAAAAAGTGACCTGGAAATCATTGAATCGTCTAAAGTTGTCACCTTTATACATCTTTGTTATTTATAGAAGCGTGTAAAAATGTCAACTTTTTCGTAGATTTCCTTAAAACGGTGTAAAAGATTTTATCTTTTACAGTTGTTTCGGAAAATTGTTAAAAACTTGAATTTTTTTCTAGTTTTTTTAGAGTGGTACAAAATGTGTTAATTTTAGAGAAACACATGTAAAGCGGTGAGCTTTTTACATTTTTGTTTGGTATAACATTGAAAAATCTAAACGTTGAAACAAAGTTTTGTAGAACCGCGAAAAAAGGTGACCCAGAAGTATTGAAACGTGTAAAGTAGCCACCTTCATAAATCGATGTTACTTTTAGAAGTTTGTAAAAATGTGTACTTTCCCAAAAATTTCCATAAAACGGTGTAAAATATTTTATTTTTTAGCAGTTGTTTCGGAAAATTGTTAAAAACTTGAATTTTTTTATAGTGTTTTTAGAGTGGTACAAAATGTGATAATTTTAGAGTAACACATGTAAAGCGGTGACCTTTTTACATTTTTTGTTTCATATAACATTGAAAAATTATGACGTTAATACAACTTGTTTCGTAGAACCGTGAAAAAAGTGACCTGTAATTATTGAATCGTCTAAAGTTGTCACCTTTATACATCTCTGTTATTTATAAAAGCATGTAAAAATGTTAACTTTTTCGTAGATTTCCATAAAACGGTGTAAAAGATTTTATTTTTACGGTTGTTTTGGAAAATTGTTAAAAACTTGAATTTTTTTCTAGTTTTTTTAGATTGGTACAAAATGTGTTAATTTTAGAGTAACACATGTAAAGCGGTGAGCTTTTTACATTTTTGAATCATATAACATTGAAAAATCTAAACGTTGAAACAATTAGTTTTGTAAAACCGTAAAAAAAGGTGACCCGGAAATCATTGAAACGTGTAAAGTAGCCACCTTTATAAATCGATGTTACTTTTAGAAGTTTGTAAAAATGTGTACTTTTTCAAAGATTTCCATAAAACAGTGTAAAAGATTTTATTTTTTAACAGTTGTTTCGGAAAATTGTTAAAAACTTGAATTTTTTTCTAGTTTTTTTAGATTGGGACAAAATGTGTTAATTTTAGAGTAACAAATGTAAAGCGGTGAGCTTTTTACATTTTTTGTTTCATATAACATTGAAAAATTATGATGTTAATACAACTTGTTTCGTAGAACCGTGAAAACAGTGACCTGGAAATCATTGAATCGTCTAAACTTGTCACCTTTATACATCTTTGTTATTTATAGAAGCATGTAAAAATGGGAACTTTTTCGTAAATTTCCATAAAACGGTGTAAAAGATTTAATTTTTTACGGTTGTTTCGGAAAATTGTTAAAAACTTGAATTTTTTTCTAGTTTTTTTAGATTGGTACAAAATGTGTTAATTTTAGAGTAACACATGTAAAGCGGTGAGCTTTTTACATTTTTTGTTTCATATAACATTGAAAAATTATGACGTTAATACAATTGTTTCGTAGAAACGTGAAAAAAGTGACCGGAAATCATTGAATCGTCTAAAGTTGTCATCTTTATACATCTTTGTTATTTATAGAAGCGTGTAAAAATGTCAACTTTTTCGTAGATTTCCTTAAAACGGTGTAAAAGATTTTATCTTTTACGGTTGTTTCGGAAAATTGTTAAAAACTTGAATTTTTTTCTAGTTTTTTTAGAGTGGTACAAAATGTGTTAATTTTAGAGAAACACATGTAAAGCGGTGAGCTTTTTACATTTTTTTCATATAACATTGAAAAATTATGACGTTAATACAACTTGTTTCGTAGAACCGTGAAAAAAGTGACTTGGAAATCATTGAATCGTCTAAAGTTGTCACCTTTATACATCTTTGTTATTTATAGAAAACATGTAAAAATGGGAACTTTTTCGTAGATTTCCATAAAACTGTGTAAAAGATTTTATTTTTTACGGTTGTTTCGGAAAATTGTTAAAAACTTATATTTTTTTCTAATTTTTTTAGATTGGTACAAAATGTGTTAATTTTAGAGTAACACATGTAAAGCGGTGAGCTTTTTACATTTTTGTTTCATATAACATTGAAAAATTATGACGTTAATACAACTTGTTTCGTAGAACCGTGAAAAAAGTGACCTGGAAATCATTGAATCGTCTAAAGTTGTCACCTTTATACATCTTTGTTATTTATAGAAAACATGTAAAAATGGGAACTTTTTCGTAGATTTCCATAAAACGGTGTAAAAGATTTTATTTTTTACGGTTGTTTCGGAAAATTGTTAAAAACTTATCTTTTTTTCTAGTTTTTTTAGATTGGTACAAAATGTGTTAATTTTAGAGTAAGACATGTAAAGCGGTGAGCTTTTTACATTTTTGTTTCATATAACATTGAAAAATTATGACGTTAATACAACTTGTTTCGTAGAACCGTGAAAAAAGTGACCTGGAAATCATTGAATCGTCTAAACTTGTCACCTTTATACATCTTTGTTATCTATAGAAGCATGTAAAAATGTGAACTTTTTCGTAGATTTCCATAAAATGGTGTAAAAGATCTTATTTTTTACGGTTGTTTCGGAAAATTGTTAAAAACTTGAATTTTTTTCTAGTTTTTTTAGAGTGGTACAAAATGTGTTAATTTTAGAGAAACACATGTAAAAGCGGTGAGCTTTTTACATTTTTGTTTGATATAACATTGAAAAATCTAAACGTTGAAACAAAGTTTTGTAGAACCGTGAAAAAAGGTGACCCAGAAGTATTGAAACGTGTAAAGTAGCCACCTTCATAAATCGATGTTACTTTTAGAAGTTTGTAAAAATGTGTACTTTCCCAAAAATTTCCATAAAACGGTGTAAAATATTTTATTTTTTAGCAGTTGTTTCGGAAAATTGTTAAAAACTTGAATTTTTTTCTAGTGTTTTTAGAGTGGTACAAAATGTATTAATTTTAGAGTAACACATGTAAAGCGATGACCTTTTTACATTTTTTGTTTCATATAACATTGAAAAATTATGACGTTAATACAACTTGTTTCGTAGAACCGTGAAAAAAGTGACCTGGAATCATTGAATTGTCTAAAGTTGTCACCTTTATACATCTCTGTTATTTATAGAAGCATGTAAAAATGTGAACTTTTTCGTAGATTTCCATAAAACGGTGTAAAAGATTTTATTTTTACGGTTGTTTCGGAAAATTGTTAAAAACTTGAATTTTTTTCTAGTTCTTTTAGATTGGTACAAAATGTGTTAATTTTAGAGTAACACTTGTAAAGCGGTGAGCTTTTTACATTTTTTTTCATATAACATTGAAAAATTATGACGTTAATACAACTTGTTTCGTAGAACCGTGAAAAAAGTGACCTGGAAATCATTGAATCGTCTAAAGCTATCACCTTTATACATCTTTGTTATTTATAGAAAACATGTAAAAATGGGAACTTTTTCGTAAATTTCCATAAAACGGTGTAAAAGATTTAATTTTTTACGGTTGTTTCGGAAAATTGTTAAAAACTTATATTTTTTTCTAGTTTTTTTAGATTGGTACAAAATGTGTTAATTTTAGAGTAACGCATGTAAAGTGAGCTTTTTACATTTTTTGTTTCATATAACATTGAAAAATTATGACGTTAATACAATTGTTTCGTAGAACCGTGAAAAAAGTGACGGAAATCATTGAAACGTCTAAAGTTGTCACCTTTATACATCTTTGTTATTTATAGAAGCGTGTAAAAATGTCAACTTTTTCGTAGATTTCCTTAAAACGGTGTAAAAGATTTTATCTTTTACAGTTGTTTCGGAAAATTGTTAAAAACTTGAATTTTTTTCTAGTTTTTTTAGAGTGGTACAAAATGTGTTAATTTTAGAGAAACACATGTAAAGCGGTGAGCTTTTTACATTTTTGTTTCATATAACATTGAAAAATCTAAACGTTGAAACAAAGTTTTGTAGAACCGCGAAAAAAGGTGACCCAGAAGTATTGAAACGTGTAAAGTAGCCACCTTCATAAATCGATGTTACTTTTAGAAGTTTGTAAAAATGTGTACTTTCCCAAAAATTTCCATAAAACGGTGTAAAATATTTTATTTTTTACGTTGTTTCGGAAAATTGTTAAAAACTTGAATTTTTTTATAGTGTTTTTAGAGTGGTACAAAATGTGATTAATTTTAGAGTAACACATGTAAAGCGGTGACCTTTTTACATTTTTTGTTTCATATAACATTGAAAAATTATGACGTTAATACAATTGTTTCGTAGAACCGTGAAAAAGTGACCTGTAATTATTGAATCGTCTAAAGTTGTCACCTTTATACATCTCTGTTATTTATAAAAGCATGTAAAAATGTTAACTTTTTCGTAGATTTCCATAAAACGGTGTAAAAGATTTTATTTTTACGGTTGTTTTGGAAAATTGTTAAAAACTTGAATTTTTTTCTAGTTTTTTTAGATTGGTACAAAATGTGTTAATTTTAGAGTAACACATGTAAAGCGGTGAGCTTTTTACATTTTTGAATCATATAACATTGAAAAATCTAAACGTTGAAACAATTAGTTTTGTAAAACCGTAAAAAAAGGTGACCCGGAAATCATTGAAACGTGTAAAGTAGCCACCTTTATAAATCGATGTTACTTTTAGAAGTTTGTAAAAATGTGTACTTTTTCAAAGATTTCCATAAAACAGTGTAAAAGATTTTATTTTTTAACAGTTGTTTCGGAAAATTGTTAAAAACTTGAATTTTTTTCTAGTTTTTTTAGATTGGGACAAAATGTGTTAATTTTAGAGTAACAAATGTAAAGCGGTGAGCTTTTTACATTTTTTGTTTCATATAACATTGAAAAATTATGATGTTAATACAACTTGTTTCGTAGAACCGTGAAAACAGTGACCTGGAAATCATTGAATCGTCTAAACTTGTCACCTTTATACATCTTTGTTATTTATAGAAGCATGTAAAAATGGGAACTTTTTCGTAAATTTCCATAAAACGGTGTAAAAGATTTAATTTTTTACGGTTGTTTCGGAAAATTGTTAAAAACTTGAATTTTTTTTTAGTTTTTTTAGATTGGTACAAAATGTGTTAATTTTAGAGTAACACATGTAAAGCGGTGAGCTTTTTATATTTTTTGTTTCATATAACATTGAAAAATTATGACGTTAATACAATTGTTTCGTAGAAACGTGAAAAAAGTGACCTGGAAATCATTGAATCGTCTAAAGTTGTCATCTTTATACATCTTTGTTATTTATAGAAGCGTGTAAAAATGTCAACTTTTTCGTAGATTTCCTTAAAACGGTGTAAAAGACTTTATCTTTTACAGTTGTTTCGGAAAATTGTTAAAAACTTGAATTTTTTTCTAGTTTTTTTAGAGTGGTACACAATGTGTTAATTTTAGAGAAACACATGTAAATCGGTGAGCTTTTTACATTTTTATTCATATAACATTGAAAAATTATAACGTTAATACAACTTGTTTCGTAGAACCGTGAAAAAAGTGACTTGGAAATCATTGAATCGTCTAAAGTTGTCACCTTTATACATCTTTGTTATTTATAGAAAACATGTAAAAATGGGAACTTTTTCGTAGATTTCCATAAAACTGTGTAAAAGATTTTATTTTTTACGGTTGTTTCGGAAAATTGTTAAAAACTTATATTTTTTTCTAATTTTTTTAGATTGGTACAAAATGTGTTAATTTTAGAGTAACACATGTAAAGCGGTGAGCTTTTTACATTTTTGTTTCATATAACATTGAAAAATTATGACGTTAATACAACTTGTTTCGTAGAACCGTGAAAAAAGTGACCTGGAAATCATTGAATCGTCTAAAGTTGTCACCTTTATACATCTTTGTTATTTATAGAAAACATGTAAAAATGGGAACTTTTTCGTAGATTTCCATAAAACGGTGTAAAAGATTTTATTTTTTACGGTTGTTTCGGAAAATTGTTAAAAACTTATATTTTTTTCTAGTTTTTTTAGATTGGTACAAAATGTGTTAATTTTAGAGTAACACATGTAAAGCGGTGAGCTTTTTACATTTTTGTTTCATATAACATTGAAAAATTATGACGTTAATACAACTTGTTTCGTAGAACCGTGAAAAAAGTGACCTGGAAATCATTGAAACGTCTAAAGTTGTCACCTTTATACATCTTTGTTATTTATAGAAGGATGTAAAAATGTGAACTTTTTCGTAGATTTCCATAAAACGGTGTAAAAGATTTTATTTTTTTACAGTTGTTACAGAAAATTGTTAAAAACTTTTTCTCTAGTTTTTTTAGAGTGGTACAAAATATGTTAATTTTAGAGGAACACATGTAAAGCGGTGTCCTTTTTTTATAGATTTCAATAAAACGGTGTAAAAGGTTGTATTTTTTACAGTTGTTTCGGAAAATTGTTAAAAACATGAAGTTTTTTCTTGTTTTTTTTAGAGTGGTACAAAATGTGTTAATTTTAGAGAAACACATGTAAAGCGGTTAGCTTTTTAAATTTTTGTTTCATATAACATTGAAAAATTAAGACGATAATACAACTTGTTTTGTATAATCGTAAAATAAGTGACCTGGAAATCATTGAAACGTCTAAAGTTGTCATCTTTATACATCGTTGTTATTTTTATAAGTTTGTAAAAATGTGAACTTTTTCATAGATTTCCATAAAACGGTGTAAACAATATTATTTTTTTACAGTTGTTACGGAAAATTGTTAAAAACTTGAAATTTTTTCTAGTTTTTTTAAAGTGGTTCAAAATGTGTTAACTTTAAAGGAACACATGTAAAGCGGTGACCTTTTTACATTTTTCTTTCATATAACATTAGAAAATCTAAACGTTGAAACAATTTGTTTTGTAGAACCGTGAAAAAAGGTGACCCGGAAGTCATTGAAACGTGTAAAAGATTTTATTTTTTTACAGTTGTTTCGGAAAATTGTTAAAATCGTAAATTTTTTTGTAGTTTTTTTAGAGTGGTACAAAATGTGTTAATTTTAGAGTAACACATGTAAAGCGGTGAGCTTTTTACATTTTTGTTTTATATAACATTGAAAAATTATGACGTTAATACAACTTGTTTTGTAAAACCATGAAAAAAGTGACATGTAAATCATTAAAACGTATAAAGTTGTCACCTTTATACATCTTTGTTATCTATAGAAGCATGTAAAAATGTGAACTTTATCGTATATTTCTATAAAACGGAGTAAAAGATTTTATTTTTTTACAGTTGTTTCGGAAAATTATTAAAATCCTGAATTTTTTTCTAGTTTTTTTAGAGTGGTCCAAAATGTGTTAATTTTAGAGTAACACATGTAAAGCGGTGAGCTTTTTACATTTTTGTTTCATATAACATTGAAAAATTATGACCTTAATACAACTTGTTTCATAGAACCGAGAAACAAGTGATCTGGAAATCATTGAATCGTCTAAAGTTTTCACCTTTATACATCTTTGTTATTTATAGAAGCATATAAAAATGTGAACTTTTTCGTAGATTTCCATAAAACGGTGTAAAAGATTTTATATTTACGGTTGTTTCGGAAAATTGTTAAAAACTTGAATTTTTTTCTAGTTTTTTTAGATTGGTACAAAATGTGTTAATTTTAGAGTAACACATGTAAAGCGGTGAGCTTTTTACATTTTTTTTCATATAACATTGAAAAATTATGACGTTAATACAACTTGTTTCGTAGAACCGTGAAAAAAGTGACTTGGAATCATTGAATCGTCTAAAGTTGTCACTCATACACATCGTTTCGTTATTTATTGAAGCATGTAAAAATGTGGCTTTTTTCATAGATGTTATTAAATGGTGTAAAATATTTTATTTTTTACCGGTTGTTTCGAAAAACTTGGTTAAATACTTTTGTATTTTTTTTAGTTTTTTTTAGATTGGTACAAAATGTGATAATTGGAGAGTTTGTCACGCTTCTACATCGTTTTTATTAAAAATGTGGGCTTTTTAATACAATTTGTTTATTTATTGAAGCGTGAAAAATGTGGCTTTTGACAGATGTTCTATTAAATGGTGTAAAAATGTTTTTTATTTATAGAAGCGTAAAAAATGTGGCTTTTTTCATAGATGTTTACATAAAACGGTGTAAAATTTTGTGTATTTTTTAACGGTAGTTCCCGGGAAAACTTCGTTAAAAACTTGTATTTTTAGTTTTAGTTTTTCTTTTCTTAAAAAGTGGTACAAAATGTGATAATTTGAAAGTTGTCACTCTTCTACACGTTTTCGTTTTTATTTATTGAAGCGTAAAAATGTGGCCTTTTTAATAGATGTTCTATTAAATGGTGTAAAATGTTTTTTTTTAATTTTGTTTGAAAACTTGTTAGCTAATTGTTTCGAAAACTTGCTAAATAATTGTTTCTTTTTATGAAAAGTGGTACAAAATGTGATAATTCGAAAGTTGTCACCCTTCTACATCGTTTTTATTTATTGAAACGTAAAAATGTGGCTTTTTTCATAGATGTTTACATAAAACGGTGTAAATTTTTTTATTTTTTAACAAGGGGTTCGGAAAACTTGTTAAAAAAACTTGTATTTTTTTTAGTTTTTTTTAGAGTGGTACAAAATGTGATAATTCGAAAAGTTGTTGTCACGCTACTTCGTTTTTATTTATTGAAGCGTAAAATTTTATTTATTGAAGCGTAAAAATGTGGCATTTTTAATAGATGTTCTATTAAATGGTGTAAAATGTTTTTATTTTTTTATGCTTCGTTTCGGAAAACTTGTTAAATACTTGTATTTTTTTAGTTTTTTTTTTCTTAAAGTGGTACACGAAAATGTGATAATTTTAGAAGTTGTCACTCTTCTACATCGTTTTTTATTTATTGAAGCGTAAAAATGTGGCTTTTTTCATAGATGTTCTATTAAATGGTGTAAAATGTTTTATTTTTTTAACGGTTGTTTCGAAAATTTCTGTTAAATACTTGTATTTTTTTTAGTTTTTTTTAAAGTGGTACAAAATGTGATAATTCGAAAGTTGTCACCCTTCTATCATCATTTTTATTTATTGAAACGTAAAAAATGTGGCTTTTTTCATAGATGTTTACACATAAACGGTGCAGTAAAACTTTGTATTTTTTAACGCGTAGTTTCGGGAGAAACTTGTTAAAAAACTTGTATTTTTTTAGCTTTTTTTTTTTAGAAATTTTGGTACAAAATGTGATAATTCGAAAGTTGTCACGCCTTCTACATCGTTTTTATTTAGCGTTTTAAAATGTGGCCTTTTTACATAGATGTTCTATTAAATGGTGTAAAATGTTTTATTTTAATACAACGGTTGTTTCGTAAAACTTGTTAAATAAGTGTATTTTTTGGGCTTTTTTCAGTACAAAATGTGACAAAATTTGAATTTGAAAGTTGTCACTCTTCTAAGCATACGTTTTTATTTATTGGAAGCGTAAAAATGTGGCTTTTTTCATAGATGTTCTATTAAATGGTGTAAAATATTTTATTTTTTAACAAGTTGTTTCGAAAACTTGTTAAATACTTGTATTTTAGTTTAGTTTTTTTTTTAGATTGGTGGCCAAAATGTGATAATTATTCAAAGTTGTCACGCCTTTCTACATTTTTGTTTATTTATTGAAGCGTAAATAATGTGGCTTTTTTAATAGATGTTCTATTAAATGGTGTAAAATGATTTTTATTTATAGAAGCGTAAAATGTGGCTTTTTTCATAGATGTTTACATAAAACGGTGTAAAATTTGTATTTTTTAACAAAGAGTTTCGAGAAAATCCTGTTAAAAACTTGTATTTTTTTAGTTTTTTTTTCAAAAAAGTGGTACAAAATGTGATACTTTTAAAAAGTTGTTTATGCTCTTCTACTCGTTTTTATCTATTGAATCGTAAAAATGTTTTATTTATTGAAGCGTAAAAATGTGGCTGGCTTTTTTCATAGATGTTCTATTAAATGGTGTAAAATAATTTAATTTTTAATTAGGTTGTTTCGAAGAACTGTATTAAATAATTGTTTTTTTTTAATTTTTTTTAAAGTGGTACAAAATGTGATAATTCGAAAGTTGTCACCCTTCTACATCGTTTTTATTTATTGAAACGTAAAAATGTGGCTTTTTTCATAGATGTTTACATAAAACGGTGTAAATTTTTTTATTTTTTAAACAGTGGTTCGGAAAACTTGTTAAAAAAACTTGTATTTTTTTTAGTTTTTTTTTAGAGTGGTACAAAATGTGATAATTCGAAAGTTGTCACGCCTACATCGTATTGAAGCGTAAAAATGTGGCATTTTTAATAGATGTTCTATTAAATGGTGTAAAATGTTTTATTTTTTAACGATTGTTTCGAAAACTTGTTAAATACTTGTATTTTTTTAGTTTTTTTCTTAAAGTGGTACGAAATACATGTGATAGTTTGAAAGTTGTCACTCTTCTACATCGTTTTTATTTATTGAAGCGTAAAAATGTGGCTTTTTTCATAGATGTTCTATTAAATGGTGTAAAATGTTTTATTTTTTAACAGTTGTTTCGAAAATTTGTTAAATACTTGTATTTTTTTTAGTTTTTTTTAAAGTGGTACAAAATGTGATAATTCGAAAGTTGTCACCCTTCTACATCATTTTTATTTATTGAAACGTAAAAATGTGGCTTTTTTCATAGATGTTTACATAAAACGGTGTAAAACTTTGTATTTTTTAACAGTAGTTCGGAAAACTTGTTAAAAAAATGTATTTTTTTAGTTTTTTTTAGAGTGGTACAAAATGTGATAATTCGAAAGTTGTCACGCTTCTACATCGTTTTTATTTATTGAAGCGTAAAAATGTGGCCTTTTTAATAGATGTTCTATTAAATGGTGTAAAATGTTTTATTTTTTAACAGTTGTTTCGAAAACTTGTTAAATACTTGTATTTTTTTAGTTTTTTTTCTTAAAGTGGTACAAAATGTGATAATTTGAAAGTTGTCACTCTTCTACATCGTTTTTATTTATTGAAGCGTAAAAATGTGGCTTTTTTCATAGATGTTCTATTAAATGGTGTAAAATGTTTTATTTTTTAACAGTTGTTTCGAAAATTTGTTAAATACTTGTATTTTTTTTAGTTTTTTTTAAAGTGGTACAAAATGTGATAATTCGAAAGTTGTCACCCTTCTACATCATTTTTATTTATTGAAACGTAAAAATGTGGCTTTTTTCATAGATGTTTACATAAAACGGTGTAAAACTTTGTATTTTTTAACAGTAGTTCGGAAAACTTGTTAAAAAAACTTGTATTTTTTTAGTTTTTTTTAGAGTGGTACAAAATGTGATAATTCGAAAGTTGTCACGCTTCTACATCGTTTTTATTTATTGAAGCGTAAAAATGTGGCCTTTTTAATAGATGTTCTATTAAATGGTGTAAAATGTTTTATTTTTTAACAGTTGTTTCGAAAACTTGTTAAATAATTGTATTTTTTTAGTTTTTTTTAGAGTGGTACAAAATGTGATAATTCGAAAGTTGTCACCCTTTTACATCATTTTTATTTATTGAAACGTAAAAATGTGGCTTTTTTCATAGATGTTTACATAAAACGGTGTAAATTTTTTTATTTTTTAACAGTAGTTCGGAAAACTTGTTAAAAAAACTTGTATTTTTTTTAGTTTTTTTTTTTAGTTTTTTTTCTTAAAGTCAAAATGTGATAATTCGATAGTTATCACCCTTCTACATCGTTTTTATTTAATGAAGCGTAAAAATGTGGCTTTTTTCATAGATGTTCTATTAAATGGTGTAAAATGTTTTATTTTTTAACAGTTGTTTTGAAAACTTGTTAAATACTTGTATTTTTTTAGTTTTTTTGAAATTGGTACAAAATGTGATAATTTGAAAGTTGTCACTCTTCTACATCGTTTTTATTTATTGAATCGTAAAAATGTGGCTTTTTTCATAGATGTTCTATTAAATGGTGTAAAATGTTTTATTTTTTAACAGTTGTTTCGAAAACTTGTTAAATACTTGTATTTTTTTTTGTTTTTTTTAGAGTGGTACAAAATGTGATAATTCGAAAGTTGTCACGCTTCTACATCGTTTTTATTTATTGAAGCGTAAAAATGTGGCTTTTTTAATAGATGTTCTATTAAATGGTGTAAAATGTTTTATTTTTTAACAGTTGTTTCGAAAACTTGTTAAATAAATGTATTTTTTTTAGTTTTTTTTAAAGTGGTACAAAATGTGATAATTCGAAAGTTGTCACCCTTCTACATCATTTTTATTTATTGAAACGTAAAAATGTGGCTTTTTTCATAGATGTTTACATAAAACGGTGTAAATTTTTTTATTTTTTAACAGTAGTTCGGAAAACTTGTTAAAAAAACTTGTATTTTTTTTAGTTTTTTTTTCTTATAGTCAAAATGTAGTTTTTTTTTTTTAGAGTGGTACAAAATGTGATAATTCGAAAGTTATCACCTTTCTATATAGTATTTATTTATTGAAGCGTAAAAATGTTGCTTTTTTCATAGATGTTCTATTAAATGGTGTAAAATGTTTTATTTTTTAACAGTTGTTTCGAAAACTTGTTAAATACTGGTATTTTTTTTAGTTTTTTTTAAAGTGGTACAAAATGTGATAATTCGAAAGTTGTCACATTCTACATAGTTTTTATTTATAGAAGCGTAAAAATCTGGCTTTTTTCATAGATGTTTACATAAAACGGTGTAAAATTTTGTATTTTTTAACAGTAGTTCGGAAAACTTGTTAAAAAAACTTGTATATTTTTAAGTTTTTTTTTCTTAAAGTCAAAATGTGATAATTCGATAGTTATCACCCTTTTACATCGTTTTTATTTAATGAAGCGTAAAAATGTGGCTTTTTTCATAGATGTTCTATTAAATGGTGTAAAATGTTTTATTTTTTAACAGTTGTTTCGAAAACTTGTTAAATACTTGTATTTTTTTAGTTTTTTTTAAATTGGTACAAAATGTGATAATTCGAAAATTGTCACCCTTATACATAGTTTTATTTATAGAAGCGAAAAAATGTGGCTTTTTTCATAGATGTTTACATAAAACGGTGTAAAACTTTGTATTTTTTAACAGTAGTTCGGAAAACTTGTTAAAAAAACTTGTATTTTTTTTAGTTTTTTTTAGAGTGGTACAAAATGTGATAATTCGAAAGTTGTCACGCTTCTACATCGTTTTTATTTATTGAAGCGTAAAAATGTGGCATTTTTAATAGATGTTCTATTAAATGGTGTAAAATGTTTTATTTTTTAACAGTTGTTTCGAAAACTTGTTAAATACTTGTATTTTTTTTAGTTTTTTTTCTTAAAGTGGTACAAAATGTGATAATTTGAAAGTTGTCACTCTTCTACATCGTTTTTATTTATTGAAGCGTAAAAATGTGGCTTTTTTCATAGATGTTCTATTAAATGGTGTAAAATGTTTTATTTTTTAACAGTTGTTTCGAAAACTTGTTAAATACTTGTATTTTTTTTAGTTTTTTTTAAAGTGGTACAAAATGTGATAATTCGAAAGTTGTCACCCTTCTACATCATTTTTATTTATTGAAACGTAAAAATGTGGCTTTTTTCATAGATGTTTACATAAAACGGTGTAAATTTTTTTATTTTTTAACAGTAGTTCTGAAAACTTGTTAAAAAAACTTGTATTTTTTTAGTTTTTTTTAGAGTGGTACAAAATGTGATAATTCGAAAGTTGTTACGCTTCTACATCGTTTTTATTTATTGAAGCGTAAAAATGTGGCCTTTTTAATAGATGTTCTATTAAATGGTGTAAAATGTTTTATTTTTTAACAGTTGTTTCGAAAACTTGTTAAATAATTGTATTTTTTTAGTTTTTTTTAGAGTGGTACAAAATGTGATAATTCGAAAGTTGTCACCCTTTTACATCATTTTTATTTATTGAAACGTAAAAATGTGGCTTTTTTCATAGATGTTTACATAAAACGGTGTAAATTTTTTTATTTTTTAACAGTAGTTCGGAAAACTTGTTAAAAAAACTTGTATATTTTTTAGTTTTTTTTTCTTAAAGTCAAAATGTGATAATTCGATAGTTATCACCCTTTTACATCGTTTTTATTTAATGAAGCGTAAAAATGTGGCTTTTTTCATAGATGTTCTATTAAATGGTGTAAAATGTTTTATTTTTTAACAGTTGTTTCGAAAACTTGTTAAATACTTGTATTTTTTTTAGTTTTTTTTAAAGTGGTACAAAATGTGATAATTCGAAAGTTGTCACATTCTACATAGTTTTTATTTATAGAAGCGTAAAAATCTGGCTTTTTTCATAGATGTTTACATAAAACGGTGTAAAATTTTGTATTTTTTAACAGTAGTTCGGAAAACTTGTTAAAAACTTGTATTTTTTTTAGTTTTTTTTTCTTAAAGTGGTACAAAATGTGATAATTTGAAAGTTGTCACTCTTCTACATCGTTTTTATTTATTGAAGCGTAAAAATGTGGCTTTTTTCATAGATGTTCTATTAAATGGTGTAAAATATTTTATTTTTTAACAGTTGTTTCGAAAACTTGTTAAATACTTGTATTTTTTTTAGATTGGTACAAAATGTGATAATTCGAAAGTTGTCACGCTTCTACATCGTTTTTATTTATTGAAGCGTAAAAATGTGGCTTTTTTAATAGATGTTCTATTAAATGGTGTAAAATGTTTTTATTTATAGAAGCGTAAAAATGTGGCTTTTTTCATAGATGTTTACATAAAACGGTGTAAAATAATTTATTTTTTAACAGTTGTTTCGAAAACTTGTTAAATAATTGTTTTTTTTTAATTTTTTTTAAAGTGGTACAAAATGTGATAATTCGAAAGTTGTCACCCTTCTACATCGTTTTTATTTATTGAAACGTAAAAATGTGGCTTTTTTCATAGATGTTTACATAAAACGGTGTAAATTTTTTTATTTTTTAAACAGTGGTTCGGAAAACTTGTTAAAAAAACTTGTATTTTTTTTAGTTTTTTTTAGAGTGGTACAAAATGTGATAATTCGAAAGTTGTCACGCTTCTACATCGTTTTTATTTATTGAAGCGTAAAAATGTGGCATTTTTAATAGATGTTCTATTAAATGGTGTAAAATGTTTTATTTTTTAACAGTTGTTTCGAAAACTTGTTAAATACTTGTATTTTTTTAGTTTTTTTTCTTAAAGTGGTACAAAATGTGATAATTTGAAAGTTGTCACTCTTCTACATCGTTTTTATTTATTGAAGCGTAAAAATGTGGCTTTTTTCATAGATGTTCTATTAAATGGTGTAAAATGTTTTATTTTTTAACAGTTGTTTCGAAAACTTGTTAAATACTTGTATTTTTTTTAGTTTTTTTTAAAGTGGTACAAAATGTGATAATTCGAAAGTTGTCACCCTTCTACATCATTTTTATTTATTGAAACGTAAAAATGTGGCTTTTTTCATAGATGTTTACATAAAACGGTGTAAAACTTTGTATTTTTTAACAGTAGTTCGGAAAACTTGTTAAAAAAACTTGTATTTTTTTAGTTTTCTTAGAGTGGTACAAAATGTGATAATTCGAAAGTTGTCACGCTTCTACATCGTTTTTATTTATTGAAGCGTAAAAATGTGGCCTTTTTAATAGATGTTCTATTAAATGGTGTAAAATGTTTTATTTTTTAACAGTTGTTTCGAAAACTTGTATTTTTTAGTTTTTTTTCTTAAAGTGGTACAAAATGTGATAATTTGAAAGTTGTCACTCTTCTACATCGTTTTTATTTATTGAAGCGTAAAAATGTGGCTTTTTTCATAGATGTTCTATTAAATGGTGTAAAATGTTTTATTTTTTAACAGTTGTTTCGAAAACTTGTTAAATACTTGTATTTTTTTTAGTTTTTTTTAAAGTGGTACAAAATGTGATAATTCGAAAGTTGTCACCCTTCTACATCATTTTTATTTATTGAAACGTAAAAATGTGGCTTTTTTCATAGATGTTTACATAAAACGGTGTAAAACTTTGTATTTTTTAACAGTAGTTCGGAAAACTTGTTAAAAAAACTTGTATTTTTTTAGTTTTTTTTAGAGTGGTACAAAATGTGATAATTCGAAAGTTGTCACGCTTCTACATCGTTTTTATTTATTGAAGCGTAAAAATGTGGCCTTTTTAATAGATGTTCTATTAAATGGTGTAAAATGTTTTATTTTTTAACAGTTGTTTCGAAAACTTGTTAAATAATTGTATTTTTTTAGTTTTTTTTAGAGTGGTACAAAATGTGATAATTCGAAAGTTGTCACCCTTTTACATCATTTTTATTTATTGAAACGTAAAAATGTGGCTTTTTTCATAGATGTTTACATAAAACGGTGTAAATTTTTTTATTTTTTAACAGTAGTTCGGAAAACTTGTTAAAAAAACTTGTATTTTTTTTAGTTTTTTTTTTAGTTTTTTTTCTTAAAGTCAAAATGTGATAATTCGATAGTTATCACCCTTCTACATCGTTTTTATTTAATGAAGCGTAAAAATGTGGCTTTTTTCATAGATGTTCTATTAAATGGTGTAAAATGTTTTATTTTTTAACAGTTGTTTTGAAAACTTGTTAAATACTTGTATTTTTTTAGTTTTTTTGAAATTGGTACAAAATGTGATAATTTGAAAGTTGTCACTCTTCTACATCGTTTTTATTTATTGAAGCGTAAAAATGTGGCTTTTTTCATAGATGTTCTATTAAATGGTGTAAAATGTTTTATTTTTTAACAGTTGTTTCGAAAACTTGTTAAATACTTGTATTTTTTTTAGTTTTTTTTAAAGTTGTACAAAATGTGATAATTCGAAAGTTGTCACCCTTCTACATCATTTTTATTTATTGAAACGTAAAAATGTGGCTTTTTTCATAGATGTTTACATAAAACGGTGTAAAACTTTGTATTTTTTAACAGTAGTTCGGAAAACTTGTTAAAAAAACTTGTATTTTTTTAGTTTTTTTTAGAGTGGTACAAAATGTGATAATTCGAAAGTTGTCACGCTTCTACATCGTTTTTATTTATTGAAGCGTAAAAATGTGGCATTTTTAATAGATGTTCTATTAAATGGTGTAAAATGTTTTATTTTTTAACAGTTGTTTCGAAAACTTGTTAAATACTTGTATTTTTTAGTTTTTTTTCTTAAAGTGGTACAAAATGTGATAGTTTGAAAGTTGTCACTCTTCTACATCGTTTTTATTTATTGAAGCGTAAAAATGTGGCTTTTTTCATAGATGTTCTATTAAATGGTGTAAAATGTTTTATTTTTTAACAGTTGTTTCGAAAACTTGTTAAATACTTGTATTTTTTTTAGTTTTTTTTTAAAGTGGTACAAAATGTGATAATTCGAAAGTTGTCACCCTTCTACATCATTTTTATTTATTGAAACGTAAAAATGTGGCTTTTTTCATAGATGTTTACATAAAACGGTGTAAAACTTTGTATTTTTTAACAGTAGTTCGGAAAACTTGTTAAAAAAACTTGTATTTTTTTAGTTTTTTTTAGAGTGGTACAAAATGTGATAATTCGAAAGTTGTCACGCTTCTACATCGTTTTTATTTATTGAAGCGTAAAAATGTGGCCTTTTTAATAGATGTTCTATTAAATGGTGTAAAATGTTTTATTTTTTAACAGTTGTTTCGAAAACTTGTTAAATAATTGTATTTTTTTAGTTTTTTTTCTTAAAGTGGTACAAAATGTGATAATTTGAAAGTTGTCACTCTTCTACATCGTTTTTATTTATTGAAGCGTAAAAATGTGGCTTTTTTCATAGATGTTCTATTAAATGGTGTAAAATGTTTTATTTTTTAACAGTTGTTTCGAAAACTTGTTAAATACTTGTATTTTTTTTAGTTTTTTTTAAAGTGGTACAAAATGTGATAATTCGAAAGTTGTCACCCTTCTACATCATTTTTATTTATTGAAACGTAAAAATGTGGCTTTTTTCATAGATGTTTACATAAAACGGTGTAAAACTTTGTATTTTTTAACAGTAGTTCGGAAAACTTGTTAAAAAAACTTGTATTTTTTTAGTTTTTTTTAGAGTGGTACAAAATGTGATAATTCGAAAGTTGTCACGCTTCTACATCGTTTTTATTTATTGAAGCGTAAAAATGTGGCCTTTTTAATAGATGTTCTATTAAATGGTGTAAAATGTTTTATTTTTTAACAGTTGTTTCGGAAACTTTTTAAATAATTGTATTTTTTTAGTTTTTTTCAGAGTGGTACAAAATGTGATAATTCGAAAGTTGTCACCCTTTTACATCATTTTTATTTATTGAAACGTAAAAATGTGGCTTTTTTCATAGATGTTTACATAAAACGGTGTAAATTTTTTTATTTTTTAACAGTAGTTCGGAAAACATGTTAAAAAAACTTGTATTTTTTAGTTTTTTTTAGAGTGGTACAAAATGTGATAATTCGAAAGTTGTCACGCTTCTACATCGTTTTTATTTATTGAAGCGTAAAAATGTGGCCTTTTTAATAGATGTTCTATTAAATGGTGTAAAATGTTTTATTTTTTAACAGTTGTTTCGGAAACTTTTTAAATAATTGTATTTTTTTAGTTTTTTTTAGAGTGGTACAAAATGTGATAATTCGAAAGTTGTCACCCTTTTACATCATTTTTATTTATTGAAACGTAAAAATGTGGCTTTTTTCATAGATGTTTACATAAAACGGTGTAAATTTTTTTATTTTTTAACAGTAGTTCGGAAAACTTGTTAAAAAAACTTGTATTTTTTTAGTTTTTTTTTTAGTTTTTTTTCTTAAAGTCAAAATGTGATAATTCGATAGTTATCACCCTTCTACATCGTTTTTATTTAATGAAGCGTAAAAATGTGGCTTTTTTCATAGATGTTCTATTAAATGGTGTAAAATGTTTTATTTTTTAACAGTTGTTTTGAAAACTTGTTAAATACTTGTATTTTTTTAGTTTTTTTGAAATTGGTACAAAATGTGATAATTTGAAAGTTGTCACTCTTCTACATCGTTTTTATTTATTGAAGCGTAAAAATGTGGCTTTTTTCATAGATGTTCTATTAAATGGTGTAAAATGTTTTATTTTTTAACAGTTGTTTCGAAAACTTGTTAAATACTTGTATTTTTTTTTGTTTTTTTTAGAGTGGTACAAAATGTGATAATTCGAAAGTTGTCACGCTTCTACATCGTTTTTATTTATTGAAGCGTAAAAATGTGGCTTTTTTAATAGATGTTCTATTAAATGGTGTAAAATGTTTTATTTTTTAACAGTTGTTTCGAAAACTTGTTAAATAAATGTATTTTTTTTAGTTTTTTTTAAAGTGGTACAAAATGTGATAATTCGAAAGTTGTCACCCTTCTACATCATTTTTATTTATTGAAACGTAAAAATGTGGCTTTTTTCATAGATGTTTACGTAAAACGGTGTAAATTTTTTTATTTTTTAACAGTAGTTCGGAAAACTTGTTAAAAAAACTTGTATTTTTTTTAGTTTTTTTTTCTTATAGTCAAAATGTAGTTTTTTTTTTTTTAGAGTGGTACAAAATGTGATAATTCGAAAGTTATCACCTTTCTATATAGTATTTATTTATTGAAGCGTAAAAATGTGGCTTTTTTCATAGATGTTCTATTAAATGGTGTAAAATGTTTTATTTTTTAACAGTTGTTTCGAAAACTTGTTAAATACTGGTATTTTTTAGTTTTTTTTTAAATTGGTACAAAATGTGATAATTCGAAAGTTGTCACCCTTATACATAGTTTTATTTATAGAAGCGAAAAAATGTGGCTTTTTTCATAGATGTTTACATAAAACGGTGTAAAACTTTGTATTTTTTAAAAGTAGTTCGGAAAACTTGTTAAAAAAACTTGTATTTTTTTTTTTTTTTTACAGTGGTACAAAATGTGATAATTCGAAAGTTATCACCTTTCTATATAGTATTTATTTATTGAAGCGTAAAAATGTGGCTTTTTTCACAGATGTTCTATTAAATGGTGTAAAATGTTTTATTTTTTAACAGCTGTTTCGAAAACTTGTTAAATAATTGTGTTTTTTTTAGTTTTTTTTAAAGTGGTACAAAATGTGATAATTCGAAAGTTGTCACCCTTTTACATCATTTTTATTTATTGAAACGTAAAAATGTGGCTTTTTTCATAGATGTTCTATTAAATGGTGTAAAATGTTTTCTTTTTTAACAGTTGTTTCGAAAACTTGTTAAATACTTGTATTTTTTTAGTTTTTTTTAAATTGGTACAAAATGTGATAATTCGAAAGTTGTCACCTTCTACATAGTTTACATAAAACGGTGTAAATTTTTTTATTTTTTAACAGTAGTTCGGAAAACTTGTTAAAAAAACTTGTATTTTTTTTAGTTTTTTTTCTTAAAGTCAAAATGTGATAATTCGATAGTTATCACCCTTCTACATCGTTTTTATTTATTGAAGCGTAAAAATGTGGTTTTTTTCATAGATGTTCTATTAAATGGTGTAAAATGTTTTCTTTTTTAACAGTTGTTTCGAAAACTTGTTAAATACTTGTATTTTTTTAGTTTTTTTTAAATTGGTACAAAATGTGATAATTCGAAAGTTGTCACCTTCTACATAGTTTTTATTTATAGAAGCGTAAAAATGTGGCTTTTTTCATAGATGTTTACATAAAACGGTGTAAAATTTTGTATTTTTTAACAGTAGTTCGTAAAACTTGTTAAAAACTTGTATTTTTTTTAGTTTTTTTTCTTAAAGTGGTACAAAATGTGATAATTTGAAAGTTGTCACTCTTCTACATCGTTTTTACTTATTGAAGCGTAAAAATGTGGCTTTTTTCATAGATGTTCTATTAAATGGTGTAAAATGTTTTATTTTTTAACAGTTGTTTCGAAAACTTGTTAAATAATTGTTTTTTTTTTTAATTTTTTTTAAAGTGGTACAAAATGTGATAATTCGAAAGTTGTCACCCTTCTACATCGTTTTTATTTATTGAAAGGTAAAAATGTGGGTTTTTTCATAGATGTTTACATAAAACGGTGTAAATTTTTTTATTTTTTAAACAGTGGTTCGGAAAACTTGTTAAAAAAACTTGTTTTTTTTTTAGTTTTTTTTTCTTAAAGTCAAAATGTGATAATTCGATAGTTATCACCCTTCTACATCGTTTTTTTTTATTGAAGCGTAAAAATGTGGCTTTTTTCATAGATGTTCTATTAAATGGTGTAAAATGTTTTATTTTTTAACAGTTGTTTCGAAAACTTGTTAAATACTTGTATTTTTTTAGTTTTTTTTAAATTGGTACAAAATGTGATAATTCGAAAGTTGTCACCTTCTACATAGTTTTTATTTATAGAAGCGTAAAAATGTGGCTTTTTTCATAGATGTTTACATAAAACGGTGTAAAATTTTGTATTTTTTAACAGTAGTTCGGAAAACTTGTTAAAAACTTGTATTTTTTTAGTTTTTTTTTCTTAAAGTGGTACAAAATGTGATAATTTAAAAGTTGTCACTCTTCTACATCGTTTTTATTTATTGAAGCGTAAAAATGTGGCTTTTTTCATAGATGTTCTATTAAATGGTGTAAAATGTTTTATTTTTTAACAGTTTTTTCGAAAACTTGTTAAAAACTTGTATTTTTTTTAGTTTTTTTAGAGTGGTACAAAATGTGATAATTCGAAAGTTATCACCTTTCTATATAGTATTCATTTATTGAAGCGTAAAAATGTGGCTTTTTTCATAGATTTTCTATTAAATGGTGTAAAATGTTTTATTTATTAACAGTTGTTTCGAAAACATGTTAAATACTTGTATTTTTTTTAGTTTTCTTAGAGTGGTACAAAATGTGATAATTCGAAAGTTGTTACCCTTCTACATCGTTTTTATTTATTGAAACGTAAAAATGTGGCTTTTTTCATAGATGTTCTATTAAATGGTGTAAAATGTTTTATTTTTTAACAGTTGTTTCGAAAACTTGTTAAATACTTGTATTTTTTTAGTTTTTTTTAAATTGGTACAAAATGTGATAATTCGAAAGTTGTCACCTTCTACATAGTTTTTATTTATAGAAGCGTAAAAATGTGGCTTTTTTCATATATGTTTACATAAAACGGTGTAAAATTTTGTATTTTTAACAGTAGTTCGGAAAACTTGTTAAAAACTTGTATTTTTTTTAGTTTTTTTTTCTTAAAGTGGTACAAAATGTGATAATTTGAAAGTTGTCACTCTTCTACATCGTTTTTATTTATTGAAGCGTAAAAATGTGGCTTTTTTCATAGATGTTCTATTAAATGGTGTAAAATGTTTTATTTTTTAACAGTTATTTCGAAAACTTGTTAAAAACTTGTATTTTTTTTAGTTTTTTAGAGTGGTACAAAATGTGATAATTCGAAAGTTATCACCTTTCTATATAGTATTTATTTATTGAAGCGTAAAAATGTGGCTTTTTTCATAGATTTTCTATTAAATGGTGTAAAATGTTTTATTTTTTAACGATTGTTTCGAAAACATGTTAAATACTTGTATTTTTTTTAGTTTTCTTAGAGTGGTACAAAATGTGATAATTCGAAAGTTGTTACCCTTCTACATCGTTTTTATTTTATTGAAACGTAAAAATGTGGCTTTTTTCATAGATGTTCTATTAAATGGTGTAAAATGTTTTATTTTTTAACAGTTGTTTCGAAAACTTGTTAAATACTTGTATTTTTTTTAGTTTTCTTAGAGTGGTACAAAATGTGATAATTCGAAAGTTGTTACCCTTCTACATCGTTTTTATTTATTGAAACGTAAAAATGTGGCTTTTTTCATAGATGTTCTATTAAATGGTGTAAAATGTTTTATTTTTTAATGATTGTTTCGAAAACTTGTTAAATACTTGTATTTTTTTAGTTTTTTTTAAATTGGTACAAAATGTGATAATTCGAAAGTTGTCACCTTCTACATAGTTTTTATTTATAGAAGCGTAAAAATGTGGCTTTTTTCATACATGTTTACATAAAACGGTGTAAAATTTTGTATTTTTTAACAGTAGTTCGGAAAACTTGTTAAAAACTTGTATTTTTTTAGTTTTTTTTCTTAAAGTGGTACAAAATGTGATAATTCGAAAGTTGTTACTCTTCTACATCGTTTTTATTTATTGAAGCGTTAAAATGTGGCTTTTTTCATAGATGTTCTATTAAATGGTGTAAAATGTTTTATTTTTTAACAGTTGTTTCGAAAACTTGTTAAATACTTGTATTTTTTTAGTTTTTTTTAAATTGGTACAAAATGTGATAATTCGAAAGTTGTCACCTTCTACATAGTTTTTATTTATAGAAGCGTAAAAATGTGGCTTTTTTCATAGATGTTTACATAAAACGGTGTAAAATTTTGTATTTTTTAACAGTAGTTCGGAAAACTTGTTAAAAACTTGTATTTTTTTTAGTTTTTTTTCTTAAAGTGGTACAAAATGTGATAATTCGAAAGTTGTTACTGTTCTACATCGTTTTTATTTATTGAAGCGTTAAAATGTGGCTTTTTTCATAGATGTTCTATTAAATGGTGTAAAATGTTTTATTTTTTAACAGTTGTTTCGAAAACTTGTTAAATACATGTATTTTTTTTAGTTTTTTTTAAAGTGGTACAAAATGTGATAATTCGATAGTTATCACCCTTCTACATCGTTTTTATTTATTGAAGCGTAAAAATGTGGCTTTTTTCATAGATTTTCTATTAAATGGTGTAAAATGTTTTATTTTTTAATAGTTGTTTCGAAAACTTGTTAAATACTTGTATTTTTTTTAGTTTTCTTAGAGTGGTACAAAATGTGATAATTCGAAAGTTGTTACCCTTCTACATCGTTTTTATTTATTGAAACGTAAAAATGTGGCTTTTTTCATAGATGTTCTATTAAATGGTGTAAAATGTTTTATTTTTTAACAGTTGTTTCGAAAACTTGTTAAAAACTTGTATTTTTTTTTTAGTTTTTTTAGAGTGGTACAAAATGTGATAATTCGAAAGTTGTCACCTTTCTATATTGTATTTATTTATTGAAACGTAAAAATGTGGCTTTTTTCATAGATTTTCTATTAAATGGTGTAAAATGTTTTATTTTTTAACAGTTGTTTCGAAAACATGTTAAATACTTGTATTTTTTTAGTTTTTTTAGAGTGGTACAAAATGTGATAATTCGAAAGTTGTCACCTTTCTATATAGTATTTATTTATTGAAGCGTAAAAATGTGGCTTTTTTCATAGATGTTTACATAAAACGGTGTAAAATTTTGTATTTTTAACAGTAGTTCGGAAAACTTGTTAAAAACTTGTATTTTTTTTAGTTTTTTTTTCTTAAAGTGGTACAAAATGTGATAATTCGAAAGTTGTTACCCTTCTACATCGTTTTTATTTTATTGAAACGTAAAAATGTGGCTTTTTTCATAGATGTTCTATTAAATGGTGTAAAATGTTTTATTTTTTAACAGTTGTTTCGAAAACTTGTTAAATACTTGTATTTTTTTTAGTTTTCTTAGAGTGGTACAAAATGTGATAATTCGAAAGTTGTTACCCTTCTACATCGTTTTTATTTATTGAAACGTAAAAATGTGGCTTTTTTCATAGATGTTCTATTAAATGGTGTAAAATGTTTTATTTTTTAACAGTTGTTTCGAAAACTTGTTAAAAACTTGTATTTTTTTTTTAGTTTTTTTAGAGTGGTACAAAATGTGATAATTCGAAAGTTGTCACCTTTCTATATTGTATTTATTTATTGAAACGTAAAAATGTGGCTTTTTTCATAGATTTTCTATTAAATGGTGTAAAATGTTTTATTTTTTAACAGTTGTTTCGAAAACATGTTAAATACTTGTATTTATTTAGTTTTTTAGAGTGGTACAAAATGTGATAATTCGAAAGTTGTTACCCTTCTACATCGTTTTTATTTATTGAAACGTAAAAATGTGGCTTTTTTCATAGATGTTCTATTAAATGGTGTAAAATGTTTTATTTTTTAACAGTTGTTTCGAAAACTTGTTAAATACTTGTATTTTTTTAGTTTTTTTTAAATTGGTACAAAATGTGATAATTCGAAAGTTGTCACCTTCTACATAGTTTTTATTTATAGAAGCGTAAAAATGTGGCTTTTTTCATAGATGTTTACATAAAACGGTGTAAAATTTTGTATTTTTAACAGTAGTTCGGAAAACTTGTTAAAAACTTGTATTTTTTTTAGTTTTTTTTTCTTAAAGTGGTACAAAATGTGATAATTCGAAAGTTGTTACCCTTCTACATCGTTTTTATTTTATTGAAACGTAAAAATGTGGCTTTTTTCATAGATGTTCTATTAAATGGTGTAAAATGTTTTATTTTTTAACAGTTGTTTCGAAAACTTGTTAAATACTTGTATTTTTTTTAGTTTTCTTAGAGTGGTACAAAATGTGATAATTCGAAAGTTGTTACCCTTCTACATCGTTTTTATTTATTGAAACGTAAAAATGTGGCTTTTTTCATAGATATTCTATTAAATGGTGTAAAATGTTTTATTTTTTAACAGTTGTTTCGAAAACTTGTTAAATACTTGTATTTTTTTAGTTTTTTTTAAATTGGTACAAAATGTGATAATTCGAAAGTTGTCACCTTCTACATAGTTTTTATTTATAGAAGCGTAAAAATGTGGCTTTTTTCATAGATGTTTACATAAAACGGTGTAAAATTTTGTATTTTTTAACAGTAGTTCGGAAAACTTGTTAAAAACTTGTATTTTTTTAGTTTTTTTTCTTAAAGTGGTACAAAATGTGATAATTCGAAAGTTGTTACTCTTCTACATCGTTTTTATTTATTGAAGCGTTAAAATGTGGCTTTTTTCATAGATGTTCTATTAAATGGTGTAAAATGTTTTATTTTTTAACAGTTGTTTCGAAAACTTGTTAAATACTTGTATTTTTTTTAGTTTTTTTAAAGTGGTACAAAATGTGATAATTCGATAGTTATCACCCTTCTACATCGTTTTTATTTATTGAAGCGTAAAAATGTGGCTTTTTTCATAGATTTTCTATTAAATGGTGTAAAATGTTTTATTTTTTAATAGTTGTTTCGAAAACTTGTTAAATACTTGTATTTTTTTTAGTTTTCTTAGAGTGTTACAAAATGTGATAATTCGAAAGTTGTTACCCTTCTACATCGTTTTTATTTATTGAAACGTAAAAATGTGGCTTTTTTCATAGATGTTCTATTAAATGGTGTAAAATGTTTTATTTTTTAACAGTTGTTTCGAAAACTTGTTAAAAACTTGTATTTTTTTTTTAGTTTTTTTAGAGTGGTACAAAATGTGATAATTCGAAAGTTGTCACCTTTCTATATAGTATTTATTTATTGAAGCGTAAAAATGTGGCTTTTTTCATAGATTTTCTATTAAATGGTGTAAAATGTTTTATTTTTTAACAGTTGTTTCGAAAACATGTTAAATACTTGTATTTATTTAGTTTTTTAGAGTGGTACAAAATTTGATAATTCGAAAGTTGTTACCTTTCTACATCGTTTTTATTTATTGAAACGTAAAAATGTGGCTTTTTTCATAGATGTTCTATTAAATGGTGTAAAATGTTTTATTTTTTAACAGTTGTTTCGAAAACTTGTTAAATACTTGTATTTTTTTAGTTTTTTTTAAATTGGTACAAAATGTGATAATTCGAAAGTTGTCACCTTCTACATAGTTTTTATTTATAGAAGCGTAAAAATGTGGCTTTTTTCATAGATGTTTACATAAAACGGTGTAAAATTTTGTATTTTTAACAGTAGTTCGGAAAACTTGTTAAAAACTTGTATTTTTTTTAGTTTTTTTTTCTTAAAGTGGTACAAAATGTGATAATTCGAAAGTTGTTACCCTTCTACATCGTTTTTATTTTATTGAAACGTAAAAATGTGGCTTTTTTCATAGATGTTCTATTAAATGGTGTAAAATGTTTTATTTTTTAACAGTTGTTTCGAAAACTTGTTAAATACTTGTATTTTTTTTAGTTTTCTTAGAGTGGTACAAAATGTGATAATTCGAAAGTTGTTACCCTTCTACATCGTTTTTATTTATTGAAACGTAAAAATGTGGCTTTTTTCATAGATATTCTATTAAATGGTGTAAAATGTTTTATTTTTTAACAGTTGTTTCGAAAACTTGTTAAATACTTGTATTTTTTTAGTTTTTTTTAAATTGGTACAAAATGTGATAATTCGAAAGTTGTCACCTTCTACATAGTTTTTATTTATAGAAGCGTAAAAATGTGGCTTTTTTCATAGATGTTTACATAAAACGGTGTAAAATTTTGTATTTTTTAACAGTAGTTCGGAAAACTTGTTAAAAACTTGTATTTTTAGTTTTTTTTTCTTAAAGTGGTACAAAATGTGATAATTCGAAAGTTGTTACTCTTCTACATCGTTTTTATTTATTGAAGCGTTAAAATGTGGCTTTTTTCATAGATGTTCTATTAAATGGTGTAAAATGTTTTATTTTTTAACAGTTGTTTCGAAAACTTGTTAAATACTTGTATTTTTTTAGTTTTTTTTAAATTGGTACAAAATGTGATAATTCGAAAGTTGTCACCTTCTACATAGTTTTTATTTATAGAAGCGTAAAAATGTGGCTTTTTTCATAGATGTTTACATAAAACGGTGTAAAATTTTGTATTTTTTAACAGTAGTTCGGAAAACTTGTTAAAAACTTGTATTTTTTTTAGTTTTTTTTTCTTAAAGTGGTACAAAATGTGATAATTCGAAAGTTGTTACTGTTCTACATCGTTTTTATTTATTGAAACGTTAAAATGTGGCTTTTTTCATAGATGTTCTATTAAATGGTGTAAAATGTTTTATTTTTTAACAGTTGTTTCGAAAACTTGTTAAATACTTGTATTTTTTTTAGTTTTTTTTAAAGTGGTACAAAATGTGATAATTCGATAGTTATCACCCTTCTACATCGTTTTTATTTATTGAAGCGTAAAAATGTGGCTTTTTTCATAGATGTTCTATTAAATGCTGTAAAATGTTTTATTTTTTAATAGTTGTTTCGAAAACTTGTTAAATACTTGTATTTTTTTAGTTTTTTTTAAATTGGTACAAAATGTGATAATTCGAAAGTTGTCACCCTTATACATCGTTTTTATTTATTGAAGCGTAAAAATGTGGCTTTTTTCATAGATGTTCTATTAAATGGTGTAAAATGTTTTATTTTTAACAGTTGTTTCGAAAACTTGTTAAATACTTGTATTTTTTTTAGTTTTTTTTAGAGTGGTACAAAATGTGATAATTCGAAAGTTGTCACGCTTCTACATCGTTTTTATTTATTGAAGCGTAAAAATGTGGCTTTTTTAATAGATGTTCTATTAAATGGTGTAAAATGTTTTATTTTTTAACAGTTGTTTCGAAAACTTGTTAAATAATTGTATTTTTTTTAGTTTTTTTTAAAGTGGTACAAAATGTGATAATTCGAAAGTTGTCACCCTTCTACATCATTTTTATTTATTGAAACGTAAAAATGTGGCTTTTTTCATAGATGTTACATAAAACGGTGTAAATTTTTTTATTTTTTAACAGTAGTTCGGAAAACTTGTTAAAAAAACTTGTATTTTTTTTAGTTTTTTTTTCTTAAAGTCAAAATGTGATAATTCGATAGTTATCACCCTTCTACATCGTTTTTATTTATTGAAGCGTAAAAATGTGGCTTTTTTCATAGATGTTCTGTTAAATGGTGTAAAATGTTTTATTTTTTAACAGTTGTTTCGAAAACTTGTTAAATACTTGTATTTTTTAGTTTTTTTTTAAATTGGTACAAAATGTGATAATTCGAAAGTTGTCACCCTTATACATAGTTTTATTTATAGAAGCGAAAAATGTGGCTTTTTTCATAGATGTTTACATAAAACGGTGTAAAACTTTGTATTTTTTAACAGTAGTTCGGAAAACTTGTTAAAAAAACTTGTATTTTTTTATTTTTTTTAAAGTGGTACAAAATGTGATAATTCGAAAGTTGTCACGCTTCTACATTGTTTTTATTTACTGAAGCGTAAAAATGTGGCCTTTTTAATAGATGTTCTATTAAATGGTGTAAAATGTTTTATTTTTTAACAGTTGTTTCGAAAACTTGTTAAATAATTGTATTTTTTTTAGTTTTTTTTTAAAGTGGTACAAAATGTGATAATTCGAAAGTTGTCACCCTTTTACATCATTTTTATTTATTGAAACGTAAAAATGTGGCTTTTTTCATAGATGTTTACATAAAACGGTGTAAATTTTTTTATTTTTTAAACAGTGGTTCGGAAAACTTGTTAAAAAAACTTGTTTTTTTTTTAGTTTTTTTTTCTTAAAGTCAAAATGTGATAATTCGATAGTTATCACCCTTCTACATCGTTTTTATTTATTGAAGCATAAAAATGTGGCCTTTTTCATAGATGTTCTATTAAATGGTATAAAATGTTTTATTTTTTAACAGTTGTTTCGAAAACTTGTTAAATACTTGTATTTTTTTAGTTTTTTTTAAATTGGTACAAAATGTGATAATTCGAAAGTTGTCACCCTTCTACATCGTTTTTATTTATTGAAACGTAAAAATGTGGCTTTTTTCATAGATGTTTACATAAAACGGTGTAAATTTTTTTATTTTTTAAACAGTGGTTCGGAAAACTTGTTAAAAAAACTTGTTTTTTTTTTAGTTTTTTTTTCTTAAAGTCAAAATGTGATAATTCGATAGTTATCACCCTTCTACATCGTTTTTATTTATTGAAGCGTAAAAATGTGGCCTTTTTCATAGATGTTCTATTAAATGGTATAAAATGTTTTATTTTTTAACAGTTGTTTCGAAAACTTGTTAAATACTTGTATTTTTTTAGTTTTTTTTAAATTGGTACAAAATGTGATAATTCGAAAGTTGTCACCTTCTACATAGTTTTTATTTATAGAAGCGTAAAAATGTGGCTTTTTTCATAGATGTTTACATAAAACGGTGTAAAATTTTGTATTTTTTAACAGTAGTTCGGAAAACTTGTTAAAAACTTGTATTTTTTTTAGTTTTTTTTTTCTTAAAGTGGTACAAAATGTGATAATTCGAAAGTTGTTACTCTTCTACATCGTTTTTATTTATTGAAGCGTAAAAATGTGGCTTTTTTCATAGATGTTCTATTAAATGGTGTAAAATGTTTTCTTTTTTAACAGTTGTTTCGAAAAGTTGTTAAATAGTTGTATTTTTTTTAGTTTTTTTTTAGAGTGGTACAAAATGTGATAATTCGAAAGTTGTCACCCTTCTACATCGTTTTTATTTATTGAAGCGTAAAAATGTGGCTTTTTTCATAGATGTTCTATTAAATGGTGTAAAATGTTTTATTTTTTAACAGTTGTTTCGAAAACTTGTTAAATACTTGTATTTTTTTATTTTTTTTTAAATTGGTACAAAATGTGATAATTCGAAAGTTGTCACCTTCTACATAGTTTTTATTTAAAGAAGCGTAAAAATGTGGCTTTTTTCATATTTTTTCTATTAAATGGTGTAAAATGTTTTATTTTTTAACAGTTGTTTCGAAAACATGTTAAATACTTGTATTTTTTTTAGTTTTCTTAGAGTGGTACAAAATGTGATAATTCGAAAGTTGTTACCCTTCTACATCGTTTTTATTTATTGAAACGTAAAAATGTGGCTTTTTTCATAGATGTTCTATTAAATGGTGTAAAATGTTTTATTTTTTAACAGTTGTTTCGAAAACTTGTTAAAAACTTGTATTTTTTTTTAGTTTTTTTAGAGTGGTACAAAATGTGATAATTCGAAGGTTGTCACCTTTCTATATAGTATTTATTTATTGAAGCGTAAAAATGTGGCCTTTTTCATAGATTTTCTATTAAATGGTGTAAAATGTTTTATTTTTTAACAGTTGTTTCGAAAACATGTTAAATACTTGTATTTATTTAGTTTTTTAGAGTGGTACAAAATGTGATAATTCGAAAGTTGTTACCCTTCTACATCGTTTTTATTTATTGAAACGTAAAAATGTGGCTTTTTTCATAGATGTTCTATTAAATGGTGTAAAATGTTTTATTTTTTAACAGTTGTTTCGAAAACTTGTTAAATACTTGTATTTTTTTAGTTTTTTTTAAATTGGTACAAAATGTGATAATTCGAAAGTTGTCACCTTCTACATAGTTTTTATTTATAGAAGCGTAAAAATGTGGCTTTTTTCATAGATGTTTACATAAAACGGTGTAAAATTTTGTATTTTTAACAGTAGTTCGGAAAACTTGTTAAAAACTTGTATTTTTTTTAGTTTTTTTTTTCTTAAAGTGGTACAAAATGTGATAATTTGAAAGTTGTCACTCTTCTACATCGTTTTTATTTATTGAAGCGTAAAAATGTGGCTTTTTTCATAGATGTTCTATTTAATGGTGTAAAATGTTTTATTTTTTAACAGTTATTTCGAAAACTTGTTAAAAACTTGTATTTTTTTTAGTTTTTTAGAGTGGTACAAAATGTGATAATTCGATAGTTATCACCCTTCTACATCGTTTTTATTTATTGAAGCGTAAAAATGTGGCTTTTTTCATAGATGTTCTATTAAATGGTGTAAAATGTTTTATTTTTTAACAGTTGTTTCGAAAACTTGTTAAATACTTGTATTTTTTAGTTTTTTTTAAATTGGTACAAAATGTGATAATTCGAAAGTTGTCACCCTTATACATAGTTTTATTTATAGAAGCGAAAAATGTGGCTTTTTTCATAGATGTTTACATAAAACGGTGTAAAACTTTGTATTTTTTAACAGTAGTTCGGAAAACTTGTTAAAAAAACTTGTATTTTTTTAGTTTTTTTTAGAGTGGTACAAAATGTGATAATTCGAAAGTTGTCACGCTTCTACATTGTTTTTATTTACTGAAGCGTAAAAATGTGGCCTTTTTAATAGATGTTCTATTAAATGGTGTAAAATGTTTTATTTTTTAACAGTTGTTTCGAAAACTTGTTAAATAATTGTATTTTTTTTAGTTTTTTTTTAAAGTGGTACAAAATGTGATAATTCGAAAGTTGTCACCCTTTTACATCATTTTTATTTATTGAAACGTAAAAATGTGGCTTTTTTCATAGATGTTTACATAAAACGGTGTAAATGTTTTTAATTTTTAACAGTAGTTCGGAAAACTTGTTAAAAAAACTTGTATTTTTTTAGTATTTTTTTTAGTTTTTTTTTCTTAAAGTCAAAATGTGATAATTCGATAGTTATCACCCTTCTACATCGTTTTTATTTATTGAAGCGTAAAAATGTGGCTTTTTTTATAGATGTTATATTAAATGGTGTAAAATGTTTTATTTTTTAACAGTTGTTTCGAAAACTTGTTAAATACTTGTATTTTTTAGTTTTTTTTTAAATTGGTACAAAATGTGATAATTCGAAAGTTGTCACCCTTCTACATCGTTTTTATTTATTGAAACGTAAAAATGTGGCTTTTTTCATAGATGTTTACATAAAACGGTGTAAATTTTTTTATTTTTTAAACAGTGGTTCGGAAAACTTGTTAAAAAACTTGTTTTTTTTTTAGTTTTTTTTTCTTAAAGTCAAAATGTGATAATTCGATAGTTATCACCCTTCTACATCGTTTTTATTTATTGAGGCGTAAAAATGTGGCCTTTTTCATAGATGTTCTATTAAATGGTATAAAATGTTTTATTTTTTAACAGTTGTTTCGAAAACTTGTTAAATACTTGTATTTTTTTAGTTTTTTTTTAAATTGGTACAAAATGTGATAATTCGAAAGTTGTCACCTTCTACATAGTTTTTATTTATAGAAGCGTAAAAATGTGGCTTTTTTCATAGATGTTTACATAAAACGGTGTAAAATTTTGTATTTTTTAACAGTAGTTCGGAAAACTTGTTAAAAACTTGTATTTTTTTTAGTTTTTTTTTCTTAAAGTGGTACAAAATGTGATAATTCGAAAGTTGTTACTCTTCTACATCGTTTTTATTTATTGAAGCGTAAAAATGTGGCTTTTTTCATAGATGTTCTATTAAATGGTGTAAAATGTTTTCTTTTTTAACAGTTGTTTCGAAAAGTTGTTAAATAGTTGTATTTTTTTTAGTTTTTTTAGAGTGGTACAAAATGTGATAATTCGAGAGTTGTCACCCTTCTACATCGTTTTTATTTATTGAAGCGTAAAAATGTGGCTTTTTTCATAGATGTTCTATTAAATGGTGTAAAATGTTTTATTTTTTAACAGTTGTTTCGAAAACTTGTTAAATACTTGTATTTTTTTATTTTTTTTTAAATTGGTACAAAATGTGATAATTCGAAAGTTGTCACCTTCTACATAGTTTTTATTTATAGAAGCGTAAAAATGTGGCTTTTTTCATAGATTTTCTATTAAATGGTGTAAAATGTTTTATTTTTTAAAAGTTGTTTCGAAAACATGTTAAATACTTGTATTTTTTTTAGTTTTCTTAGAGTGGTACAAAATGTGATAATTCGAAAGTTGTTACCCTTCTACATCGTTTTTATTTATTGAAACGTAAAAATGTGGCTTTTTTCATAGATGTTCTATTAAATGGTGTAAAATGTTTTATTTTTTAACAGTTGTTTCGAAAACTTGTTAAAAACTTGTATTTTTTTTTTAGTTTTTTTAGAGTGGTACAAAATGTGATAATTCGAAAGTTGTCACCTTTCTATATAGTATTTATTTATTGAAGCGTAAAAATGTGGCTTTTTTCCATAGATTTTCTATTAAATGGTGTAAAATGTTTTATTTTTTAACAGTTGTTTCGAAAACATGTTAAATACTTGTATTTATTTAGTTTTTTAGAGTGGTACAAAATGTGATAATTCGAAAGTTGTTACCCTTCTACATCGTTTTTATTTATTGAAACGTAAAAATGTGGCTTTTTTCATAGATGTTCTATTAAATGGTGTAAAATGTTTTATTTTTTAACAGTTGTTTCGAAAACTTGTTAAATACTTGTATTTTTTTAGTTTTTTTTAAATTGGTACAAAATGTGATAATTCGAAAGTTGTCACCTTCTACATAGTTTTTATTTATAGAAGCGTAAAAATGTGGCTTTTTTCATAGATGTTTACATAAAACGGTGTAAAATTTTGTATTTTTAACAGTAGTTCGGAAAACTTGTTAAAAACTTGTATTTTTTGTAGTTTTTTTTTCTTAAAGTGGTACAAAATGTGATAATTTGAAAGTTGTCACTCTTCTACATCGTTTTTATTTATTGAAGCGTAAAAATGTGGCTTTTTTCATAGATGTTCTATTTAATGGTGTAAAATGTTTTATTTTTTAACAGTTATTTCGAAAACTTGTTAAAAACTTGTATTTTTTTTAGTTTTTTAGAGTGGTACAAAATGTGATAATTCGATAGTTATCACCCTTCTACATCGTTTTTATTTATTGAAGCGTAAAAATGTGGCTTTTTTCATAGATGTTCTATTAAATGGTGTAAAATGTTTTATTTTTTAACAGTTGTTTCGAAAACTTGTTAAATACTTGTATTTTTTAGTTTTTTTTAAATTGGTACAAAATGTGATAATTCGAAAGTTGTCACCCTTATACATAGTTTTATTTATAGAAGCGAAAAATGTGGCTTTTTTCATAGATGTTTACATAAAACGGTGTAAAACTTTGTATTTTTTAACAGTAGTTCAGAAAACTTGTTAAAAAAACTTGTATTTTTAGTTTTTTTTAGAGTGGTACAAAATGTGATAATTCGAAAGTTGTCACGCTTCTACATTGTTTTTATTCTTGAAGCGTAAAAATGTGGCCTTTTTAATAGATGTTCTATTAAATGGTGTAAAATGTTTTATTTTTTAACAGTTGTTTCGAAAACTTGTTAAATAATTGTATTTTTTTTAGTTTTTTTTTAAAGTGGTACAAAATGTGATAATTCGAAAGTTGTCACCCTTTTACATCATTTTTATTTATTGAAACGTAAAAATGTGGCTTTTTTCATAGATGTTTACATAAAACGGTGTAAATGTTTTTAATTTTTAACAGTAGTTCGGAAAACTTGTTAAAAAAACTTGTATTTTTTTAGTATTTTTTTTAGTTTTTTTTTCTTAAAGTCAAAATGTGATAATTCGATAGTTATCACCCTTCTACATCGTTTTTATTTATTGAAGCGTAAAAATGTGGCTTTTTTTATAGATGTTATATTAAATGGTGTAAAATGTTTTATTTTTTAACAGTTGTTTCGAAAACTTGTTAAATACTTGTATTTTTTAGTTTTTTTTTAAATTGGTACAAAATGTGATAATTCGAAAGTTGTCACCCTTCTACATCGTTTTTATTTATTGAAACGTAAAAATGTGGCTTTTTTCATAGATGTTTACATAAAACGGTGTAAAGTTTTTTATTTTTTAAACAGTGGTTCGGAAAACTTGTTAAAAAACTTGTTTTTTTTTTAGTTTTTTTTTCTTAAAGTCAAAATGTGATAATTCGATAGTTATCACCCTTCTACATCGTTTTTATTTATTGAGGCGTAAAAATGTGGCCTTTTTCATAGATGTTCTATTAAATGGTATAAAATGTTTTATTTTTTAACAGTTGTTTCGAAAACTTGTTAAATACTTGTATTTTTTTAGTTTTTTTTAAATTGGTACAAAATGTGATAATTCGAAAGTTGTCACCTTCTACATAGTTTTTATTTATAGAAGCGTAAAAATGTGGCTTTTTTCATAGATGTTTACATAAAACGGTGTAAAATTTTGTATTTTTTAACAGTAGTTCGGAAAACTTGTTAAAAACTTGTATTTTTTTTAGTTTTTTTTTCTTAAAGTGGTACAAAATGTGATAATTCGAAAGTTGTTACTCTTCTACATCGTTTTTATTTATTGAAGCGTAAAAATGTGGCTTTTTTCATAGATGTTCTATTAAATGGTGTAAAATGTTTTCTTTTTTAACAGTTGTTTCGAAAAGTTGTTAAATAGTTGTATTTTTTTTAGTTTTTTTTAGAGTGGTACAAAATGTGATAATTCGAAAGTTGTCACCCTTCTACATCGTTTTTATTTATTGAAGCGTAAAAATGTGGCCTTTTTAATAGATGTTCTATTAAATGGTGTAAAATGTTTTATTTTTTAACAGTTGTTTCGAAAACTTGTTAAATAATTGTATTTTTTTTAGTTTTTTTTTAAAGTGGTACAAAATGTGATAATTCGAAAGTTGTCACCCTTTTACATCATTTTTATTTATTGAAACGTAAAAATGTGGCTTTTTTCATAGATGTTTACATAAAACGGTGTAAATGTTTTTAATTTTTAACAGTAGTTCGGAAAACTTGTTAAAAAAACTTGTATTTTTTTAGTATTTTTTTTAATTTTTTTTTCTTAAAGTCAAAATGTGATAATTCGATAGTTATCACCCTTCTACATCGTTTTTATTTATTGAAGCGTAAAAATGTGGCTTTTTTTATAGATGTTATATTAAATGGTGTAAAATGTTTTATTTTTTAACAGTTGTTTCGAAAACTTGTTAAATACTTGTATTTTTTAGTTTTTTTTTAAATTGGTACAAAATGTGATAATTCGAAAGTTGTCACCCTTCTACATCGTTTTTATTTATTGAAACGTAAAAATGTGGCTTTTTTCATAGATGTTTACATAAAACGGTGTAAATTTTTTTATTTTTTAAACAGTGGTTCGGAAAACTTGTTAAAAAACTTGTTTTTTTTTTAGTTTTTTTTTCTTAAAGTCAAAATGTGATAATTCGATAGTTATCACCCTTCTACATCGTTTTTATTTATTGAGGCGTAAAAATGTGGCCTTTTTCATAGATGTTCTATTAAATGGTATAAAATGTTTTATTTTTTAACAGTTGTTTCGAAAACTTGTTAAATACTTGTATTTTTTTAGTTTTTTTTTAAATTGGTACAAAATGTGATAATTCGAAAGTTGTCACCTTCTACATAGTTTTTATTTATAGAAGCGTAAAAATGTGGCTTTTTTCATAGATGTTTACATAAAACGGTGTAAAATTTTGTATTTTTTAACAGTAGTTCGGAAAACTTGTTAAAAACTTGTATTTTTTTTAGTTTTTTTTTCTTAAAGTGGTACAAAATGTGATAATTCGAAAGTTGTTACTCTTCTACATCGTTTTTATTTATTGAAGCGTAAAAATGTGGCTTTTTTCATAGATGTTCTATTAAATGGTGTAAAATGTTTTCTTTTTTAACAGTTGTTTCGAAAAGTTGTTAAATAGTTGTATTTTTTTTAGTTTTTTTTAGAGTGGTACAAAATGTGATAATTCGAAAGTTGTCACCCTTCTACATCGTTTTTATTTATTGAAGCGTAAAAATGTGGCTTTTTTCATAGATGTTCTATTAAATGGTGTAAAATGTTTTATTTTTTAACAGTTGTTTCGAAAACTTGTTAAATACTTGTATTTTTTTTATTTTTTTTTAAATTGGTACAAAATGTGATAATTCGAAAGTTGTCACCTTCTACATAGTTTTTATTTATAGAAGCGTAAAAATGTGGCTTTTTTCATAGATTTTCTATTAAATGGTGTAAAATGTTTTATTTTTTAACAGTTGTTTCGAAAACATGTTAAATACTTGTATTTTTTTTAGTTTTCTTAGAGTGGTACAAAATGTGATAATTCGAAAGTTGTTACCCTTCTACATCGTTTTTATTTATTGAAACGTAAAAATGTGGCTTTTTTCATAGATGTTCTATTAAATGGTGTAAAATGTTTTATTTTTTAACAGTTGTTTCGAAAACTTGTTAAAAACTTGTATTTTTTTTTTAGTTTTTTTAGAGTGGTACAAAATGTGATAATTCGAAAGTTGTCACCTTTCTATATAGTATTTATTTATTGAAGCGTAAAAATGTGGCTTTTTTCCATAGATTTTCTATTAAATGGTGTAAAATGTTTTATTTTTTAACAGTTGTTTCGAAAACATGTTAAATACTTGTATTTATTTAGTTTTTTAGAGTGGTACAAAATGTGATAATTCGAAAGTTGTTACCCTTCTACATCGTTTTTATTTATTGAAACGTAAAAATGTGGCTTTTTTCATAGATGTTCTATTAAATGGTGTAAAATGTTTTATTTTTTAACAGTTGTTTCGAAAACTTGTTAAATACTTGTATTTTTTTAGTTTTTTTTTAAATTGGTACAAAATGTGATAATTCGAAAGTTGTCACCTTCTACATAGTTTTTATTTATAGAAGCGTAAAAATGTGGCTTTTTTCATAGATGTTTACATAAAACGGTGTAAAATTTTGTATTTTTAACAGTAGTTCGGAAAACTTGTTAAAAACTTGTATTTTTTTTAGTTTTTTTTTCTTAAAGTGGTACAAAATGTGATAATTTGAAAGTTGTCACTCTTCTACATCGTTTTTATTTATTGAAGCGTAAAAATGTGGCTTTTTTCATAGATGTTATATTAAATGGTGTAAAATGTTTTATTTTTTAACAGTTGTTTCGAAAACTTGTTAAATACTTGTATTTTTTAGTTTTTTTTTAAATTGGTACAAAATGTGATAATTCGAAAGTTGTCACCCTTCTACATCGTTTTTATTTATTGAAACGTAAAAATGTGGCTTTTTTCATAGATGTTTACATAAAACGGTGTAAATTTTTTTATTTTTTAAACAGTGGTTCGGAAAACTTGTTAAAAAACTTGTTTTTTTTTTAGTTTTTTTTTCTTAAAGTCAAAATGTGATAATTCGATAGTTATCACCCTTCTACATCGTTTTTATTTATTGAGGCGTAAAAATGTGGCCTTTTTCATAGATGTTCTATTAAATGGTATAAAATGTTTTATTTTTTAACAGTTGTTTCGAAAACTTGTTAAATACTTGTATTTTTTTAGTTTTTTTTAAATTGGTACAAAATGTGATAATTCGAAAGTTGTCACCTTCTACATAGTTTTTATTTATAGAAGCGTAAAAATGTGGCTTTTTTCATAGATGTTTACATAAAACGGTGTAAAATTTGGTATTTTTTAAAAGTAGTTCGGAAAACTTGTTAAAAACTTGTATTTTTTTAGTTTTTTTTTCTTAAAGTGGTACAAAATGTGATAATTTGAAAGTTGTCACTCTTCTACATCGTTTTTATTTATTGAAGCGTAAAAATGTGGCTTTTTTCATAGATGTTCTATTAAATGGTGTAAAATGTTTTATTTTTTAACAGTTGTTTCGAAAACTTGTTAAATAATTGTATTTATTTTAGTTTTTTTTTAAAGTGGTACAAAATGTGATAATTCGAAAGTTGTCACCCTTTTACATCATTTTTATTTATTGAAACGTAAAAATGTGGCTTTTTTCATAGATGTTTACATAAAACGGTGTAAATGTTTTTAATTTTTAACAGTAGTTCGGAAAACTTGTTAAAAAAACTTGTATTTTTTTTAGTATTTTTTTTAGTTTTTTTTTCTTAAAGTCAAAATGTGATAATTCGATAGTTATCACCCTTCTACATCGTTTTTATTTATTGAAGCGTAAAAATGTGGCCTTTTTCATAGATGTTCTATTAAATGGTATAAAATGTTTTATTTTTTAACAGTTGTTTCGAAAACTTGTTAAATACTTGTATTTTTTTAGTTTTTTTTAAATTGGTACAAAATGTGATAATTCGAAAGTTGTCACCTTCTACATAGTTTTTATTTATAGAAGCGTAAAAATGTGGCTTTTTTCATAGATGTTTACATAAAACGGTGTAAAATTTTGTATTTTTTAACAGTAGTTCGGAAAACTTGTTAAAAACTTGTATTTTTTTTAGTTTTTTTTTCTTAAAGTGGTACAAAATGTGATAATTCGAAAGTTGTTACTCTTCTACATCGTTTTTATTTATTGAAGCGTAAAAATGTGGCTTTTTTCATAGATGTTCTATTAAATGGTGTAAAATGTTTTCTTTTTTAACAGTTGTTTCGAAAAGTTGTTAAATAGTTGTATTTTTTTTAGTTTTTTTAGAGTGGTACAAAATGTGATAATTCGAAAGTTGTCACCCTTCTACATCGTTTTTATTTATTGAAGCGTAAAAATGTGGCTTTTTTCATAGATGTTCTATTAAATGGTGTAAAATGTTTTATTTTTTAACAGTTGTTTCGAAAACTTGTTAAATACTTGTATTTTTTTATTTATTTTTAAATTGGTACAAAATGTGATAATTCGAAAGTTGTCACCTTCTACATAGTTTTTATTTATAGAAGCGTAAAAATGTGGCTTTTTTCATAGATTTTCTATTAAATGGTGTAAAATGTTTTATTTTTTAACAGTTGTTTCGAAAACATGTTAAATACTTGTATTTTTTTTAGTTTTCTTAGAGTGGTACAAAATGTGATAATTCGAAAGTTGTTACCCTTCTACATCGTTTTTATTTATTGAAACGTAAAAATGTGGCTTTTTTCATAGATGTTCTATTAAATGGTGTAAAATGTTTTATTTTTTAACAGTTGTTTCGAAAACTTGTTAAAAACTTGTATTTTTTTTTTAGTTTTTTTAGAGTGGTACAAAATGTGATAATTCGAAAGTTGTCACCTTTCTATATAGTATTTATTTATTGAAGCGTAAAAATGTGGCTTTTTTCATAGATTTTCTATTAAATGGTGTAAAATGTTTTATTTTTTAACAGTTGTTTCGAAAACATGTTAAATACTTGTATTTATTTAGTTTTTTAGAGTGGTACAAAATGTGATAATTCGAAAGTTGTTACCCTTCTACATCGTTTTTATTTATTGACACGTAAAAATGTGGCTTTTTTCATAGATGTTCTATTAAATGGTGTAAAATGTTTTATTTTTTAACAGTTGTTTCGAAAACTTGTTAAATACTTGTATTTTTTTAGTTTTTTTTAAATTGGTACAAAATGTGATAATTCGAAAGTTGTCACCTTCTACATAGTTTTTATTTATAGAAGCGTAAAAATGTGGCTTTTTTCATAGATGTTTACATAAAACGGTGTAAAATTTTGTATTTTTAACAGTAGTTCGGAAAACTTGTTAAAAACTTGTATTTTTTTTAGTTTTTTTTTCTTAAAGTGGTACAAAATGTGATAATTTGAAAGTTGTCACTCTTCTACATCGTTTTTATTTATTGAAGCGTAAAAATGTGGCTTTTTTCATAGATGTTCTATTAAATGGTGTAAAATGTTTTATTTTTTAACAGTTATTTCGAAAACTTGTTAAAAACTTGTATTTTTTTTAGTTTTTTAGAGTGGTACAAAATGTGATAATTCGAAAGTTATCACCTTTCTATATAGTATTTATTTATTGAAGCGTAAAAATGTGGCTTTTTTCATAGATTTTCTATTAAATGGTGTAAAATGTTTTATTTTTTAACAGTTGTTTCGAAAACATGTTAAATACTTGTATTTTTTTTAGTTTTCTTAGAGTGGTACAAAATGTGATAATTCGAAAGTTGTTACCCTTCTACATCGTTTTTATTTTATTGAAACGTAAAAATGTGGCTTTTTTCATAGATGTTCTATTAAATGGTGTAAAATGTTTTATTTTTTAACAGTTGTTTCGAAAACTTGTTAAATACTTGTATTTTTTTTAGTTTTCTTAGAGTGGTACAAAATGTGATAATTCGAAAGTTGTTACCCTTCTACATCGTTTTTATTTATTGAAACGTAAAAATGTGGCTTTTTTCATAGATGTTCTATTAAATGGTGTAAAATGTTTTATTTTTTAACAGTTGTTTCGAAAACTTGTTAAATACTTGTATTTTTTTTAGTTTTTTTTAAATTGGTACAAAATGTGATAATTCGAAAGTTGTCACCTTCTACATAGTTTTTATTTATAGAAGCGTAAAAATGTGGCTTTTTTCATAGATGTTTACATAAAACGGTGTAAAATTTTGTATTTTTTAACAGTAGTTCGGAAAACTTGTTAAAAACTTGTATTTTTTTAGTTTTTTTTCTTAAAGTGGTACAAAATGTGATAATTCGAAAGTTGTTACTCTTCTACATCGTTTTTATTTATTGAAGCGTTAAAATGTGGCTTTTTTCATAGATGTTCTATTAAATGGTGTAAAATGTTTTATTTTTTAACAGTTGTTTCGAAAACTTGTTAAATACTTGTATTTTTTAGTTTTTTTTTAAATTGGTACAAAATGTGATAATTCGAAAGTTGTCACCTTCTACATAGTTTTTATTTATAGAAGCGTAAAAATGTGGCTTTTTTCATAGATGTTTACATAAAACGGTGTAAAATTTTGTATTTTTTAACAGTAGTTCGGAAAACTTGTTAAAAACTTGTATTTTTTTTAGTTTTTTTTCTTAAAGTGGTACAAAATGTGATAATTCGAAAGTTGTTACTCTTCTACATCGTTTTTATTTATTGAAGCGTTAAAATGTGGCTTTTTTCATAGATGTTCTATTGAATGGTGTAAAATGTTTTATTTTTTAACAGTTGTTTCGAAAACTTGTTAAATACTTGTATTTTTTTTAGTTTTTTTTAAAGTGGTACAAAATGTGATAATTCGATAGTTATCACCCTTCTACATCGTTTTTATTTATTGAAGCGTAAAAATGTGGCTTTTTTCATAGATGTTCTATTAAATGGTGTAAAATGTTTTATTTTTTAACAGTTGTTTCGAAAACTTGTTAAATACTTGTATTTTTTTAGTTTTTTTTAAATTGGTACAAAATGTGATAATTCGAAAGTTGTCACCCTTATACATCGTTTTTATTTATTGAAGCGTAAAAATGTGGCTTTTTTCATAGATGTTCTATTAAATGGTGTAAAATGTTTTATTTTTTAACAGTTGTTTCGAAAACATGTTAAATACTTGTATTTTTTTTAGTTTTCTTAGAGTGGTACAAAATGTGATAATTCGAAAGTTGTTACCCTTCTACATCGTTTTTATTTATTGAAACGTAAAAATGTGGCTTTTTTCATAGATGTTCTATTAAATGGTGTAAAATGTTTTATTTTTTAACAGTTGTTTCGAAAACTTGTTAAAAACTTGTATTTTTTTTTTAGTTTTTTTAGAGTGGTACAAAATGTGATAATTCGAAAGTTGTCACCTTTCTATATAGTATTTATTTATTGAAGCGTAAAAATGTGGCTTTTTTCATAGATTTTCTATTAAATGGTGTAAAATGTTTTATTTTTTAACAGTTGTTTCGAAAACATGTTAAATACTTGTATTTATTTAGTTTTTTAGAGTGGTACAAAATGTGATAATTCGAAAGTTGTTACCCTTCTACATCGTTTTTATTTATTGACACGTAAAAATGTGGCTTTTTTCATAGATGTTCTATTAAATGGTGTAAAATGTTTTATTTTTTAACAGTTGTTTCGAAAACTTGTTAAATACTTGTATTTTTTTAGTTTTTTTTAAATTGGTACAAAATGTGATAATTCGAAAGTTGTCACCTTCTACATAGTTTTTATTTATAGAAGCGTAAAAATGTGGCTTTTTTCATAGATGTTTACATAAAACGGTGTAAAATTTTGTATTTTTTAACAGTAGTTCGGAAAACTTGTTAAAAACTTGTATTTTTTTTAGTTTTTTTTTCTTAAAGTGGTAGAAAATGTGATAATTTGAAAGTTGTCACTCTTCTACATCATTTTTATTTATTGAAGCGTAAAAATGTGGCTTTTTTCATAGATGTTCTATTAAATGGTGTAAAATGTTTTATTTTTTATCAGTTGTTTCGAAAACTTGTTAAAAACTTGTATTTTTTTTAGTTTTTTAGAGTGGTACAAAATGTGATAATTCGAAAGTTATCACCTTTCTATATAGTATTTATTTATTGAAGCGTAAAAATGTGGCTTTTTTCATAGATTTTCTATTAAATGGTGTAAAATGTTTTATTTTTTAAAAGTTGTTTCGAAAACATGTTAAATACTTGTATTTTTTTTAGTTTTCTTAGAGTGGTACAAAATGTGATAATTCGAAAGTTGTTACCCTTCTACATCGTTTTTATTTTATTGAAACGTAAAAATGTGGCTTTTTTCATAGATGTTCTATTAAATGGTGTAAAATGTTTTATTTTTTAACAGTTGTTTCGAAAACTTGTTAAATACTTGTATTTTTTTTAGTTTTCTTAGAGTGGTACAAAATGTGATAATTCGAAAGTTGTTACCCTTCTACATCGTTTTTATTTATTGAAACGTAAAAATGTGGCTTTTTTCATAGATGTTCTATTAAATGGTGTAAAATGTTTTATTTTTTAACAGTTGTTTCGAAAACTTGTTAAATACTTGTATTTTTTTAGTTTTTTTTAAATTGGTACAAAATGTGATAATTCGAAAGTTGTCACCTTCTACATAGTTTTTATTTATAGAAGCGTAAAAATGTGGCTTTTTTCATAGATGTTTACATAAAACGGTGTAAAATTTTGTATTTTTTAACAGTAGTTCGGAAAACTTGTTAAAAACTTGTATTTTTTTAGTTTTTTTTCTTAAAGTGGTACAAAATGTGATAATTCGAAAGTTGTTACTCTTCTACATCGTTTTTATTTATTGAAGCGTTAAAATGTGGCTTTTTTCATAGATGTTCTATTAAATGGTGTAAAATGTTTTATTTTTTAACAGTTGTTTCGAAAACTTGTTAAATACTTGTATTTTTTTAGTTTTTTTTTAAATTGGTACAAAATGTGATAATTCGAAAGTTGTCACCTTCTACATAGTTTTTATTTATAGAAGCGTAAAAATGTGGCTTTTTTCATAGATGTTTACATAAAACGGTGTAAAATTTTGTATTTTTTAACAGTAGTTCGGAAAACTTGTTAAAAACTTGTATTTTTTTTAGTTTTTTTTCTTAAAGTGGTACAAAATGTGATAATTCGAAAGTTGTTACTCTTCTACATCGTTTTTATTTATTGAAACGTAAAAATGTGGCTTTTTTCATAGATGTTCTATTAAATGGTGTAAAATGTTTTATTTTTTAACAGTTGTTTCGAAAACTTGTTAAATACTTGTATTTTTTTAGTTTTTTTTAAATTGGTACAAAATGTGATAATTCGAAAGTTGTCACCCTTATACATCGTTTTTATTTATTGAAGCGTAAAAATGTGGCTTTTTTCATAGATGTTCTATTAAATGGTGTAAAATGTTTTATTTTTTAACAGTTGTTTCGAAAACTTGTTAAATACTTGTATTTTTTTAGTTTTTTTTAAATTGGTACAAAATGTGATAATTCGAAAGTTGTCACCTTCTACATAGTTTTTATTTATAGAAGCGTAAAAATGTGGCTTTTTTCATAGATGTTTACAAAAACGGTGTAAAATTTTGTATTTTTTAACAGTAGTTCGGAAAACTTGTTAAAAACTTGTATTTTTTTTAGTTTTTTTTCTTAAAGTGGTACAAAATGTGATAATTCGAAAGTTGTTACTCTTCTACATCGTTTTTATTTATTGAAGCGTTAAAATGTGGCTTTTTTCATAGATGTTCTATTAAATGGTGTAAAATGTTTTATTTTTTAACAGTTGTTTCGAAAACTTGTTAAATACTTGTATTTTTTTTAGTTTTTTTTAAAGTGGTACAAAATGTGATAATTCGATAGTTATCACCCTTCTACATCGTTTTTATTTATTGAAGCGTAAAAATGTGGCTTTTTTCATAGATGTTCTATTAAATGGTGTAAAATGTTTTATTTTTTAACAGTTGTTTCGAAAACTTGTTAAATACTTGTATTTTTTTTAGTTTTTTTTAAAGTGGTACAAAATGTGATAATTCGATAGTTATCACCCTTCTACATCGTTTTTATTTATTGAAGCGTAAAAATGTGGCTTTTTTCATAGATGTTCTATTAAATGGTGTAAAATGTTTTATTTTTTAACAGTTGTTTCGAAAACTTGTTAAATACTTGTATTTTTTTAGTTTTTTTTAAATTGGTACAAAATGTGATAATTCGAAAGTTGTCACCCTTATACATCGTTTTTATTTATTGAAGCGTAAAAATGTGGCTTTTTTCATAGATGTTCTATTAAATGGTGTAAAATGTTTTATTTTTAACAGTTGTTTCGAAAACTTGTTAAATACTTGTCTTTTTTTTAGTTTTTTTTAGAGTGGTACAAAATGTGATAATTCGAAAGTTGTCACGCTTCTACATCGTTTTTATTTATTGAAGCGTAAAAATGTGGCTTTTTTAATAGATGTTCTATTAAATGGTGTAAAATGTTTTATTTTTTAACAGTTGTTTCGAAAACTTGTTAAATAATTGTATTTTTTTTAGTTTTTTTTAAAGTGGTACAAAATGTGATAATTCGAAAGTTGTCACCCTTCTACATCATTTTTATTTATTGAAACGTAAAAATGTGGCTTTTTTCATAGATGTTTACATAAAACGGTGTAAATTTTTTTATTTTTTAACAGTAGTTCGGAAAACTTGTTAAAAAAACTTGTATTTTTTTTAGTTTTTTTTTTCTTAAAGTCAAAATGTGATAATTCGATAGTTATCACCCTTCTACATCGTTTTTATTTATTGAAGCGTAAAAATGTGGCTTTTTTCATAGATGTTCTATTAAATGGTGTAAAATGTTTTATTTTTTAACAGTTGTTTCGAAAACTTGTTAAATACTTGTATTTTTTAGTTTTTTTTTAAATTGGTACAAAATGTGATAATTCGAAAGTTGTCACCCTTATACATAGTTTTATTTATAGAAGCGAAAAATGTGGCTTTTTTCATAGATGTTTACATAAAACGGTGTAAAACTTTGTATTTTTTAACAGTAGTTCGGAAAACTTGCTAAAAAAACTTGTATTTTTTTAGTTTTTTTTAGAGTGGTACAAAATGTGATAATTCGAAAGTTGTCACGCTTCTACATCGTTTTTATTTACTGAAGCGTAAAAATGTGGCCTTTTTAATAGATGTTCTATTAAATGGTGTAAAATGTTTTATTTTTTAACAGTTGTTTCGAAAACTTGTTAAATAATTGTATTTTTTTTAGTTTTTTTTAAAGTGGTACAAAATGTGATAATTCGAAAGTTGTCACCCTTTTACATCATTTTTATTTATTGAAACGTAAAAATGTGGCTTTTTTCATAGATGTTTACATAAAACGGTGTAATTGTTTTTAATTTTTAACAGTAGTTCGGAAAACTTGTTAAAAAAACTTGTATTTTTTTTAGTATTTTTTTTAGTTTTTTTTTCTTAAAGTCAAAATGTGATAATTCGATAGTTATCACCCTTCTACATCGTTTTTATTTATTGAAGCGTAAAAATGTGGCTTTTTTCATAGATGTTAGATTAAATGGTGTAAAATGTTTTATTTTTTAACAGTTGTTTCGAAAACTTGTTAAATACTTGTATTTTTTAGTTTTTTTTTAAATTGGTACAAAATGTGATAATTCGAAAGTTGTCACCCTTCTACATCGTTTTTATTTATTGAAACGTAAAAATGTGTCTTTTTTCATAGATGTTTACATAAAACGGTGTAAATTTTTTTATTTTTTAAACAGTGGTTCGGAAAACTTGTTAAAAAAACTTGTTTTTTTTTTAGTTTTTTTTTCTTAAAGTCAAAATGTGATAATTCGATAGTTATCACCCTTCTACATCGTTTTTATTTATTGAAGCGTAAAAATGTGGCCTTTTTCATAGATGATCTATTAAATGGTATAAAATGTTTTATTTTTTAACAGTTGTTTCGAAAACTTGTTAAATACTTGTATTTTTTTAGTTTTTTTTAAATTGGTACAAAATGTGATAATTCGAAAGTTGTCACCTTCTACATAGTTTTTATTTATAGAAGCGTAAAAATGTGGCTTTTTTCATAGATGTTTACATAAAACGGTGTAAAATTTTGTATTTTTTAAAAGTAGTTCGGAAAACTTGTTAAAAGCTTGTATTTTTTTTAGTTTTTTTTTCTTAAAGTGGTACAAAATGTGATAATTTGAAAGTTGTCACTCTTCTACATCGTTTTTATTTATTGAAGCGTAAAAATGTGGCTTTTTTCATAGATGTTCTATTAAATGGTGTAAAATGTTTTATTTTTTAACAGTTATTTCGAAAACTTGTTAAAAACTTGTATTTTTTTTAATTTTTTTAGAGTGGTACAAAATGTGATAATTCGAAAGTTATCACCTTTCTATATAGTATTTATTTATTGAAGCGTAAAAATGTGGCTTTTTTCATAGATTTTCTATTAAATGGTGTAAAATGTTTTATTTTTTAACAGTTGTTTCGAAAACATGTTAAATACTTGTATTTTTTTTAGTTTTCTTAGAGTGGTACAAAATGTGATAATTCGAAAGTTGTTACCCTTCTACATCGTTTTTATTTATTGAAACGTAAAAATGTGGTTTTTTTCATAGATGTTCTATTAAATGGTGTTAAATGTTTTATTTTTTAACAGTTGTTTCGAAAACTTGTTAAATACTTGTATTTTTTTAGTTTTTTTTAGAGTGGTACAAAATGTGATAATTCGAAAGTTGTCACGCTTCTACATCGTTTTTATTTACTGAAGCGTAAAAATGTGGCCTTTTTAATAGATGTTCTATTAAATGGTGTAAAATGTTTTATTTTTTAACAGTTGTTTCGAAAACTTGTTAAATAATTGTATTTTTTTAGTTTTTTTTAAAGTGGTACAAAATGTGATAATTCGAAAGTTGTCACCCTTTTACATCATTTTTATTTATTGAAACGTAAAAATGTGGCTTTTTTCATAGATGTTTACATAAAACGGTGTAAATTTTTTTATTTTTTAACAGTATTTCGGAAAACTTGTTAAAAAAACTTGTATTTTTTTTAGTTTTTTTTTTAGTTTTTTTTTTCTTAAAGTCAAAATGTGATAATTCGATAGTTATCACCCTTCTACATCGTTTTTATTTATTGAAGCGTAAAAATGTGGCTTTTTTCATAGATGTTATATTAAATGGTGTAAAATGTTTTATTTTTTAACAGTTGTTTCGAAAACTTGTTAAATACTTGTATTTTTTTTAGTTTTCTTAGAGTGGTACAAAATGTGATAATTCGAAAGTTGTTACCCTTCTACATCGTTTTTATTTATTGAAACGTAAAACTGTGGCTTTTTTCATAGATGTTCTATTAAATGGTGTAAAATGTTTTATTTTTTAACAGTAGTTTTTTTTTCTTAAAGTGGTACAAAATGTGATAATTCGAAAGTTGTCACCCTTCTACATCGTTTTTATTTATTGAAGCGTAAAAATGTGGCTTTTTTCATAGATGTTCTATTAAAGGGTGTAAAATGTTTTATTTTTAACAGTTGTTCGGAAAACTTGTTAAAAACTTGTATTTTTTTTAGTTTTTTTAGAGTGGTACAAAATGTGATAATTCGGAAGTTGTCACTCTTCTACATCGTTTTTATTTATTGAAGCGTAAAAATGTGGCTTTTTTCATAGATGTTCTATTAAATGGTGTAAAATGTTTTATTTTTTAACAGTTGTTTCGAAAACTTGTTAAATACTTGTATTTTTTTTAGTTTTCTTAGAGTGGTACAAAATGTGATAATTCGAAAGTTGTTACCCTTCTACATCGTTTTTATTTATTGAAACGTAAAAATGTGGCTTTTTTCATAGATGTTCTATTAAATGGTGTAAAATGTTTTATTTTTTAACAGTTGTTTCGAAAACTTGTTAAATACTTGTATTTTTTAGTTTTTTTTAAATTGGTACAAAATGTGATAATTCGAAAGTTGTCACCTTCTACATAGTTTTTATTTATAGAAGCGTAAAAATGTGGCTTTTTTCATAGATGTTTACATAAAACGGTGTAAAATTTTGTATTTTTTAACAGTAGTTCGGAAAACTTGTTAAAAACTTGTATTTTTTTTAGTTTTTTTTCTTAAAGTGGTACAAAATGTGATAATTCGATAGTTATCACCCTTCTACATCGTTTTTATTTATTGAAGCGTAAAAATGTGGCTTTTTTCATAGATGTTCTATTAAATGGTGTAAAATGTTTTATTTTTTAACAGTTGTTTCGAAAACTTGTTAAATACTTGTATTTTTTTAGTTTTTTTTAAATTGGTACAAAATGTGATAATTCGAAAGTTGTCACCTTCTACATAGTTTTTATTTATAGAAGCGTAAAAATGTGGCTTTTTTCATAGATGTTTACATAAAACGGTGTAAAATTTTGTATTTTTTAAAAGTAGTTCGGAAAACTTGTTAAAAGCTTGTATTTTTTTTAGTTTTTTTTTCTTAAAGTGGTACAAAATGTGATAATTTGAAAGTTGTCACTCTTCTACATCGTTTTTATTTATTGAAGCGTAAAAATGTGGCTTTTTTCATAGATGTTCTATTAAATGGTGTAAAATGTTTTATTTTTTAACGCTTATTTCGAAAACTTGTTAAAAACTTGTATTTTTAATTTTTTTAGAGTGGTACAAAATGTGATAATTCGAAAGTTATCACCTTTCTATATAGTATTTATTTATTGAAGCGTAAAAATGTGGCTTTTTTCATAGATTTTCTATTAAATGGTGTAAAATGTTTTATTTTTTAACAGTTGTTTCGAAAACATGTTAAATACTTGTATTTTTTTTAGTTTTCTTAGAGTGGTACAAAATGTGATAATTCGAAAGTTGTTACCCTTCTACATCGTTTTTATTTATTGAAACGTAAAAATGTGGTTTTTTTCATAGATGTTCTATTAAATGGTGTAAAATGTTTTATTTTTTAACAGTTGTTTCGAAAACTTGTTAAATACTTGTATTTTTTTAGTTTTTTTTAGAGTGGTACAAAATGTGATAATTCGAAAGTTGTCACGCTTCTACATCGTTTTTATTTATTGAAGCGTAAAAATGTGGCCTTTTTAATAGATGTTCTATTAAATGGTGTAAAATGTTTTATTTTTTAACAGTTGTTTCGAAAACTTGTTAAATAATTGTATTTTTTTAGTTTTTTTTAGAATGGTACAAAATGTGATAATTCGAAAGTTGTCACCCTTTTACATCATTTTTATTTATTGAAACGTAAAAATGTGGCTTTTTTCATAGATGTTTACATAAAACGGTGTAAATTTTTTTATTTTTTAACAGTATTTCGGAAAACTTGTTAAAAAAACTTGTATTTTTTTTAGTTTTTTTTTTAGTTTTTTTTTTCTTAAAGTCAAAATGTGATAATTCGATAGTTATCACCCTTCTACATCGTTTTTATTTATTGAAGCGTAAAAATGTGGCTTTTTTCATAGATGTTATATTAAATGGTGTAAAATGTTTTATTTTTTAACAGTTGTTTCGAAAACTTGTTAAATACTTGTATTTTTTTTAGTTTTCTTAGAGTGGTACAAAATGTGATAATTCGAAAGTTGTTACCCTTCTACATCGTTTTTATTTATTGAAACGTAAAACTGTGGCTTTTTTCATAGATGTTCTATTAAATGGTGTAAAATGTTTTATTTTTTAACAGTAGTTTTTTTTTCTTAAAGTGGTACAAAATGTGATAATTCGAAAGTTGTCACCCTTCTACATCGTTTTTATTTATTGAAGCGTAAAAATGTGGCTTTTTTCATAGATGTTCTATTAAAGGGTGTAAAATGTTTTATTTTTAACAGTTGTTCGGAAAACTTGTTAAAAACTTGTATTTTTTTTTAGTTTTTTTAGAGTGGTACAAAATGTGATAATTCGGAAGTTGTCACTCTTCTACATCGTTTTTATTTATTGAAGCGTAAAAATGTGGCTTTTTTCATAGATGTTCTATTAAATGGTGTAAAATGTTTTATTTTTTTAACGGCTTGTTTCGAAAACTTGTTAAATACTTGTATTTTTTTAGTTTTCTTAGAGTGGTACAAAATGTGATAATTCGAAAGTTGTTACCCTTCTACATCGTTTTTATTTATTGAAACGTAAAAATGTGGCTTTTTTCATAGATGTTCTATTAAATGGTGTAAAATGTTTTATTTTTTAACAGTTGTTTCGAAAACTTGTTAAATACTTGTATTTTTTTAGTTTTTTTTAAATTGGTACAAAATGTGATAATTCGAAAGTTGTCACCTTCTACATAGTTTTTATTTATAGAAGCGTAAAAATGTGGCTTTTTTCATAGATGTTTACATAAAACGGTGTAAAATTTTGTATTTTTTAACAGTAGTTCGGAAAACTTGTTAAAAACTTGTATTTTTTTTAGTTTTTTTTCTTAAAGTGGTACAAAATGTGATAATTCGATAGTTATCACCCTTCTACATCGTTTTTATTTATTGAAGCGTAAAAATGTGGCTTTTTTCATAGATGTTCTATTAAATGGTGTAAAATGTTTTATTTTTTAACAGTTGTTTCGAAAACTTGTTAAATACTTGTATTTTTTTAGTTTTTTTTAAATTGGTACAAAATGTGATAATTCGAAAGTTGTCACCCTTGTACATCGTTTTTATTTATTGAAGCGTAAAAATGTGGCTTTTTTCATAGATGTTCTATTAAATGGTGTAAAATGTTTTATTTTTTAACAGTTGTTTCGAAAACTTGTTAAATACTTGTATTTTTTTTAGTTTTCTTAGAGTGGTACAAAATGTGATAATTCGAAAGTTGTTACCCTTCTACATCGTTTTTATTTATTGAAACGTAAAAATGTGGCTTTTTTCATAGATGTTCTATTAAATGGTGTAAAATGTTTTATTTTTTAACAGTTGTTTCGAAAACTTGTTAAATACTTGTATTTTTTTAGTTTTTTTTAAATTGGTACAAAATGTGATAATTCGAAAGTTGTCACCTTCTACATAGTTTTTATTTATAGAAGCGTAAAAATGTGGCTTTTTTCATAGATGTTTACATAAAACGGTGTAAAATTTTGTATTTTTTAACAGTAGTTCGGAAACTTGTTAAAAACTTGTATTTTTTTAGTTTTTTTTCTTAAAGTGGTACAAAATGTGATAATTCGATAGTTATCACCCTTCTACATCGTTTTTATTTATTGAAGCGTAAAAATGTGGCTTTTTTCATAGATGTTCTATTAAATGGTGTAAAATGTTTTATTTTTTAACAGTTGTTTCGAAAACTTGTTAAATACTTGTATTTTTTAGTTTTTTTTAAATTGGTACAAAATGTGATAATTCGAAAGTTGTCACCCTTATACATAGTTTTATTTATAGAAGCGAAAAATGTGGCTTTTTTCATAAATGTTTACATAAAACGGTGTAAAACTTTGTATTTTTTAACAGTAGTTCGGAAAACTTGTTAAAAAAACTTGTATTTTTTTAGTTTTTTTTAGAGTGGTACAAAATGTGATAATTCGAAAGTTGTCACGCTTCTACATCGTTTTTATTTACTGAAGCGTAAAAATGTGGCCTTTTTAATAGATGTTCTATTAAATGGTGTAAAATGTTTTATTTTTTAGCAGTTGTTTCGAAAACTTGTTAAATAATTGTATTTTTTTTAGTTTTTTTTAAAGTGGTACAAAATGTGATAATTCGAAAGTTGTCACCCTTTTACATCATTTTTATTTATTGAAACGTAAAAATGTGGCTTTTTTCATAGATGTTTACATAAAACGGTGTAAATTTTTTTATTTTTTAACAGTAGTTCGGAAAACTTGTTAAAAAAACTTGTATCTTTTTTAGTATTTTTTTTAGTTTTTTTTTCTTAAAGTCAAAATGTGATAATTCGATAGTTATCACCCTTCTACATCGTTTTTATTTATTGAAGCGTAAAAATGTGGCTTTTTTCATAGATGTTATATTAAATGGTGTAAAATGTTTTATTTTATAACAGTTGTTTCGAAAACTTGTTAAATACTTGTATTTTTTAGTTTTTTTTTAAATTGGTACAAAATGTGATAATTCGAAAGTTGTCACCCTTCTACATAGTTTTATTTATAGAAGCGTAAAAATATGGCTTTTTTCATTGATGTTTACATAAAACGGTGTAAAACTTTGTATTTTTTAACAGTAGTTTTTTTTTCTTAAAGTGGTACAAAATGTGATAATTCGAAAGTGGTCACCCTTCTACATCGTTTTTATTTATTGAAGCGTAAAAATGTGGCTTTTTCATAGATGTTCTATTAAAGGGTGTAAAATGTTTTATTTTTAACAGTTGTTCGGAAAACTTGTTAAAAACTTGTATTTTTTTTTAGTTTTTTTAGAGTGGTACAAAATGTGATAATTCGAAAGTTGTCACTCTTCTACATCGTTTTTATTTATTGAAGCGTAAAAATGTGGCTTTTTTCATAGATGTTCTATTAAATGGTGTAAAATGTTTTATTTTTTAACAGTTGTTTCGAAAACTTGTTAAATACTTGTATTTTTTTTAGTTTTCTTAAAGTGGTACAAAATGTGATAATTCGAAAGTTGTTACCCTTCTACATCGTTTTTATTTATTGAAACGTAAAAATGTGGCTTTTTTCATAGATGTTCTATTAAATGGTGTAAAATGTTTTATTTTTTAACAGTTGTTACGAAAACTTGTTAAATACTTGTATTTTTTTAGTTTTTTTTAAATTGGTACAAAATGTGATAATTCGAAAGTTGTCACCTTCTACATAGTTTTTATTTATAGAAGCGTAAAAATGTGGCTTTTTTCATAGATGTTTACATAAAACGGTGTAAAATTTTGTATTTTTTAACAGTAGTTCGGAAAACTTGTTAAAAACTTGTATTTTTTTTAGTTTTTTTTTTCTTAAAGTGGTTCAAAATGTGATAATTCGAAAGTTGTTACTCTTCTACATCGTTTTTATTTATTGAAGCGTAAAAATGTGGCTTTTTTCATAGATGTTCTATTAAATGGTGTAAAATGTTTTCTTTTTTAACAGTTGTTTAAAGTTGTTAAATAGTTGTATTTTTTTAGTTTTTTTTAGAGTGGTACAAAATGTGATAATTCGAAAGTTGTCACCCTTCTACATCGTTTTTATTTATTGAAGCGTAAAAATGTGGCTTTTTTCATAGATGTTCTATTAAATGGTGTAAAATGTTTTATTTTTTAACAGTTGTTTCGAAAACTTGTTAAATAATTGTTTTTTTTTTAATTTTTTTTAAAGTGGTACAAAATGTGATAATTCGAAAGTTGTCACCCTTCTACATCGTTTTTATTTATTGAAACGTAAAAATGTGGCTTTTTTCATAGATGTTTACAAAAAACGGTGTAAATTTTTTTATTTTTTAAACAGTAGTTCGGAAAACTTGTTAAAAAAACTTGTTTTTTTTTAGTTTTTTTTTCTTAAAGTCAAAATGTGATAATTCGATAGTTATCACCCTTCTACATCGTTTTATTTATTGAAGCGTAAAAATGTGGCTTTTTTCATAGATGTTCTATTAAATGGTGTAAAATGTTTTATTTTTTAACAGTTGTTTCGAAAACTTGTTAAATACTTGTATTTTTTTAGTTTTTTTTAAATTGGTACAAAATGTGATAATTCGAAAGTTGTCACCTTCTACATAGTTTTTATTTATAGAAGCGTAAAAATGTGGCTTTTTTCATAGATGTTTACTTAAAACGGTGTAAAATTTTGTATTTTTTAACAGTAGTTCGGAAAACTTGTTAAAAACTTGTATTTTTTTTAGTTTTTTTCTCTTAAAGTGGTACAAAATGTGATAATTTGAAAGTTGTCACTCTTCTACATCGTTTTTATTTATTGAAGCGTAAAAATGTGGCTTTTTTCATAGATGTTCTATTAAATGGTGTAAAATGTTTTATTTTTTAACAGTTGTTTCGAAAACTTGTTAAATACTTGTATTTTTTTTAGTTTTCTTAGAGTGGTACAAAATGTGATAATTCGAAAGTTGTTACCCTTCTACATCGTTTTTATTTATTGAAACGTAAAACTGTGGCTTTTTTCATAGATGTTCTATTAAATGGTGTAAAATGTTTTATTTTTTAACAGTTGTTTCGAAAACTTGTTAAATACTTGTATTTTTTTAGTTTTTTTTAAATTGGTACAAAATGTGATAATTCGAAAGTTGTCACCTTCTACATAGTTTTTATTTATAGAAGCGTAAAAATGTGGCTTTTTTCATAGATGTTTACTTAAAACGGTGTAAAATTTTGTATTTTTTAACAGTAGTTCGGAAAACTTGTATTTTTTTTAGTTTTTTTTTCTTAAAGTGGTACAAAATGTGATAATTTGAAAGTTGTCACTCTTCTACATCGTTTTTATTTATTGAAGCGTAAAAATGTGGCTTTTTTCATAGATGTTCTATTAAATGGTGTAAAATGTTTTATTTTTTAACAGTTGTTTCGAAAACTTGTTAAATACTTGTATTTTTTTTAGTTTTCTTAGAGTGGTACAAAATGTGATAATTCGAAAGTTGTTACCCTTCTACATCGTTTTTATTTATTGAAACGTAAAAATGTGGCTTTTTTCATAGATGTTCTATTAAATGGTGTAAAATGTTTTATTTTTTAACAGTTGTTTCGAAAACTTGTTAAATACTTGTATTTTTTTAGTTTTTTTTAAATTGGTACAAAATGTGATAATTCGAAAGTTGTCACCTTCTACATAGTTTTTATTTATAGAAGCGTAAAAATGTGGCTTTTTTCATAGATGTTTACTTAAAACGGTGTAAAATTTTGTATTTTTTAACAGTAGTTCGGAAAACTTGTATTTTTTTTAGTTTTTTTTTCTTAAAGTGGTACAAAATGTGATAATTTGAAAGTTGTCACTCTTCTACATCGTTTTTATTTATTGAAGCGTAAAAATGTGGCTTTTTTCATAGATGTTCTATTAAATGGTGTAAAATGTTTTATTTTTTAACAGTTATTTCGAAAACTTGTTAAAAACTTGTATTTTTTTTAGTTTTTTTAGAGTGGTACAAAATGTGATAATTCGAAAGTTGTCACCTTTCTATATAGTATTTATTTATTGAAGCGTAAAAATGTGGCTTTTTTCATAGATTTTCTATTAAATGGTGTAAAATGTTTTATTTTTTAACAGTTGTTTCGAAAACATGTTAAATACTTGTATTTCTTTTAGTTTTCTTAGAGTGGTACAAAATGTGATAATTCGAAAGTTGTTACCCTTCTACATCGTTTTTATTTATTGAAACGTAAAAATGTGGCTTTTTTCATAGATGTTATATTAAATGGTGTAAAATGTTTTATTTTTTAACAGTTGTTTCGAAAACTTGTTAAATACTTGTATTTTTTAGTTTTTTTTTAAATTGGTACAAAATGTGATAATTCGAAAGTTGTCACCTTCTACATAGTTTTTATTTATTGAAACGTAAAAATGTGGCTTTTTTCATAGATGTTTACATAAAACGGTGTAAATTTTTTTATTTTTTAACAGTAGTTCGGAAAACTTGTTAAAAAAACTTGTATTTTTTTTAGTTTTTTTTTCTTAAAGTCAATATGTGATAATTCGATAGTTATCACCCTTCTACATCGTTTTTATTTATTGAGGCGTAAAAATGTGGCTTTTTTCATAGATGTTCTATTAAATGGTTTAAAATGTTTTATTTTTTAACAGTTGTTTCGAAAACTTGTTAAATATTTGTATTTTTTAGTTTTTTTTTAAATTGGTACAAAATGTGATAATTCGAAAATTGTCACCCTTATACATAGTTTTATTTATAGAAGCGAAAAAATGTGGCTTTTTTCATAGATGTTTACATAAAACGGTGTAAAACTTTGTATTTTTTAACAGTAGTTCGGAAAACTTTTTAAAAACTTGTATTTTTTTTAGTTTTTTTTTCTTAAAGTGGTACAAAATGTGATAATTCGAAAGTTGTTACTCTTCTACATCGTTTTTATTTATTGAAACGTAAAAATGTGGCTTTTTTCATAGATGTTTACATAAAACGGTGTAAATTTTTTTATTTTTTAAACAGTAGTTCGGAAAACTTGTTAAAAAAACTTGTATTTTTTTTAGTTTTTTTTTCTTAAAGTCAAAATGTGATAATTCGAAAGTTGTCACCCTTCTACATCGTTTTTATTTATTGAAACATAAAAATGTGGCTTTTTTCATAGATGTTCTATTAAATGGTGTAAAATGATTTTTATTTTTTAACAGTTGTTTCGAAAACTTGTTAAATACTTGTATTTTTTAGTTTTTTTTTAAATTGGTACAAAATGTGATAATTCGATAGTTGTCACCCTTCTACATAGTTTTTATTTATAGAAGCGTAAAAATGTGGCTTTTTTCGTAGATGTTTACATAAAACGGTGTAAAATTTTGTATTTTTTAACAGTAGTTCGGAAAACTTGTTAAAAACTTGTATTTTTTTTAGTTTTTTTCTCTTAAAGTGGTACAAAATGTGATAATTTGAAAGTTGTCACTCTTCTACATCGTTTTTATTTATTGAAGCGTAAAAATGTGGCTTTTTTCATAGATGTTCTATTAAATGGTGTAAAATGTTTTATTTTTTAACAGTTGTTTCGAAAACTTGTTAAATACTTGTATTTTTTTTAGTTTTTTTAGAGTGGTACAAAATGTGGTAATTCGAAAGTTGTCACGATTCTACATCGTTTTTATTTATTGAAGCGTAAAAATGTGGCTTTTTTAATAGATGTTCTATTAAATGGTGTAAAATGTTTTATTTTTTAACAGTTGTTTCGAAAACTTGTTAAATAATTGTATTTTTTTTAGTTTTTTTTAAAGTGGTACAAAATGTGATAATTCGAAAGTTGTCACCCTTTTACATCATTTTTATTTATTTTTTATTTATTGAAACGTAAAAATGTGGCTTTTTTCATAGATGTTTACATAAAACGGTGTAAATTTTTTTATTTTTTAACAGTAGTTCGGAAAACTTGTTAAAAAAACTTGTATTTTTTTTAGTTTTTTTTTCTTAAAGTCAAAATGTGATAATTCGATAGTTATCACCCTTCTACATCGTTTTTATTTATTGAAGCGTAAAAATGTGGCTTTTTTCATAGATGTTTTATTAAATGGTGTAAAATGTTTTATTTTTTAACAGTTGTTTCAAAAACTTGTTAAATACTTGTATTTTTTAGTTTTTTTTTCAATTGGTACAAAATGTGATAATTCGAAAGTTGTCACCCTTATACATAGTTTTATTTATAGAAGCGAAAAAATGTGGCTTTTTTCATAGATGTTTACATAAAACGGTGTAAAACTTTGTATTTTTTAACAGTAGTTTGGAAAACTTGTTAAAACAACTTGTATTTTTTTTTAGTTTTTTTTAGAGTGGTACAAAATGTGATAATTTGAAAGTTGTCACGCTTCTACATCGTTTTTATTTATTGAAGCGTAAAAATGTGGCCTTTTTAATAGATGTTCTATTAAATGGTGTAAAATGTTTTATTTTTTAACAGTTGTTTCGAAAACTTGTTAAATAATTGTATTTTTTTTAGTTTTTTTTAAAGTGGTACAAAATGTGATAATTCGAAAGTTGTCACCCTTTTACATCATTTTTATTTATTGAAACGTAAAAATGTGGCTTTTTTCATAGATGTTTACATAAAACGATGTAAATTTTTTTATTTTTTAACAGTAGTTCGGAAACTAGTTAAAAAAACTTGTGTTTTTTTTAGTTTTTTTTTTTAGTTTTTTTTTCTTAAAGTCAAAATGTGATAATTCGATAGTTATCACCCTTCTACATCGTTTTTATTTATTGAAGCGTAAAAATGTGGCTTTTTTCATAGATGTTCTATTAAATGGTGTAAAATGTTTTATTTTTTAACAGTTGTTTCGAAAACTTGTTAAATACTTGTATTTTTTTAGTTTTTTTTAAATTGGTACAAAATGTGATAATTCGAAAGTTGTCACCTTCTACATAGTTTTTATTTATAGAAGCGTAAAAATGTGGCTTTTTTCATAGATGTTTACATAAAACGGTGTAAAATTTTGTATTTTTTAACAGTAGTTCGGAAAACTTGTTAAAAACTTGTATTTTTTTTAGTTTTTTTTTTCTTAAAGTGGTACAAAATGTGATAATTTGAAAGTTGTCACTCTTCTACATCGTTTTTATTTATTGAAGCTGTTGGTTCCAGATTCCTATAAACCGATTGTTAATTGAGAGTATTGAATCAAAGTGACATGCGGAAGCAGATCAATTAACAATTTGAATCAATAGAACAGTAAACAGAATGAAGAACAAATATTATGAAATGAATTACGCACAGTATTCTTCAAAATATAAATGTATTAATCGACATTTTTTACAAACACAATACAATGCTATTTATACAGATACAAAAACAGAAAGTCAAAAAGCTAGCCAATTACAAAGTGCCATGTGTCTAAAAGGGAGCGTCTAACAACAATTAGTTGTAACAAGAAAGAGTGTGTTGGCTTTTGTAGACATCTCTTCTTCATACTTTAATTTCTAACATTCTCCCCCTAAGTATGAAGTCAGAGAAAAGAAAACTTTCTTCAGAGAGGATCCACAGCAGCAATGATACTTGAAATATTATTGATAAGCTCTCTGTTCTTCTGAAGTCCATCCAGTCTTTTCTCTACTTTCTTTGCAACTTCTGGATTTGTCGTGTCTAAGCCAGCATAGCACTTGATGATGTAGACTACCTCAGAAGAGTATTTGTGAGCTTCTTTGATGCGAAAGAAGCTCTTTCCATTTGGTCTTTTGAAGATGATTCCCTCTTTACGGTTCGATGGCGATCTACCCACTCTGAATTTGCTTATCCCTTCAAGTTCCTCATTTGGTGCAGAGATAGCCAGATTATCCATTTTGAAATTTAAGCCAATCTAGAAATCGACCTGCCTTTTGTATCTAATGTATGATTTCATACATAGAATAATTCTAGTGTAGGCAACATGGTCTTGTGGATCTTTGCGTTCAGAAAGCTGAGTCTTCATAAATTCTTCCAGAAAAATGAGATCAGCTGGATGGATGGACAACGAGATCATTATCACATATGTAATAACTCTTGTTGTTTGATGCGACTATCTCGTAGATTGTGTACCAAATGGGTGTATCTTGAAGCGCTTATGTTTCATGGCTGTGATCTTTGTAATTGGAGCAGTAGTGAAAACCGTCTTTCTGTCTTGTTTATGAGCCATGAAGTTATCTTTAACTTCATTGCTTACATTGTATTGGTTGGCGAAGTTAGGCATCATGAGATAAATCTTCTGATCTATTGGAGCATACATGTGCCTTTTCTCAACTTCAAGTGTTGGAAGTTCAATGTTTCCAACAATGTTTCCAACTTTATTTAATTTTTCTTCAAATTCTCCTCTTCTGATCTCTTTCTGCTTCTGAGCGGCCTCTGCTCTGACTCTTGCTCTTTCTTCAGCTTTAGAATTCTGTCTCTGTAGTTCTTCTTTAAGTCTAGCCTTCTCTCTTTCCAGATTCTCTCTTTCAGCCCTCTCTATCTCTATTTGTTCTTCAACTATTAGCCTCTGGCGTATTATCTCTTCTTCTTTCTCTTTTTCAGCTCTGAACACTTCCTCATCCTCCTCTCTGGCCCTTTTAGCTCTTTCCTTTGCAGCTTTAGCTCGTTCTCGTTCTTCGTGAGCTCTGACTATTTCAGCCCTTTCAGCCGGAGAGCTCGGGATTCTGCTTTTTCCCATAAGATCCAGAATGAACTTAGCTAGCTGCGGATCTACGGGTAGAGGCCCGAGAATGCGTAGCAGGTGTTGGAGTGAGTGGCACTTGTTTTGAAGAAGAAGGTTGCTGTGATGGTTTTGGAGGTGAAGAGTCAGCAGTGGTCGTGTTTGGTTCTGGTGGTGTTTGTTTGGCTTGCTTAGGCTCAGGACCTTTCTCCCCCTTCTGAGAATCAGGATCCTGATCCTCAGAACGTTTTCTTTTTAGCTCTGCCTTTTTGCAAGCCCTTTCTTCCTTGGCTTTCTTCTTGGCATTAAACGCCTCAGCAATAGAAGAAACCAGAGGCACAAGTTGAGATAGAGTAGATTCCATTGCGGCAAGTTTACGGTACGTTGAGGATGTGGAGGGCTTGGAAGAGTACTTTGAAGCGATGGTAGACATTCGCTCAAGAATAATCTTACGGAAAGAGGCGAGCTCGGATTTCTTGACGAGCGTAGACCCGGAGGGATCATCGAAGTAATGATGGTCTTGACAATCTTACGTATATCGGCCACCGAGTCTTTGTAGTCTACGAGAGGCACGTAGAGAGTCGGGAAGTTGAGAGATTGCCTACGTATTTGCTTGAAGACCATTTTTCAAGAGCAAAAATTGGTCGGCAAAATAGGCCTTCGATCTTCTTGAGATGTACGCATTTGATTTGAAGATCGGTAAGAGACGATTCGACTTTCAATTTTAAATTGAAGGCTCGAGAAGAAGAGAATTATTAGTTGTTACGGATAATTTTAGATCTTCCACGAGATCTCGAATTTGATCGGCAAATGCCAAGAACGCCGCATTTGTGACGAAATCGAGAAGATGTAACCGGTGCATCTCCAACACATGGAGCCCCTTTACCCTCGCGTTCGAGAGGGGCCTTCTACACTGTTTTGACGTTGAGTGTAGAAGGACTTCCAACCGATCCTTGAGGTACATTATTCACGAGCTCTCTTCGGTTGTTGTTTGTTTCAACATTATCCTCATCATCGAGAGGATGAGGTGCGAAGACGATATGCGTACCTTGATGAAGTGTAAACACTCCGGTAAGAGGTGCATTCCTAGGGCGTAACCCCTCGATGGGAATTCATTAGCATCTATCCTAGGAGAGGATGTGGACTCATCCTTCGTGCGTATTGGTATGTCAGTCACGGAGACATGAACATGTGGTGAAGGAAGTGGCGAGTTCTGGGGCGAATGAACTCTTATATTATCATCATCATCCTTTTGGGAGGATGATGAAGTGGAGGTGCTTTCCCCAGATGAATTTGATTCAGAATAAGAAGAAGTATCCTGCGAACGGTGGTTTCTCGGGTGGTTTGAACGGGTCGTTCTAAGTCAATGAGTGGAGACGTGGTGACGTCAACCTCAGAAGTTGTGGGTGCCCTTTGGGGAATAGGAGAGGAACACTCATATGTGTCTCTGAGGACATCTTCTGTACCTTCATTTAATAGAAGGTCGGCATGGGTAGAAGCACTCGGATGTTCACTCCTAGTTTTTTCAAGCTCATGCTCACCAGACCCCTGACCACCTACACCTGGCTCTAAGTGCTCTGGGGGAGGAATTCTCTGTGCTGAGAAAACCATAGAGCTTCTATAGATGTGGAGATTAGAAGAGCTAGATGGGATTAGGTTTAGCATGTACTGGATAATTCTGCGGGTGCGAGTAGCCGATGCTGTCGATGGTTGATCGATGGGAGCTCATTGATGCAATTTTGCGAGAATGGGTGAATCGGGGAGCTTCGATTGCCCCAATTGCAGGATGAGTGATGAGAGATAGAAATCTTGGGAACATGAGTCTTGGTAGTGGCTTTCACGACTACGATGGATCACCTTAGTGTGCACAGCTGCTTTAATCTCTTGGAAGATGAGACTTGCATAGTCCAAGGGACGATTGAAGAACATCCCATACAGTATAGTCAGAATGTTGCGGCTAGCCTGATCCAGAGAACCTATTTTGCAGGTTAGGCTCTTGTTGAGAATGGAGACGAGTAGATTCCACATTGGGGGCAACTTCTTCCTCTTGAATTCGGACAGCCTTGTAAGAGGTTCATTGTAACCCAGAAGATTGATGAAGGCTAGGAGGGCTTCTGTGGAAGGGTTTTCTTCTAGGGCAGGATTGGGAATGGTTTGCCCATCCACTTCGATCACTGAAAGGGGAAGATGGAAATATTTGGCAAGTTTTCTTTTGGTGATGGGGATTTGAACAGCAATTTCCACTTGTTCAGGATGGGTGATAGAACCGGCGAGTGTTTCATCAGTGTTGATGATCATTGTTTGCCACAGTTCTTGGACATAGATTTCAGGGATGTTTGGGTTGGTTAGGGTTAGGGCTCGATTCAACTGGTGTTGTTGTAGAAACTCGATCATGATGCGAAATTCCGGTTGATAAGTGTTAGGGTTGAGCAGTACCTGCACATTGTTCGCCTTCAATGGCAGTTTCACAATGGGAGTACTATCAGCAGTGGAATCGATGATTCTTTCTTCATCATTGTTGGAAGGACGGGCACAGTTGGAAGCCATTTTGAAATTTTAAATGCTTGACAGTAGAACACTTTGTCTTTGCAATGAGAAGGAACACTGATTTAGGGAATTTTTGCGAGGAAGAAGATGAAGGTTGAAATTGTGGGTTTTATGTGAGAGAGAAACTGTAGAATGGGAAGGGGTTATTAAGTTTGGGGAAAAACAAAAAACGGTTCATTTGAGCTGATGTAAGCACGCGGGTGTACACATGCAGTGTTTCGATTGGGGACACGTGTACGACGAGACACATGTATGATGATGATTTAGTAGCAGATGCTATTTTTCTTAAAAGCAAAAATAAACAAAAGTAATAAAAAAAATCTGTTTAATTAATCAATTAATTTTGAATTAATTGAATAAACACAGATTTTAATCTTAATTTTATTTATTTAAGTTTAAAAATCAGTCAAGTGAAAACAAAAATCACATGAGAGTTTGGTTTCTATAAAAGAATAATAAAGAAGAATTTGCATTAAACATATAGATTTAAACAACCTTGGAGGCAAGAGTTGATTGAATTTATATATTTAATGGAAATTATAAGAAATATCAATTTATAGAAAATTTAGTTGAAGAACATGTCGACTTGATTTATATTTAAATTTTTTTTTGAAATGAATCAAAAGTCTAAGAGACCTTGGCGGCAAGAGAAACTCAGAGCAGATAGATTCAAATAAAATTTAAGTGAAATAGTAAATCAGAAGACAGCTAACCAGAGTTAGACTTAGACGAATATCTTCTGCATTGTGAAACTCCCCTTTGAATGGTAAACTCCCCCTTGAATGGTAAACTCCCCCTTGAATGGTAAACTCCCCCTTGAATGGTAAACTCCCCCTTTAGTAGCTTCTTTACCTCGTTTCTCAATCTGCACTTTATGATATCTCTTGAAAGAAAAATATTATAATTAAACAGAAAATCAGAGTAATTCAGAGGCTTTTCTGAAGTGTTCTGAAGAGTTCAGAAAGCATCAGAGACTTCTGATGACTTCTGAAGTATCGTCAGAATAGTTCAGAGGCTTCTGGATGCTTCTGTAGAAATCATTGTTTACATATTAAGCATTCCCAACTTGCTAATTAAGAAGTTAAAACGACTCTCATCAAGAGCTTTTGTGAAAATATCAGCAAGTTGATAATCAGTAGAAACAAAATACATTTCGATTGTACCCTTTTCGACATGATCCTTGATGAAATGATACCTGACATCGATATGCTTTGTTTTGGAATGTTGGATTTTCGTAATGGCGATAGCACTTTTAGAATCACGAGAGGATGGGAATCTTATCGTATATCGGACCATAATCTGCGAGTTGGGTCTTCATCCAAATAACTTGTGAACAACAACTAGCGGCGGCAACATATTCGACCTGCTTGTAGATGTGAATCTGTGATTTTGTTTCTTGGATGTCCAACTTATAAGTCGATTTCCCGAAGTTGACGGCTACGATGTACTTTTTTTCAAGCTTACAACGCATGATCGAATCTGTATACGCCATTAAATCAAATCCAGAATTTTTAGGATACCAAAGGCCCAACGATGGTGAACCTTTTAAGTACCTAAAAATTCTTTTACAACGACCAAATGAGACTCTTTAGGATTGGCTTGATAACGAGCACAAAGACAAGTGGCAAACATAATATCGGGTCTACTTGCTTGTTAAATATAAAAGAGAACCAATCATTCCTCTGTAGTGGTAATATCAACGGTTACTGGAGGAGTCGAGTCCTAATTTCATACCGGGAGAGATAGGTGTTTTCATGGATGATGAGTTTTGAAGATGAAACTTTTTAAGCATGTCGAAACATATTTTGCTCGATTTATAAAGATACCAGAGGTGCTTTGTTTAACTTGAAGTCCTAGGAAGAAAGTTAATTCTCCCATCATACTCATTTCAAATTCGGTTTCCATCAACTTAGAAAACAAATCAACACGTTTGATGAGTAGAACCAAATATTATGTCATCCATGTAAATTTGAACTATAGTTAACATACCTTTGCCTCTTTTGATGAACGAGTTGTATCGATTTTACCTTTTTCATATCCTTTGCTTGATCGAAATTTCGATAGTCGTTCATACCGGGCTCTTGGGGCTTGCTTTAGACCATACAAAGCTTTGTCAAGAAGATAAACATATTACGGATATCTTGCATCTTTGAAACCATCGGGTTGTTCAACATACACTTCTTCTTTTAGACATCCATTAAGAAATGCACATTTAACATCCATTTGGTAGACTTTGAAGTTTTTGTATGCGAGAGAAAGCCAAGAATAATCTTATTGCTTCTAGTCTTGCAACGGGAGCAAAGGTTTCATCATAATCGATACCTTCCTCTTGACGGTAACCTTTAGCCACCAAACGAGCTTTATTTCTGACAACAATTCCATCTTCATCCTTTTTGTTCCTAAATACCCATTTTGTTCCAATAGCAACTTTGCCTTTTGGTAAAGGAACAAGACGCCAAACTTTATTTCTTTCGAATTGAAGTAGTTCTTCCTGCATAGCATCCACCCAGCTTGGTTCAACTAAGGCTTCATGTACACGTTTAGGTTCGATCATACTAAGAAAATTAACAAAGAATGCTTCATTTGCGGTAGCGAGATCGTGTTCGACCCCTTAGAAGGACTACCAATTATAAGATTCGGTGTGTGAGATTTAGTCCATTTCGTCATTCTGGGTTGAGAAATTGAATGGGTTGTTTCATTTGACGAAATGATTTCATCTGGAAACACAAAATCGTCTTTATTTTCTTCTGTATGTCCTTCTGGTATCTGTTCTGTCACCTGTCCTTGTGTCTCCCCCTCAGATGATGGAATAGAAGTAGCTTCTTGACTGGCAGATGTAGTAGTGGGAACTTCTGGACAAATAGTCGTGACAGATGAAACAGAAGAAGCAGGACCAGAGAGAGTAATGCCTGAGGCTTGGAGAATATCTGGTATCTGCAAATGTGGAGGTGACATTGCTTCTGACACAACTTCGTCGCCCCCAGAAAATCTTGAAAAATAGCATCAATCTCGGATTCTCTGGAACCTAAAAGATAGTCAGAAGTAACAGTATTAAGCTTGAGTTCTGAAGTAGAGTGTTCAGAAGTCAGTTGGGTGTTATCATCGAAGTCAATGTTGATGCTTTCCATTACAGTTTTAGTTCGTAAGTTAAAAACTCGGAAAGCTCTTGAATTTAACGAGTAGCCTAAAAATTTAGCTTCATCGGACTTCGGATCAAATTTGCCAAGATTATCTCTGTCGTTTAAGATAAAACATTTGCAGCCAAAGATATGAAAAAATTTTACAGATGGTTTTCTTTTATTAATCAGCTCATAAGAGGTTTTGAGATGCCTCTTGACAATAATTGAACGGTTTTGAGTGAAACAAGCGAGCAACGACTTCGGCCCCGAGAAGTGAATTGGGAGACCGAAGGCTGCGAGCATCGTTCGTTGCTTCAACCAAGGTTCTGTTGCGACGTTCAACTACACCGTATTGTTGTGGAGTGCGAACAACAGAGAAGTTTTGAGTAATTCCTTGTTCAACAAGATACAATTCAAGCTTGGCGTTCTTGAATTCTGTACCATTATCACTTCGAAGCTGCTGAATCTTCTGATGTAGAAGAACTTGAATTCTGGTCATCATATTCTGTAGTACCATTGGGACTTCTGACTTTTGACGGACGAAAGGAAGCCAAGTATATACGGAAAATTCATCAATTAGTACCGAATATACTTTTTACCGGATAGACTACGAATTGCAATTGGACCACGAGAGATCCACATGTAATAATTGCAGAGGTCTAGTACAAGAATGATCACTTTTTGTTTTATGAGATGCTCGTTTAATTTTGCCCATTTCACATGCGGGCAGGTGATCTTTTTGAAAATGAATATACGGAAGTCCGGATACCGGTTTGTTTTTAACAAGCATCTCAAGATTATTAAAATTTAAGTGAGACATTATATGATGCCAGAGCCACGCAACTTCACTCTTTTTGGAGATGAGACATAAAGTTTCCTTACCATCCTTAGAGATAAAATTCATCATATACAAGTTACCTTTCCTGTCTGCTCTCCAAAGTTCTTCACCTGCCTTAGAGAATAAATAACAATGTTTTTCATCAAATACTACTAGTATTTTAGAATCACAAAGTTGACTTACACTGAGGAGGTTATGTTTCAAGCCAGAAACATGAGCTACCTTTGATAAGGTGATATTACCTTCTTGTAGAGTACCGTAGCCTTTTATTTGACCCTTACCATTATCACCAAAAGTTACTACTCCACGATTTGTCCTTGAATTGGGATAGTAAATTTTGGGATCCGATCATGTGCCTCGAGCATCCGAGTCAAGATACCAGATATGCACACGCTGTTTCTGCAATCAAAAATCAGAATTTCTTAGGTACCCATCGCATAATGGGTCCTTTTATGTTAGCTTTTGGAGTATGCTCGTTTTTTGATTTAACAGAAGATAAAGACTTTATTTTTGGTTTTTGATTTTTTTGAGTTTTATTCTTTTTGTGACAAACATACTGTGAATTGGACTGATCAGAGGTTTGCGAGAAAAATTGTTTTAACTTTAAGAACAGTGAAAAACATTCAGAAGACTGAAACATAGAAGATTGAATTGAATTTTCATTACGAGAATGGTAATTACAATTATTCTTTCTAAAGTCTTTTCTAGTATCAGTTGTTCTAGAGAACCTATCTAGACTAGACTTTTGTTTTAGTTACGCTTTTTCTTCTCCGTGTTCTTTCTTCGATCTACTTTTGCGAAGCTCTGTTATTTGCGAAAAAGGAACATAAGAATTAGAGGATTTCCATTTGCCTTTTTGAATATTAGTAAACTTCGGAAGAGTAGAGTTTAAAATCTTTTGATTTTGCACTTTGTTTTTGAGTTCTGCCTCTTTCTCAAGTTCAAGACATGTTTTGGCTTTGAGACACATATCTAAGAAGTACGGATGTATAGATCTTGAATTTCTCGGTTCTGGAACAGAAACAGGAAGACTAGGTATACCACTTGAAAGTTTAGCACAATCTCTATCAGAAGCTCTGATTTCTTGAGATTTATCAGTATACAAATAATCATCCTTTTTATCAATAATTTCTGAATTATTTGTGATAACTTTTGATGATTTAAAAGAATTTATTTCTAAATTTGAAAGGTAATTTTCAGAGTTATCAAAAAATTCTTCATCATTATTGTCATTCTCCCATGGATACGTAATCTCAGCCAAACTTTCTTGAGTTTCAGAAAGATGTAAATCTTCAAATGAACAGGGAGAGATCTCTGGATGATTCTCACAAAGAGTTTCATTTCTAAAACACTTATCCAGATTAGAGAGAATATCGTTTTCAAACATAAGTCGTAGATCTTCCTGCTCGACTTGGAACAAAAATATCGCCTCTGGATTCAAAATTGTATGTTTATTTGAACCAAAATTGAAAATATCATCTTTCTTCTGAACTTTATTTAGATCAACATTTGTTTTACAACAATATTCAATATTTTCGAATTTAAGTTTGCTTTTTGTATGATGATTTTCATATCTAGATTTTTTAAAAATAGATTTTTCATACAAAATTGGAAACTTTGGCTTCTGTATTTGTCCCACACAAAAACGATTTCGGATTCGACCTTTTCTTACACGTGTAGGGATCTAGGTCCTCGAAACCAAGTCCGGATCTTCCTACTTGTGTGTTAATTTTGTCATGAACCTTCGTGCATCCGGATATGTTATAATCGTAGCTTTTTTTGAAGTTCAACGTGTAAAAATTCTCTCTCTTTCTGAAAATAGTTTTTAAGTGCTACAGAGTTGAGTCTATCACTCTCTTTGTCTCTGATTTCTCTCTCTTTTCCTTCCAGAAGTTTATTGAGATTCAAAATTTCCTTTTTAAGTTTTTCTTCAGAAAATTTTAAACTCATTGAAATCGTTTCCTTTGCAGTATTTAATTCGAGTTTTTCTTCTGTAAGTAAATCCATTTCTCTTTTGAAAATATCTCTTTCCCTTTTGATTGTAGAAAGAGTTTTTTCAGTACTTTTTCGTAATTTCTTTTCGATTGTGAGTTTCAGTTTTAGTTCCTCAAAATTGTTTGATAACATCACAATCGTTTGTTCAAGCTCAGATGATCCAGAGAAATTACTAACCGGTGACTCAGAGGGTTGATCCTCTGATTCGTTTGTGTTTGCCATTCCACAGAACATGGCTTCATCACCGCTAGATTCGTCTTGCACCCAGTTTTCTTTTTCTGCAAAGTGTGCTCTTTCAGTGACATTGTACTTATATTTGTTTTTGTAATAAGTCTTATCCTTTTCCAGAGCTCCTCTGCAATCTCTCGAGTAATGTCCGAGCTTGCCACATCTGTAGCAGACATCTTTCTTCCTTTTTAATTTTTCTTCTTTCTTCTCTTCTTCTGTTTTCTCTACTCTCTGTACTTCTTGTTTAGGAACATAGGGACAATCAAATCGTTTATTTCCTTTCAAAGACTTATTTCCAAAACGATTAGTAAATTGCTTGGTTATTAAAGCCAGAGAGTCAGCAAACGCTTTAATTTCATCATCTGACTCGAGTCATCTTAAGAGCGATCTGATATGAAGGCCTTCAATTTCTTCCTGTCATCACTTCGTCTTCTGATTCCTTTTGTTTCAGAGATCAAAGCCAGAGGACCTCCGATGTTTGTTCTTTTCTGAACAACTCCTTTTTCATGAGCTTGCAGTGTGCCGAATACATCATGCAGCGACCATTGTTCAAGGTCCTGATTGGCTTGTAATGACATGGATAGATTTGACCACTCAGGGTTTAACCTTTTGAGAAATAGAACATTGTTGTCTTCCTTTGATCTAACAATGTCACATCTCTTGCAGAGATTAATCAGATTGTTGAATCGATGAAATGTTTGTTCCAGAGATTCATCAGTCAGCGCTTGAAAACTATTATATTCATTTAGAGCTTGGGCTCTTCTGTTCTTTTTCATTTTCGCACCACCTTCTAAGAGATTCTCCAGTTGATCCCATAAATCTTTTCTTTGTGTCACATGAGTCCAGAGATTGAAAAATCTCATTTGGAATGGCCATTATCAACAGAGACTTAGCTTTCTTAGCTAATTCCACCTTCGCCTTTTCTTCATCAGTCCAGTTATTCCTTGACTTCTGAACCAGTCTTGCTGGTACCTCATCTGTATTTGCAGTGGCTGGAATTCTGGGGATAGTAGTGGTGGGAACAAACGGACCGTTTTGAATAATTGGATATAACTCAGCATCCAATCCCTCATAGAAGTTAACCATTCGAATCTTCCATTGTGGGTATTCATCACGTACAAGAGTTGGAGGTTTAGTCAGGGACCCAGACGTATAAACAGCATTCAAGCTCGAATTTGCCATTTGAGTAGGATAGAAGAGAAAATTTGAAGATTTGAAAGAAATTTAGAACGATTAAATCTCAATTTGATAGAAGAACAGGTCGATAATATCACTGTTTCTTCAGATTACAAAATTAATGACTCAATTTAAGAGAAGATTGTTAACGATTTAACAAAATCTCGTAAAACAGAGTGGATTAATAAACAAATTTTGAATCTGAGAAAATACTGTTCGATCGAAAGGAATTTCTTCAATGGAAGAGATCTAATAATCAATAGATTGATTAGAAGGCTCTGATACCAATTGTTGGTTCCAGATTCCTATAAACCGATTGTTAATTGAGAGTATTGAATCAAAGTGACATGCGGAAGCAGATCAATTAACAATTTGAATCAATAGAACAGTAAACAGAATGAAGAACAAATATTATGAAATGAATTACGCACAGTATTCTTCAAAATATAAATGTATTAATCGACATTTTTTACAAACACAATACAATGCTATTTATACAGATACAAAAACAGAAAGTCAAAAAGCTAGCCAATTACAAAGTGCCATGTGTCTAAAAGGGAGCGTCTAACAACAATTAGTTGTAACAAGAAAGAGTGTGTTGGCTTTTGTAGACATCTCTTCTTCATACTTTAATTTCTAACAGAAGCGTAAAAATGTGGCTTTTTTCATAGATGTTCTATTAAATGGTGTAAAATGTGTTAGAAATTAAAGTATGAGTCAAAGAAGAGATGTCTACAAAAGCCAACACACTCTTTCTTGTTATAACTAATTGTTGTTAGACGCTCCCTTTTAGACACATGGCACTTTGTAATTGGCTAGCTTTTTGACTTTCTGTTTTTGTATCTGTATAAATAGCATTGTATTGTGTTTGTAAAAAGTGTCGATCAATACATTTACATTTTGAAGAATACTGTGCGTAATTCATATCTTTGTCTACTTTGATTCAAAGTTATCATTTCATAATCTTTGTTCTTCATTCTGTTTACTGTTCTATTGATTTAAATTGTTAATTGATCTGCTTCCGCATTTCACTTTGATTCAATACTCTCAATTAACAATCGGTTTAAAGGAATCTGGAACCAACAATTGGTATCAGAGCCATCTAATCAATCTATTGATTATTAGATCTCTTCCATTGAAGAAATTCCTTTAGATCGAACAGTATTTTCTCAGATTCAAAATTTGTTTATTAATCCACTCTGTTTTACGAGATTTTGTTAAATCGTTAACAATCTTCTCTTAAATTGAGTCATTAATTTTGTAATCTGAAGAAACAGTGATATTATCGACCTGTTCTTCTATCAAATTGAGATTTAATCGTTCTAAATTTCTTTCAAATCTTCAAATTTTCTCTTCTATCCTACTCAAATGGCAAATTCGAGCTTGAATGCTGTTTATACGTCTGGGTCCCTGGCTAAACCTCCAACTCTTGTACGTGATGAATACCCACAATGGAAGATTCGAATGGTTAACTTCTATGAGGGATTGGATGCTGAGTTATATCCAATTATTCAAAACGGTCCGTTTGTTCCCACCACTACTATTCCCAGAATTCCAGCCACTGCAAATACAGATGAGGTACCAGCAAGACTGGTTCAGAAGTCAAGGAATAACTGGACTGATGAAGAAAAGGCTAAGGTGGAATTAGCTAAGAAAGCTAAGTCTCTGTTGATAATGGCCATTCCAAATGAGATTTTTCAATCTCTTGACTCATGTGACACAGCAAAAGATTTATGGGATCAACTGGAGAATCTCTTAGAAGGTTGTGCGAAAATGAAAAGAACAGAAGAGCCCAAGCTCTAAATGAATATAATAGTTTTCAAGCGCCGATCGATGAATCTCAGAACAAACATTTCATCGATTCAACAATCCGATTAATCTCTCGCAAGAGATGTGACATTGTTAGATCAAAGGAAGACAACAATGTTCTATTTCTCAAAAGGTTAAACCTCGAATGGTCAAATCTATCCATGTCACTACAAGCCAATCGGGACCTTGAACAATGGTCGCCGCATGATGTATTCGGTACCGCAAGCTCATGAAAAAGAAGTTATTCGAAAAAGAACAAACATCGGAGGTCCTCTCGGCTTTGATCTCGAAACAAAAGGAATCGAAGACGAAGTGATGACAGAAGAAATCGAAGGCCTTCATATCGAGCTCTCAGAAGATGACTCGAATCGATGATGAAATTAAAGCTTTGACTCTGCTTTAATAACCAAGCAATTTACTAATCGTTTTGGAAATAGGTCTGTGAAAGGAAATAAACGATTTGATCGTCCCTATGGTCCTAAACAAGAAGTACAAGAGAGTAGAGAAAACAAGAAGAGAAGAAAGAAGAAGAATTAAAAAGGAAGAAAGATGTTTGCTACGTATATGGCAAGCCCGGACATTACTCGAGAGATTGCGGAGGAGCTGGAAAAGGATAAGACTTATTACAAAAACAAATATAAGTACAATGTCACCGAAAGAGCACACTTTGCGAAAAAGAAAATCGGGTGCAAGATGAATCAGCGGTGATGAAGCCATGTTCGTGGAATGGCAAACACAAACGAATCGAGGATCAACCCTTCCGAGTCACCGGTTAGTAATTTCTGCGAATCATCCGAGCTTGAACAAACGATTGTGATGTTATCAAACAATTTTGAGGAACTTAAACTGAAACTCACAATCGAAAAGAAATTACGAAAAAGTACTGAGAAAACTCTTTCTACAATCAAAAGGGAAAGAGATATTTTCAAAAGAGAAATGGATTTACTTACAGAAGAAAAACTCGAATTAAATACTGCAAAGGAAACGATTTCCATGAGTTTAAAACTTTCTGAAGAAAAACTTAAAAAGGAAATTTTGAATCTCAATAAACTTCTGGAAGGAAAAGAGAAAGAAATCAGAGACAAAGAGAGTGATAGACTCAACTCTGTAGCACTTAAAAACTATTTTCAGAAAGAGAGAGAATTTTTACACATTGAACTTCAACAGAAAAAGCTACAGATTATAACATAGACCTAGATCCCTACACGTGTAAGAAAAGGTCAGATCTGAAATCTGTTTTTTGTGTTGGACAAATACAGAAGCCAAAGTTTCCAATTTTGTATGAAAAATCTATTTTTAAAAAATCTAGGTATGAAAACCATCATAAAAAAGGCAACCTTAAATTCGAAAATATTGAATATTGTTGTAAAACAAATGTTGATCTAAATAAAGTTCAGAAGAAAGATGATATTTTCAATTTTGGTTCAAATAAACATACAATTTTGAATCCAGAGGCTGATATTTTTGTTCCAAGTCAGGCAGAGGAAGATCTACGACTTATGTTTGAAAACGATATTCTCTCTACTCTGGATAAGTGTTTTAGAAATGAAACTCTTTGTGAGAATCATCCAGAGATCTCTCCCTGTTCATTTGAAGATTTACATCTTTCTGAAACACAAGAAAGCTTTGCTGAGATTACGTATCCATGGGAGAATGACAATAATGATGAAGAATTTTTTGATAACTCTGAAAATTACCTTTCAAATTTAGAAATTAATTCTTTTAAATCATCAAAAGTTATCACAAATAATTCAGAAATTATTGATAAAAAGGATGATTATTTGTATACTGATAAATCTCAAGAAATCAGAGCTTCTGATAGAGATTGTGCTAAACTTTCAAGTGGTATATCTATTCTTCCTGTTTCTGTTCCAGAACCGAGAAAATCAGTATCTATACATCCGTACTTCTTAGATATGTGTCTCAAAGCCAAAACATGTCTTGAACTTGAGAAAGAGGCGTAACTCAAAAACAAAGTGCAAAATCAAAAGATTTTAAACTCTACTCTTCCGAAGTTTACTAATATTCAAAAAGGCAAATGGAAATCCTCTAATACTTATGTTCCTTTTTCAAGAAATAATGAGCTTCGCAAAAGTAGATCGAGAGGAAGAACACAGAGAAGAAAAAGCGTAACTAAAACAAAAGTCTAGTCTAGATAGGTTCTCTAGAACAACCGATACTAGAAAAGACTTTAGAAAGAATAATTGTAATTACCATTCTCGCAATGAAAATTCAATTCAATCTTCTATGTTTCGATCTTACGAATGTTTTTCACTTGTTCTTAAAGTTAAAACAATTTTTCTCGCAAACCTACGATCATTCCAATTCACAGTATGTTTATCACAAAAAGAATAAAACTCAAAAACACCAAAAACCAAAAATAAAGTCTTTACCTTCTGTTAAATCAAAAAACGAGCATACTCCAAAAGCTAACATAAAAGGACCCACTATGCGATGGGTACCTAAGAAATTCTGATTTTTGATTGCAGAAACAGCGTGTGCATATCTGGTATCTTGACTCTGGATGCTCGAGGCACATGACTGGATCCCAAAATTTACTATCCCAATTCAAGGACAAACCAGGTGGAGTAGTAACTTTTGGTGATAATGGTAAGGGTCAAATAAAAGGCTACGGTACTCTAAAAGAAGGTAATATCACCTTATCAAAGGTAGCTCATGTTTCTGGCTTGAAACATAACCTCCTTAGTGTAAGTCAACTTTGTGATTCTAAAATACTAGTAGTATTTGATGAAAAACGTTGTTATTTATTCTCTAAGGCAGGTGAAGAACGTTGGAGAGCGACAGAAAGGTAACTTGTATATGATGAATTTTATCTCTAAGGATGGTAAGGAAACTTTATGTCTCATCTCCAAAAAGAGTGAAGTTGCGTGGCTCTGGCATCATAAAATGTCTCACTTAAATTTTAATAATCTTGAGATGCTTGTTAAAAACAAACTGGTATCTGGACTTCCAGATATTCATTTTCAAAAAGATCACCTCTGCCCTGCATGTGAAATGGGCAAAATTAAACGAGCATCTCATAAAACAAAAAGTGATCATTCTTGTACTAGACCTCTGCAATTATTACATGTGGATCTCTGTGGTCCAATTGCAATTCAGAGTCTATCTGGTAAAAAGTATATTCTGGTACTAATTGATGAATTTTCCAGATATACTTGGCTTGCTTTCGTTCGTCAAAAGTCAGAAGTCCCAGTGGTACTACAGAATATGATGACCAGAATTCAAGTTCTTCTACATCAGAAGATTCACCTTCGAAGTGATAATGGTACAGAATTCAAGAACGCCAAGCTTGAATTGTATCTTGTTGAACAAGGAATTACTCAAAACTTCTCCGTTGTTCGCACTCCACAACAAAACGGTGTAGTTGAACGTCGCAATGTAACCTTGGTTGAAGCAACGTAACGATGCTCGCAGCTTCTGGTCTCCCAATTCACTTCTGGGCCGAAGCTGTTGCTACTGCTTGTTTCACTCAAAACCGTTCAATTATTGTCAAGAGGCATCTCAAAACCTCTTATGAGCTGATTAATAAAAGAAAACCATCTGTAAAATTTTTTCATATCTTTGGTTGCAGATGTTTTATCTTAAACGACAGAGATAATCTTGGCAAATTTGATCCGAAGTCCGATGAAGCTAAATTTTTAGGCTACTCGCTAAATTCAAGAGCTTTCCGAGTTTTTAACTTACGAACAAAAATCGTTATGGAAAGCATCAACATTGACTTCGATGATAACACCCACCGACTTCGAACACTCTACTTCGTAACTCAAGCTTAATCGTTACTTCGACTATCTTTCAGGTTCCGTAGAATCCGAGATTGATGCTATTTTTCAAGATTTTCTGGGCGACGAAGTTGTGTCAGAAGCTATGTCACTCCACATTTGCAGATACCAGATATTCTCCAAGCCTCAGGCATTACTCTCTCTGGGTCATGCTTCTTCTGTTTCATCTGTCACGTCTATTGTCCAGAAGTTCCCACTACTACATCTGCCAGTCAAGAAGCTACTTCGTTCCATCATCCGAGGGGAGACACAAGGACAGTGACAAAACAGATACGAAGGACATACGTAAGAAAATAAAGAAGATTTTGTGTTTCCGGATGAAATCATTTCGTCAAATGAAACAACCCATTCAATTTCTCAACCCGTAATGACGAAATGGACTAAATCTCACACACCGCATCTTATAATTGGTAGTCCTTCCGAGGGTCGAACACGATCTGCTATCGCAAATGAAGCATTCTTAGTTAATTTTCTTAGTATGATCGAACCTAAACGTGTACATGAAGCCTTAGTTGAACCAAGCTGGGTGGATGCTATGCAGGAAGAACTACTTCAATTCGAAAGAAATAAAGTTTGGCGTCTTGTTCCTTTACCAAAAGGCAAAATTGCTATTGGCACAAAATGGGTATTTAGGAACAAAAAGGATGAAGATGGAATTGTTGTCAGAAATAAAGCTCGTTTGGTGGCTAAAGGTTACTGTCAAGAGGAAGGTATCGATTATGATGAAACCTTTGCTCCTGTTGCAAGACTAGAAGCAATAAGATTATTCTTGGCTTTCTCTGCATACAAAAACTTCAAAGTCTACCAAATGGATGTTAAATGTGCATTTCTTAATGGATGTCTAAAAGAAGAAATGTATGTTGAACAACCTGATGGCTTCAAAGATGCAAGATATCCAGAATATGTTTATCTTCTTGACAAAGCTTTGTATGGTCTAAAGCAAGCCCCAAGAGCCTGGTATGAACGACTATCGAAATTTTTGATCAGCAAAAGTTATGAAAAAGGTAAAATCGATACAACTCTGTTCATCAAAAGAGGCAAAGGTATGTTAATTATAGTTCAAATTTACGTGGATGACATAATATTTGGTTCTACTCATCAAACAGAAGTTGATTTGTTTTCTAAGTTGATGGAAACTGAATTTGAAATGAGTATGATGGGAGAATTAACTTTCTTCCTAGGACTTCAAGTTAAACAAAGCACCTCTGGTATCTTTATAAATCAGGCAAAATATGTTTCTGACATGCTTAAAAAGTTTCATCTTCAAAACTCATCATCCATGAAAACACCTATCTCTCCTGGTATGAAATTAGGACCTGACTCCTCTGGTAAATCTGTTGATATTACCAGCTACAGAGGAATGATTGGTTCTCTTTTATATTTAACAGCAAGTAGACCTGATATTATGTTTGCCACTTGTCTTTGTGCTCGTTATCAAGCCAATCCTAAAGAGTCTCATTTAGTCCGTAAAAAGAATTTTTAGGTACTTAAAAGGTTCACCATCGTTGGGCCTTTGGTATCCTAAAAATTCTGGATTTGATTTAATGGCGTATACAGATTCTGATCATGCAGGTTGTAAGCTTGACAGAAAAAGTACATCAGGTAGCTGTCAACTTCTGGGAAATCGACTTATAAGTTGGACATCCAAGAAAGAAAACTGCGTATCCACATCTACAGCAGAAGCTGAATATGTTGCTGCTGCTAGTTGTTGTTCACAAGTTATTTGGATGAAGACCCAACTCAGAGATTATGGTCTGATATACGATAAGATTCCCATCCTCTCGTGATTCTAAAAGTGCTATCGCCATTACGTAAAATCCAGTTCAAAGATCCAAAACAAAGCATATCGATGTCGTGTATCATTTCATCAAGGATCATGTCGAAAAGGGTACAATCGAAATGTATTTTGTTTCTACTGATTATCAACTTGCTGATATTTTCACAAAAGCTCTTGATGAGAGACGTTTTAACTTCTTAATTAGCAAGTTGGGAATGCTTAATATGTAACAATGATTTCTTCAGCAGCATCCAGAAGCCTCTGAACTATTCTGACGATACTTCAGAAGTCATCAGAAGTCTCTGATGCTTTCTGCACTCTTCAGAACACTTCAGAAGCCTCTGAGTTACTCTAATTTTCTGTTTCATAATAATATTTTTCTTTCAAGAGAAATCATAAGGTGCAGATTGAGAAACGCGGTAAAGAAGCTACTACAGAGGGAGTTCACCATTCAAGGGGGAGTTTACCATTCAAGGGGGAGTTTACCATTCAAGGGGGAGTTTCACAATGCAGAAGATATTCGTCTAAGTCTAACTTTGGTTAGCTGTCTTCTGATTTACTATTTCACTTAAATTTTATTTGAATCTATCTGCTCTGAGTTTCTCTTGCCGCCAAGGTCTCTTAGACTCTTGATTCATTTCAATTTTTTTTAAAATATAAATCAAGTCGACATGTTTTTCAACTAAATTTTCTATAAATTGATATTTCTTATAATTTCCATTAAATATATAAATTCAATCAACTCTTGCCTCCAAGGTTGTTTAAATCTATATGTTTAATGCAAATTCTTCTTTATTATTCTTTTATAGAAACTAAACTCTCATGTGATTTTTGTTTTCACTTGACTGATTTTTAAACTTAAATAAATAAAATTAAGATTAAAATCTGTGTTTATTCAATTAATTCACAATTAATTGATTAATTAAACAGTTTTTTTTTATTACTTTTGTTTATTTCTGCTTTTAAGAAAAACAGCATCTGCTACTAAATCATCATCATACATGTGTCTCGTCGTACACGTGTCCCCAATCAAAACACTGCATGTGTATACCCGCGTGCTTACATCAGCTCAAATGAACCGTTTTTTGTTTTTCCCCAAACTTAATAACCCCTTCCCATTCTACAGTTTCTCTCTCACATAAAACCCCCAATTTCAACCTTCATCTTCTTCCTCGCAAAAATTCCCTAAATCAGTGTTCATTCTCTTTGCAAAGACAAAGTGTTCTACTGTCAAGCATTCAAAATTTCAAAATGGCTTCCAACTGTGCCCGTCCTTCCAACAATGATGAAGAAAGAATCATCGATTCAACTGCTGATAGTACTCCCATTGTGAAACTGCCATTGAAGGCGAACAATGTGCAGGTACTGCTCAACCCTAACACTTATCAACCGGAATTTCGCATCATGATCGAGTTTCTACAACAACACCAGTTGAATCGAGCCCTAACCCTAACCAACCCAAACATCCCTGAAATCTATGTCCAAGAACTGTGGCAAACAATGATCATCAACACTGATGAAACACTCGCCGGTTCTATCACCCATCCTGAACAAGTGGAAATTGCTGTTCAAATCCCCATCACCAAAAGAAAACTAGCCAAATATTTCCATCTTCCCCTTTCAGTGATCGAAGTGGATGGGCAAACCATTCCCAATCCTGCCCTAGAAGAAAACCCTTCCACAGAAGCCCTCCTAGCCTTCATCAATCTTCTGGGTTACAATGAACCTCTTACAAGGCTGTCCGAATTCAAGAGGAAAAAGTTGCCCCCAATGTGGAATCTACTCGTCTCCATTCTCAACAAGAGCCTAACCTGCAAAATAGGCTCTCTGGATCAGGCTAGCCGAAACATTCTGACTATAATGTATGGGATGTTCTTCAATCGACCCTTGGACTATGCAAGTCTCCTCTTCCAAGAGATCAAAGCAGCTGTGCACACTAAGGTGATCCATCGTAGTCGTGAAAGCCACTACCAAAGCACTCATGTTCCCAAGATTTTTATCTCTCATCACTCATCCCGCAATCGGGGCAATCGAAGCTCCCCGATTCAGCCCATTCCGCAAAATTGCATCAATGAGCTCCCATAGATCAACCATCGACAAGATCGGCTACTTCCGCACCCGCAGAATTATCCAGGTACATGCTAAACCTAATCCCATCTAGCTCTTCTAATCTCCAAATCTATAGAAGCTCTATGGTTTTCTCGTAACAGAGAATTCCTACCCCGCAGCACTTAGAGCCGTGTGTAGGTGGTCGTGGGTCCGGGTGAGCATGAGCTTGAGAAAAATAGGAGTGAACATCCGAGTGCTTCTACCCATGCCGACCTTCTATTAAATGAAGGTACAGAAGATGTCCTCAGAGACACATATGAGTGTTCCTCTCCTATTCCCCAAAGGGCAACCACAACTTCTGAGGTTGATGTCACCACATCTCCACTCATTGACTTAGAACAGCCCAGTTCAAACCACCAAGAAACCGGCCGTTCGTAGGATTCTTCTTCTTCGAATCAAATTCATCCGGGGAAAGCACCTCCACTTCATCATCCTCTCGAAAGGATGATGATGATAATATAAGAGTTCATTCGCCCCAGAACTCGCCACTTCCTTCACCACATGTTCATGTCTCCGTGACTGACATACCACTACGCACAGAGGATGAGTCCACATCCTCTCCTAGGATAGATGCTAATGAATTCCCATCAGAGGGGTTACAGCCTAGGAATGCACCTCTTACCGGAGTGTTTACACTTCACCAAGGTAAGCATACTGTCTTCAGCACCTCATCCTCTGATGATGAGGATAATGTTGAAACAGTCAGAACAACCGAAGAGGAGCCTGTGAATAACAGCCCTCAAGGACTGGTTGGAAGTCCTTCTACACTCAACGTCAAAACAGGTGTAGAAGGCCCCTCTGAACGCGAGGGTAAAGGGGCTCCATGTGTTGGAGATGCACCGGTTACATCTTCTGATTTCGTCACAAATGCAGCGTTCTTGGCATTTGCTGATCAAATTCAGAGATCTGTGGAAGATCTAAAATTATCCGTGACTACTAACAATTCTCTTCTTCTGAGCCTTCAATCTAAAATTGAAAGTCAGAACTCTCTCTTAGCAGATCTTCAGCGCCAAATGAGCACCTCTCAAGAAGATCAGAAGGCCTATTTTGCTGAACAACTTTTGCTATTGAAAAATGGTCTTCAAGCAAATGCAGAGGCAATCTCTCAACTTCCAGAATCTATACGTGCCTCTGTAGACTACAGCTCTCTGGTGGCCGATATACAGAAGATTGTCAAGACCATCATTACTTCTGATGATCCCTCTGGGTCTACGCTCGTCAAGAAATCTGACCTCGCCTCTTTCCAGAAGATTATTCTTGAGCGAATGTCTACCATCGCTTCAAAGTACTCTTCAAAGCCCTCCACATCCTCAACAGACCAGAAACTTGCTGCAATCGAATCTACTCTATCTCAACTTGTGCCTCTGGTTTCTTCTATTGCTGAGGCGTTTAATGCCAAGAAGAAAGCCAAGGAAGAAAGAGCTTGCAAAAAGGCAGAGCTGAAAAGAAAACGTTCTGAGGATCAGGATCCTGATTCTCAGAAGGGGGAGAAAGGTCCTGAGCCTAAACAAGCCAAACAAACACCACCAGAACCAAACACGACCACTGCTGACTCTTCATCTCCAAAACCATCACAGCAACCTTCTTCTTCAAAACAAGTGCCGCTCACTCCAACACCTCTGGCTACGCATTCTGGGCCTCTACCCAGAGATCCAGATCTAGCTAAGTTCATTCTGGATCTTATGGGAAAAAGCAGAATCCCGAGCTCTCCGGCTGAAAGGGCTGAAATAGTCGAGCTCACGAAGAACGAGAACGAGCTAAAGCCGCAAAGGAAAGAGCTAAAGCCGAAAAAGAAAGGGCCGTAGAGGAGGATGAGGAAGTGTTCGTAGCCGAAAAAGAAAAAGAAGAAGAGATAATACGCCAGAGGCTAATCATTGAAGAACAAATAGAGATAGAGAGGGCTGAAAGAGAGAATCTGGAAAGAGAGAAGGCTAGACTTAAAGAAGAACTACAGAGACAAAATTTTGAAGCTGAAGAAAGAGCAAGAGTCAGAGCAGAGGCCGCTCAGAAGCAGAAAGAGATCAGAAGAGGAGAATTTGAAGAAAAATTAAATAAAGTTGGAAACATTGAACTTCCAACACTTGAAGTTGAGAAAAGGCACATGTATGCTCCAACAGATCAGAAGATTTATCTCATGATGCCTAACTTCGCCAACCAATACAATGTAAGCAATGAAGTTAAAGATAACTTCATGGCTCATAAACAAGACAGAAAGACGGTTTTCACTTCATCGCTCCAATTACAAAGATCACGGCCATGAAACATAAGCAGTTTCAAGATACACCCATTTGGTACACAATCTACGAGATAGTCAGATCAAACAACAAGAGTTATTACATATGTGATAATGATCTGTTGTCCATCCATCCAGCTGATCTCATTTTTCTGGAAGAATTTATGAAGACTCAGCTTTCTGAACGCAAAGATCCACACGACCATGTTGCCTACACTAGAATTATTCTATGTATGAAATCATACATTAGATACAAAAGGCAGGTCGATTTCCAGATTGGCTTAAATTTCAAAATGGATAATCTGGCTATCTCTGCACCAAATGAGGAACTTGAAGGGATAAGCAAATTCAGAGTGGGTAGACTTCTTACTGAACCAGAAGAGGGAATCATCTTCAAAAGACCAAATGGAAAGAGCTTCTTTCGCATCAAAGAAGCTCACAAATACTCTTTTGAGGTAGTCTACATCATCAAGTGCTATGCTGGCTTAGACACGACAAATCCAGAAGTTGCAAAGAAAGTAGAGAAAAGACTTGATGGACTTCAGAAGAACAGAGAGCTTATCAATAATATTTCAAGTATCATTGCTGCTGTGGATCCTCTCTGAAGAAAGTTTTTTTTTTTTTTGACTTCATACTTAGGGGGAGAATGTTAGAAATTAAAGTATGAGTCAAAGAAGAGATGTCTACAAAAGCCAACACACTCTTTCTTGTTATAACTAATTGTTGTTAGACGCTCCCTTTTAGACACATGGCACTTTGTAATTGGCTAGCATTTTGACTTTCTGTTTTTGTATCTGTATAAATAGCATTGTATTGTGTTTGTAAAAAGTGTCGATCAATACATTTACATTTTGAAGAATACTGTGCGTAATTCATATCTTTGTCTACTTTGATTCAAAGTTATCATTTCATAATCTTTGTTCTTCATTCTGTTTACTGTTCTATTGATTTAAATTGTTAATTGATCTGCTTCCGCATTTCACTTTGATTCAATACTCTCAATTAACAATCGGTTTAAAGGAATCTGGAACCAACAAAATGTTTTATTTTTTAACAGTTGTTTCGAAAACTTGTTAAATACTTGTATTTTTTTAGTTTTTTTTAAATTGGTACAAAATGTGATAATTCGAAAGTTGTCACCTTCTACATAGTTTTTATTTATAGAAGCGTAAAAATGTGGCTTTTTTCATAGATGTTTACATAAAACGGTGTAAAATTTTGTATTTTTTAACAGTAGTTCGGAAAACTTGTTAAAAACTTGTATTTTTTTTAGTTTTTTTTCTTAAAGTGGTACAAAATGTGATAATTCGAAAGTTGTTACTCTTCTACATCGTTTTTATTTATTGAAGCGTAAAAATGTGGCTTTTTTCATAGATGTTCTAGTAAATGGTGTAAAATGTTTTCTTTTTTAACAGTTGTTTCGAAAAGTTGTTAAATAGTTGTATTTTTTAGTTTTTTTAGAGTGGTACAAAATGTGATAATTCGAAAGTTGTCACCCTTCTACATCGTTTTTATTTATTGAAACATAAAAATGTGGCTTTTTTCATAGATGTTCTATTAAATGGTGTAAAATGTTTTATTTTTTAACAGTTGTTTCGAAAACTTGTTAAATAATTGTATTTTTTTTAGTTTTTTTTAAAGTGGTACAAAATGTGATAATTCGAAAGTTGTCACCCTTCTACATCATTTTTATTTATTGAAGCGTTAAAATGTGGCTTTTTTCATAGATGTTCTATTAAATGGTGTAAAATGTTTTATTTTTTAACAGTTGTTTCGAAAACTTGTTAAATACTTGCATTTTTTTTAGTTTTTTTTAAAGTGGTACAAAATGTGATAATTCGATAGTTATCACCCTTCTACATCGTTTTTATTTATTGAAGCGTAAAAATGTGGCTTTTTTCATAGATGTTCTATTAAATGGTGTAAAATGTTTTATTTTTTAACAGTTGTTTCGAAAACTTGTTAAATACTTGTATTTTTTAGTTTTTTTTAAATTGGTACAAAATGGGATAATTCGAAAGTTATCACCCTTATACATAGTTTTATTTATAGAAGCGAAAAATGTGGCTTTTTTCATAAATGTTTACATAAAACGGTGTAAAACTTTGTATTTTTTAACAGTAGTTCGGAAAACTTGTTAAAAAAACTTGTATTTTTTTAGTTTTTTTTAGAGTGGTACAAAATGTGATAATTCGAAAGTTGTCACGCTTCTACATCGTTTTTATTTACTGAAGCGTAAAAATGTGGCCTTTTTAATAGATGTTCTATTAAATGGTGTAAAATGTTTTATTTTTTAACAGTTGTTTCGAAAACTTGTTAAATACTTGTATTTTTTAGTTTTTTTTAAATTGGTACAAAATGGGATAATTCGAAAGTTATCACCCTTATACATAGTTTTATTTATAGAAGCGAAAAATGTGGCTTTTTTCATAAATGTTTACATAAAACGGTGTAATTTTTTTTATTTTTTAACAGTAGTTCGGAAAACTTGTTAAAAAAACTTGTATTTTTTTTAGTTTTTTTTTAAATTGGTACAAAATGTGATAATTCGAAAGTTGTCACCCTTCTACATAGATTTATTTATAGAAGCGTAAAAATATGGCTTTTTTCATTGATGTTTACATAAAACGGTGTAAAACTTTGTATTTTTTAACAGTAGTTTTTTTTTCTTAAAGTGGTACAAAATGTGATAATTCGAAAGTTGTCACCCTTCTACATCGTTTTTATTTATTGAAGCGTAAAAATGTGGCTTTTTTCATAGATGTTCTATTAAAGGGTGTAAAATGTTTTATTTTTAACAGTTGTTCGGAAAACTTGTTAAAAACTTGTATTTTTTTTTAGTTTTTTTAGAGTGGTACAAAATGTGATAATTCGAAAGTTGTCACTCTTCTACATCGTTTTTATTTATTGAAGCGTAAAAATGTGGCTTTTTTCATAGATGTTCTATTAAATGGTGTAAAATGTTTTATTTTTTAACAGTTGTTTCGAAAACTTGTTAAATACTTGTATTTTTTTTAGTTTTCTTAGAGTGGTACAAAATGTGATAATTCGAAAGTTGTTACCCTTCTACATCGTTTTTATTTATTGAAACGTAAAAATGTGGCTTTTTTCATAGATGTTCTATTAAATGGTGTAAAATGTTTTATTTTTTAACAGTTGTTTCGAAAACTTGTTAAATACTTGTATTTTTTTAGTTTTTTTTAAATTGGTACAAAATGTGATAATTCGAAAGTTGTCACCTTCTACATAGTTTTTATTTATAGAAGCGTAAAAATGTGGCTTTTTTCATAGATGTTTACATAAAACGGTGTAAAATTTTGTATTTTTTAACAGTAGTTCGGAAAACTTGTTAAAAACTTGTATTTTTTTTAGTTTTTTTTCTTAAAGTGGTACAAAATGTGATAATTCGAAAGTTGTTACTCTTCTACATCGTTTTTATTTATTGAAGCGTTAAAATGTGGCTTTTTTCATAGATGTTCTATTAAATGGTGTAAAATGTTTTATTTTTTAACAGTTGTTTCGAAAACTTGTTAAATACTTGTATTTTTTTAGTTTTTTTTAAAGTGGTACAAAATGTGATAATTCGATAGTTATCACCCTTCTACATCGTTTTTATTTATTGAAGCGTAAAAATGTGGCTTTTTTCATAGATGTTCTATTAAATGGTGTAAAATGTTTTATTTTTTAACAGTTGTTTCGAAAACTTGTTAAATACTTGTATTTTTTAGTTTTTTTTTAAATTGGTACAAAATGTGATAATTCGAAAGTTGTCACCCTTATACATAGTTTTATTTATAGAAGCGAAAAATGTGGCTTTTTTCATAAATGTTTACATAAAACGGTGTAAAACTTTGTATTTTTTAACAGTAGTTCGGAAAACTTGTTAAAAAAACTTGTATTTTTTTAGTTTTTTTAGAGTGGTACAAAATGTGATAATTCGAAAGTTGTCACGCTTCTACATCGTTTTTATTTACTGAAGCGTAAAAATGTGGCCTTTTTAATAGATGTTCTATTAAATGGTGTAAATTGTTTTATTTTTTAACAGTTGTTTCGAAAACTTGTTAAATAATTGTATTTTTTTTAGTTTTTTTTAAAGTGGTACAAAATGTGATAATTCGAAAGTTGTCACCCTTTTACATCATTTTTATTTATTGAAACGTAAAAATGTGGCTTTTTTCATAGATGTTTACATAAAACGGTGTAATTTTTTTTATTTTTTAACAGTAGTTCGGAAAACTTGTTAAAAAAACTTGTATTTTTTTTAGTTTTTTTTTAAATTGGTACAAAATGTGATAATTCGAAAGTTGTCACCCTTCTACATAGATTTATTTATAGAAGCGTAAAAATATGGCTTTTTTCATTGATGTTTACATAAAACGGTGTAAAACTTTGTATTTTTTAACAGTAGTTTTTTTTTCTTAAAGTGGTACAAAATGTGATAATTCGAAAGTTGTCACCCTTCTACATCGTTTTTATTTATTGAAGCGTAAAAATGTGGCTTTTTTCATAGATGTTCTATTAAAGGGTGTAAAATGTTTTATTTTTAACAGTTGTTCGGAAAACTTGTTAAAAACTTGTATTTTTTTTTAGTTTTTTTAGAGTGGTACAAAATGTGATAATTCGAAAGTTGTCACTCTTCTACATCGTTTTTATTTATTGAAGCGTAAAAATGTGGCTTTTTTCATAGATGTTCTATTAAATGGTGTAAAATGTTTTATTTTTTAACAGTTGTTTCGAAAACTTGTTAAATACTTGTATTTTTTTTAGTTTTCTTAGAGTGGTACAAAATGTGATAATTCGAAAGTTGTTACCCTTCTACATCGTTTTTATTTATTGAAACGTAAAAATGTGGCTTTTTTCATAGATGTTCTATTAAATGGTGTAAAATGTTTTATTTTTTAACAGTTGTTTCGAAAACTTGTTAAATACTTGTATTTTTTTTAGTTTTTTTTAAAGTGGTACAAAATGTGATAATTCGATAGTTATCACCCTTCTACATCGTTTTTATTTATTGAAGCGTAAAAATGTGGCTTTTTTCATAGATGTTCTATTAAATGGTGTAAAATGTTTTATTTTTTAACAGTTGTTTCGAAAACTTGTTAAATACTTGTATTTTTTAGTTTTTTTTAAATTGGTACAAAATGTGATAATTCGAAAGTTGTCACCCTTATACATAGTTTTATTTATAGAAGCGAAAAATGTGGCTTTTTTCATAAATGTTTACATAAAACGGTGTAAAACTTTGTATTTTTTAACAGTAGTTCGGAAAACTTGTTAAAAAAACTTGTATTTTTTTAGTTTTTTTAGAGTGGTACAAAATGTGATAATTCGAAAGTTGTCACGCTTCTACATCGTTTTTATTTACTGAAGCGTAAAAATGTGGCCTTTTTAATAGATGTTCTATTAAATGGTGTAAATTGTTTTATTTTTTAACAGTTGTTTCGAAAACTTGTTAAATAATTGTATTTTTTTTAGTTTTTTTTAAAGTGGTACAAAATGTGATAATTCGAAAGTTGTCACCCTTTTACATCATTTTTATTTATTGAAACGTAAAAATGTGGCTTTTTTCATAGATGTTTACATAAAACGGTGTAAATTTTTTTATTTTTTAACAGTAGTTCGGAAAACTTGTTAAAAAAACTTGTATTTTTTTTAGTTTTTTTTTAAATTGGTACAAAATGTGATAATTCGAAAGTTGTCACCCTTCTACATAGATTTATTTATAGAAGCGTAAAAATATGGCTTTTTTCATTGATGTTTACATAAAACGGTGTAAAACTTTGTATTTTTTAACAGTAGTTTTTTTTTCTTAAAGTGGTACAAAATGTGATAATTCGAAAGTTGTCACCCTTCTACATCGTTTTTATTTATTGAAGCGTAAAAATGTGGCTTTTTTCATAGAGGTTCTATTAAAGGGTGTAAAATGTTTTATTTTTAACAGTAGTTCGGAAAACTTGTTAAAAACTTGTATTTTTTTTAGTTTTTTTTCTTAAAGTGGTACAAAATGTGATAATTCGATAGTTATCACCCTTCTACATCGTTTTTATTTATTGAAGCGTAAAAATGTGGCTTTTTTCATAGATGTTCTATTAAATGGTGTAAAATGTTTTATTTTTTAACAGTTGTTTCGAAAACTTGTTAAATACTTGTATTTTTTTTAGTTTTCTTAGAGTGGTACAAAATGTGATAATTCGAAAGTTGTTACCCTTCTACATCGTTTTTATTTATTGAAACGTAAAAATGTGGCTTTTTTCATAGATGTTCTATTAAATGGTGTAAAATGTTTTATTTTTTAACAGTTGTTTCGAAAACTTGTTAAATACTTGTATTTTTTTAGTTTTTTTTAAATTGGTACAAAATGTGATAATTCGAAAGTTGTCACCTTCTACATAGTTTTTATTTATAGAAGCGTAAAAATGTGGCTTTTTTCATAGATGTTTACATAAAACGGTGTAAAATTTTGTATTTTTTAACAGTAGTTCGGAAAACTTGTTAAAAACTTGTATTTTTTTTAGTTTTTGTTCTTAAAGTGGTACAAAATGTGATAATTCGAAAGTTGTCACCCTTGTACATTGTTTTTATTTATTGAAGCGTACAAATGTGGCTTTTTTCATAGATGTTCTATTAAATGGTGTAAAATGTTTTATTTTTAACAGTTGTTTCGAAAACTTGTTAAATACTTGTATTTTTTTTAGTTTTTTTTAGAGTGGTACAAAATGTGATAATTCGAAAGTTGTCACGCTTCTACATCGTTTTTATTTATTGAAGCGTAAAAATGTGGCTTTTTTAATAGATGTTCTATTAAATGGTGTAAAATGTTTTATTTTTTAACAGTTGTTTCGAAAACTTGTTAAATAATTGTATTTTTTTTAGTTTTTTTTAAAGTGGTACAAAATGTGATAATTCGCAAGTTGTCACCCTTCTACATCATTTTTATTTATTGAAACGTAAAAATGTGGCTTTTTTCATAGATGTTTACATAAAACGGTGTAAAACTTTGTATTTTTTAGCAGTAGTTCGGAAAACTTGTTAAAAACTTGTATTTTTTTTAGTTTTTTTTCTTAAAGTGGTACAAAATGTGATAATTCGATAGTTATCACCCTTCTACATCGTTTTTATTTATTGAAGCGTAAAAATGTGGCTTTTTTCATAGATGTTCTATTAAATGGTGTAAAATGTTTTATTTTTTAACAGTTGTTTCGAAAACTTGTTAAATACTTGTATTTTTTTTAGTTTTTTTTAAATTGGTACAAAATGTGATAATTCGCAAGTTGTCACCCTTCTACATCATTTTTATTTATTGAAACGTAAAAATGTGGCTTTTTTCATAGATGTTTACATAAAACGGTGTAAATTTTTTTATTTTTTAACAGTAGTTCGGAAAACTTGTTAAAAAAACTTGTATTTTTTTTAGTTTTTTTTTCTTAAAGTCAAAATGTGATAATTCGATAGTTATCACCCTTCTACATCGTTTTTATTTATTGAAGCGTAAAAATGTGGCTTTTTTCATAGATGTTCTATTAAATGGTGTAAAATGTTTTATTTTTTAACAGTTGTTTCGAAAACTTGTTAAATACTTGTATTTTTTAGTTTTTTTTAAATTGGTACAAAATGTGATAATTCGAAAGTTGTCACCCTTATACATAGTTTTATTTATAGAAGCGAAAAATGTGGCTTTTTTCATAAATGTTTACATAAAACGGTGTAAAACTTTGTATTTTTTAACAGTAGTTCGGAAAACTTGTTAAAAAAACTTGTATTTTTTTAGTTTTTTTTAGAGTGGTACAAAATGTGATAATTCGAAAGTTGTCACGCTTCTACATCGTTTTTATTTACTGAAGCGTAAAAATGTGGCCTTTTTAATAGATGTTCTATTAAATGGTGTAAAATGTTTTATTTTTTAACAGTTGTTTCGAAAACTTGTTAAATAATTGTATTTTTTTTAGTTTTTTTTAAAGTGGTACAAAATGTGATAATTCGAAAGTTGTCACCCTTTTACATCATTTTTATTTATTGAAACGTAAAAATGTGGCTTTTTTCATAGATGTTTACATAAAACGGTGTAAATTTTTTTATTTTTTAACAGTAGTTCGGAAAACTTGTTAAAAAAACTTGTATTTTTTTTAGTTTTTTTTTAAATTGGTACAAAATGTGATAATTCGAAAGTTGTCACCCTTCTACATAGATTTATTTATAGAAGCGTAAAAATATGGCTTTTTTCATTGATGTTTACATAAAACGGTGTAAAACTTTGTATTTTTTAACAGTAGTTTTTTTTTTCTTAAAGTGGTACAAAATGTGATAATTCGAAAGTTGTCACCCTTCTACATCGTTTTTATTTATTGAAGCGTAAAAATGTGGCTTTTTTCATAGATGTTCTATTAAAGGGTGTAAAATGTTTTATTTTTAACAGTTGTTCGGAAAACTTGTTAAAAACTTGTATTTTTTTTTAGTTTTTTTAGAGTGGTACAAAATGTGATAATTCGAAAGTTGTCACTCTTCTACATCGTTTTTATTTATTGAAGCGTAAAAATGTGGCTTTTTTCATAGATGTTCTATTAAATGGTGTAAAATGTTTTATTTTTTAACAGTTGTTTCGAAAACTTTTTAAATACTTGTATTTTTTTTAGTTTTCTTAGAGTGGTACAAAATGTGATAATTCGAAAGTTGTTACCCTTCTACATCGTTTTTATTTACTGAAGCGAAAAATGTGGCTTTTTTCATAAATGTTTACATAAAACGGTGTAAAACTTTGTATTTTTTAACAGTAGTTCGGAAAACTTGTTAAAAAAACTTGTATTTTTTTAGTTTTTTTTAGAGTGGTACAAAATGTGATAATTCGAAAGTTGTCACGCTTCTACATCGTTTTTATTTACTGAAGCGTAAAAATGTGGCCTTTTTAATAGATGTTCTATTAAATGGTGTAAAATGTTTTATTTTTTAACAGTTGTTTCGAAAACTTGTTAAATACTTGTATTTTTTAGTTTTTTTTAAATTGGTACAAAATGGGATAATTCGAAAGTTATCACCCTTATACATAGTTTTATTTATAGAAGCGAAAAATGTGGCTTTTTTCATAAATGTTTACATAAAACGGTGTAATTTTTTTTATTTTTTAACAGTAGTTCGGAAAACTTGTTAAAAAAACTTGTATTTTTTTTAGTTTTTTTTTAAATTGGTACAAAATGTGATAATTCGAAAGTTGTCACCCTTCTACATAGATTTATTTATAGAAGCGTAAAAATATGGCTTTTTTCATTGATGTTTACATAAAACGGTGTAAAACTTTGTATTTTTTAACAGTAGTTTTTTTTTCTTAAAGTGGTACAAAATGTGATAATTCGAAAGTTGTCACCCTTCTACATCGTTTTTATTTATTGAAGCGTAAAAATGTGGCTTTTTTCATAGATGTTCTATTAAAGGGTGTAAAATGTTTTATTTTTAACAGTTGTTCGGAAAACTTGTTAAAAACTTGTATTTTTTTTTAGTTTTTTTAGAGTGGTACAAAATGTGATAATTCGAAAGTTGTCACTCTTCTACATCGTTTTTATTTATTGAAGCGTAAAAATGTGGCTTTTTTCATAGATGTTCTATTAAATGGTGTAAAATGTTTTATTTTTTAACAGTTGTTTCGAAAACTTGTTAAATACTTGTATTTTTTTAGTTTTTTTTAAATTGGTACAAAATGTGATAATTCGAAAGTTGTCACCCTTGTACATCGTTTTTATTTATTGAAGCGTACAAATGTGGCTTTTTTCATAGATGTTCTATTAAATGGTGTAAAATGTTTTATTTTTAACAGTTGTTTCGAAAACTTGTTAAATACTTGTATTTTTTTTAGTTTTTTTTAGAGTGGTACAAAATGTGATAATTCGAAAGTTGTCACGCTTCTACATCGTTTTTATTTATTGAAGCGTAAAAATGTGGCTTTTTTAATAGATGTTCTATTAAATGGTGTAAAATGTTTTATTTTTTAACAGTTGTTTCGAAAACTTGTTAAATAATTGTATTTTTTTTAGTTTTTTTTAAAGTGGTACAAAATGTGATAATTCGCAAGTTGTCACCCTTCTACATCATTTTTATTTATTGAAACGTAAAAATGTGGCTTTTTTCATAGATGTTTACATAAAACGGTGTAAATTTTTTTATTTTTTAACAGTAGTTCGGAAAACTTGTTAAAAAAACTTGTATTTTTTTAGTTTTTTTTTCTTAAAGTCAAAATGTGATAATTCGATAGTTATCACCCTTCTACATCGTTTTTATTTATTGAAGCGTAAAAATGTGGCTTTTTTCATAGATGTTCTATTAAATGGTGTAAAATGTTTTATTTTTTAACAGTTGTTTCGAAAACTTGTTAAATACTTGTATTTTTTAGTTTTTTTAAATTGGTACAAAATGTGATAATTCGAAAGTTGTCACCCTTATACATAGTTTTATTTATAGAAGCGAAAAATGTGGCTTTTTTCATAAATGTTTACATAAAACGGTGTAAAACTTTGTATTTTTTAACAGTAGTTCGGAAAACTTGTTAAAAAAACTTGTATTTTTTTAGTTTTTTTTAGAGTGGTACAAAATGTGATAATTCGAAAGTTGTCACGCTTCTACATCGTTTTTATTTACTGAAGCGTAAAAATGTGGCCTTTTTAATAGATGTTCTATTAAATGGTGTAAAATGTTTTATTTTTTAACAGTTGTTTCGAAAACTTGTTAAATAATTGTATTTTTTTTAGTTTTTTTAAAGTGGTACAAAATGTGATAATTCGAAAGTTGTCACCCTTTTACATCATTTTTATTTATTGAAACGTAAAAATGTGGCTTTTTTCATAGATGTTTACATAAAACGGTGTAAATTTTTTTATTTTTTAACAGTAGTTCGGAAAACTTGTTAAAAAAACTTGTATCTTTTTTAGTATTTTTTTAAGTTTTTTTTTTCTTAAAGTCAAAATGTGATAATTCGATAGTTATCACCCTTCTACATCGTTTTTATTTATTGAAGCGTAAAAATGTGGCTTTTTTCATAGATGTTATATTAAATGGTGTAAAATGTTTTATTTTTTAACAGTTGTTTCGAAAACTTGTTAAATACTTGTATTTTTTAGTTTTTTTTTAAATTGGTACAAAATGTGATAATTCGAAAGTTGTCACCCTTCTACATAGTTTTATTTATAGAAGCGTAAAAATATGGCTTTTTTCATTGATGTTTACATAAAACGGTGTAAAACTTTGTATTTTTTAACAGTAGTTTTTTTTTCTTAAAGTGGTACAAAATGTGATAATTCGAAAGTTGTCACCCTTCTACATCGTTTTTATTTATTGAAGCGTAAAAATGTGGCTTTTTTCATAGATGTTCTATTAAAGGGTGTAAAATGTTTTATTTTTACTGTATTGTTCGGAAAACTTGTTAAAAACTTGTATTTTTTTAGTTTTTTTAGAGTGGTACAAAATGTGATAATTCGAAAGTTGTCACTCTTCTACATCGTTTTTATTTATTGAAGCGTAAAAATGTGGCTTTTTTCATAGATGTTCTATTAAATGGTGTAAAATGTTTTATTTTTTAACAGTTGTTTCGAAAACTTGTTAAATACTTGTATTTTTTTTAGTTTTCTTAGAGTGGTACAAAATGTGATAATTCGAAAGTTGTTACCCTTCTACATCGTTTTTATTTATTGAAACGTAAAAATGTGGCTTTTTTCATAGATGTTCTATTAAATGGTGTAAAATGTTTTATTTTTTAACAGTTGTTTCGAAAACTTGTTAAATACTTGTATTTTTTTAGTTTTTTTAAATTGGTACAAAATGTGATAATTCGAAAGTTGTCACCTTCTACATAGTTTTTATTTATAGAAGCGTAAAAATGTGGCTTTTTTCATAGATGTTTACATAAAACGGTGTAAAATTTTGTATTTTTTAACAGTAGTTCGGAAAACTTGTTAAAAACTTGTATTTTTTTTAGTTTTTTTTCTTAAAGTGGTACAAAATGTGATAATTCGATAGTTATCACCCTTCTACATCGTTTTTATTTATTGAAGCGTAAAAATGTGGCTTTTTTCATAGATGTTCTATTAAATGGTGTAAAATGTTTTATTTTTTAACAGTTGTTTCGAAAACTTGTTAAATACTTGTATTTTTTTAGTTTTTTTTAAATTGGTACAAAATGTGATAATTCGAAAGTTGTCACCCTTGTACATCGTTTTTATTTATTGAAGCGTACAAATGTGGCTTTTTTCATAGATGTTCTATTAAATGGTGTAAAATGTTTTATTTTTAACAGTTGTTTCGAAAACTTGTTAAATACTTGTATTTTTTTTAGTTTTTTTTAGAGTGGTACAAAATGTGATAATTCGAAAGTTGTCACGCTTCTACATCGTTTTTATTTATTGAAGCGTAAAAATGTGGCTTTTTTAATAGATGTTCTATTAAATGGTGTAAAATGTTTTATTTTTTAACAGTTGTTTCGAAAACTTGTTAAATAATTGTATTTTTTTTTTTTTTTTTTAAAGTGGTACAAAATGTGATAATTCGCAAGTTGTCACCCTTCTACATCATTTTTATTTATTGAAACGTAAAAATGTGGCTTTTTACATAGATGTTTACATAAAACGGTGTAATTTTTTTTATTTTTTAACAGTAGTTCGGAAAACTTGTTAAAAAAACTTGTATTTTTTTTAGTTTTTTTTTCTTAAAGTCAAAATGTGATAATTCGATAGTTATCACCCTTCTACATCGTTTTTATTTATTGAAGCGTAAAAATGTGGCTTTTTTCATAGATGTTCTATTAAATGGTGTAAAATGTTTTATTTTTTAACAGTTGTTTCGAAAACTTGTTAAATACTTGTATTTTTTAGTTTTTTTTAAATTGGTACAAAATGTGATAATTCGAAAGTTGTCACCCTTATACATAGTTTTATTTATAGAAGCGAAAAATGTGGCTTTTTTCATAAATGTTTACATAAAATGGTGTAAAACTTTGTATTTTTTAACAGTAGTTCGGAAAACTTGTTAAAAAAACTTGTATTTTTTTAGTTTTTTTTAGAGTGGTACAAAATGTGATAATTCGAAAGTTGTCACGCTTCTACATCGTTTTTATTTACTGAAGCGTAAAAATGTGGCCTTTTTAATAGATGTTCTATTAAATGGTGTAAAATGTTTTATTTTTTAACAGTTGTTTCGAAAACTTGTTAAATAATTGTATTTTTTTTAGTTTTTTTTAAAGTGGTACAAAATGTGATAATTCGAAAGTTGTCACCCTTTTACATCATTTTTATTTATTGAAACGTAAAAATGTGGCTTTTTTCATAGATGTTTACATAAAACGGTGTAAATTTTTTTATTTTTTAACAGTAGTTCGGAAAACTTGTTAAAAAAACTTGTATCTTTTTTAGTATTTTTTTAAGTTTTTTTTTTCTTAAAGTCAAAATGTGATAATTCGATAGTTATCACCCTTCTACATCGTTTTTATTTATTGAAGCGTAAAAATGTGGCTTTTTTCATAGATGTTATATTAAATGGTGTAAAATGTTTTATTTTTTAACAGTTGTTTCGAAAACTTGTTAAATACTTGTATTTTTTAGTTTTTTTTTAAATTGGTACAAAATGTGATAATTCGAAAGTTGTCACCCTTCTACATAGTTTTATTTATAGAAGCGTAAAAATATGGCTTTTTTCATTGATGTTTACATAAAACGGTGTAAAACTTTGTATTTTTTAACAGTAGTTTTTTTTTCTTAAAGTGGTACAAAATGTGATAATTCGAAAGTTGTCACCCTTCTACATCGTTTTTATTTATTGAAGCGTAAAAATGTGGCTTTTTTCATAGATGTTCTATTAAAGGGTGTAAAATGTTTTATTTTTAACAGTTGTTCGGAAAACTTGTTAAAAACTTGTATTTTTTTTTAGTTTTTTTAGAGTGGTACAAAATGTGATAATTCGAAAGTTGTCACTCTTCTACATCGTTTTTATTTATTGAAGCGTAAAAATGTGGCTTTTTTCATAGATGTTCTATTAAATGGTGTAAAATGTTTTATTTTTTAACAGTTGTTTCGAAAACTTGTTAAATACTTGTATTTTTTTTAGTTTTCTTAGAGTGGTACAAAATGTGATAATTCGAAAGTTGTTACCCTTCTACATCGTTTTTATTTATTGAAACGTAAAAATGTGGCTTTTTTCATAGATGTTCTATTAAATGGTGTAAAATGTTTTATTTTTTAACAGTTGTTTCGAAAACTTGTTAAATACTTGTATTTTTTTAGTTTTTTTAAATTGGTACAAAATGTGATAATTCGAAAGTTGTCACCTTCTACATAGTTTTTATTTATAGAAGCGTAAAAATGTGGCTTTTTTCATAGATGTTTACATAAAACGGTGTAAAATTTTGTATTTTTTAACAGTAGTTCGGAAAACTTGTTAAAAACTTGTATTTTTTTAGTTTTTTTCTTAAAGTGGTACAAAATGTGATAATTCGATAGTTATCACCCTTCTACATCGTTTTTATTTATTGAAGCGTAAAAATGTGGCTTTTTTCATAGATGTTCTATTAAATGGTGTAAAATGTTTTATTTTTTAACGAGCTTGTTTCGAAAACTTGTTAAATACTTGTATTTTTTAGTTTTTTTTAAATTGGTACAAAATGTGATAATTCGAAAGTTGTCACCCTTGTACATCGTTTTTATTTATTGAAGCGTACAAATGTGGCTTTTTTCATAGATGTTCTATTAAATGGTGTAAAATGTTTTATTTTTAACAGTTGTTTCGAAAACTTGTTAAATACTTGTATTTTTTTTAGTTTTTTTTAGAGTGGTACAAAATGTGATAATTCGAAAGTTGTCACGCTTCTACATCGTTTTTATTTATTGAAGCGTAAAAATGTGGCTTTTTTAATAGATGTTCTATTAAATGGTGTAAAATGTTTTATTTTTTAACAGTTGTTTCGAAAACTTGTTAAATAATTGTATTTTTTTTTTTTTTAAAGTGGTACAAAATGTGATAATTCGCAAGTTGTCACCCTTCTACATCATTTTTATTTATTGAAACGTAAAAATGTGGCTTTTTACATAGATGTTTACATAAAACGGTGTAATTTTTTTTATTTTTTAACAGTAGTTCGGAAAACTTGTTAAAAAAACTTGTATTTTTTTTAGTTTTTTTTTCTTAAAGTCAAAATGTGATAATTCGATAGTTATCACCCTTCTACATCGTTTTTATTTATTGAAGCGTAAAAATGTGGCTTTTTTCATAGATGTTCTATTAAATGGTGTAAAATGTTTTATTTTTTAACAGTTGTTTCGAAAACTTGTTAAATACTTGTATTTTTTAGTTTTTTTTAAATTGGTACAAAATGTGATAATTCGAAAGTTGTCACCCTTATACATAGTTTTATTTATAGAAGCGAAAAATGTGGCTTTTTTCATAAATGTTTACATAAAATGGTGTAAAACTTTGTATTTTTTAACAGTAGTTCGGAAAACTTGTTAAAAAAACTTGTATTTTTTTAGTTTTTTTTAGAGTGGTACAAAATGTGATAATTCGAAAGTTGTCACGCTTCTACATCGTTTTTATTTACTGAAGCGTAAAAATGTGGCCTTTTTAATAGATGTTCTATTAAATGGTGTAAAATGTTTTATTTTTTAACAGTTGTTTCGAAAACTTGTTAAATAATTGTATTTTTTTTAGTTTTTTTTAAAGTGGTACAAAATGTGATAATTCGAAAGTTGTCACCCTTTTACATCATTTTTATTTATTGAAACGTAAAAATGTGGCTTTTTTCATAGATGTTTACATAAAACGGTGTAAATTTTTTTATTTTTTAACAGTAGTTCGGAAAACTTGTTAAAAAAACTTGTATCTTTTTTAGTATTTTTTTAAGTTTTTTTTTCTTAAAGTCAAAATGTGATAATTCGATAGTTATCACCCTTCTACATCGTTTTTATTTATTGAAGCGTAAAAATGTGGCTTTTTTCATAGATGTTATATTAAATGGTGTAAAATGTTTTATTTTTTAACAGTTGTTTCGAAAACTTGTTAAATACTTGTATTTTTTAGTTTTTTTTTAAATTGGTACAAAATGTGATAATTCGAAAGTTGTCACCCTTCTACATAGTTTTATTTATAGAAGCGTAAAAATATGGCTTTTTTCATTGATGTTTACATAAAACGGTGTAAAACTTTGTATTTTTTAACAGTAGTTTTTTTTTCTTAAAGTGGTACAAAATGTGATAATTCGAAAGTTGTCACCCTTCTACATCGTTTTTATTTATTGAAGCGTAAAAATGTGGCTTTTTTCATAGATGTTCTATTAAAGGGTGTAAAATGTTTTATTTTTAACGGCTTGTTCGGAAAACTTGTTAAAAACTTGTATTTTTTTTTAGTTTTTTTAGAGTGGTACAAAATGTGATAATTCGAAAGTTGTCACTCTTCTACATCGTTTTTATTTATTGAAGCGTAAAAATGTGGCTTTTTTCATAGATGTTCTATTAAATGGTGTAAAATGTTTTATTTTTTAACAGTTGTTTCGAAAACTTGTTAAATACTTGTATTTTTTTAGTTTTCTTAGAGTGGTACAAAATGTGATAATTCGAAAGTTGTTACCCTTCTACATCGTTTTTATTTATTGAAACGTAAAAATGTGGCTTTTTTCATAGATGTTCTATTAAATGGTGTAAAATGTTTTATTTTTTAACAGTTGTTTCGAAAACTTGTTAAATACTTGTATTTTTTTAGTTTTTTTAAATTGGTACAAAATGTGATAATTCGAAAGTTGTCACCTTCTACATAGTTTTTATTTATAGAAGCGTAAAAATGTGGCTTTTTTCATAGATGTTTACATAAAACGGTGTAAAATTTTGTATTTTTTAACAGTAGTTCGGAAAACTTGTTAAAAACTTGTATTTTTTTTAGTTTTTTTTTTCTTAAAGTGGTACAAAATGTGATAATTCGAAAGTTGTTACTCTTCTACATCGTTTTTATTTATTGAAGCGTAAAAATGTGGCTTTTTTCATAGATGTTCTATTAAATGGTGTAAAATGTTTTCTTTTTTAACACTTGTTTAAAGTTGTTAAATAGTTGTATTTTTTTTAGTTTTTTTTAGAGTGGTACAAAATGTGATAATTCGAAAGTTGTCACCCTTCTACATCGTTTTTATTTATTGAAGCGTAAAATGTGGCTTTTTTCATAAATGTTCTATTAAATGGTGTAAGATGTTTTATTTTTTAACAGTTGTTTCGAAAACTTGTTAAATAATTGTTTTTTTTTAATTTTTTTTAAAGTGGTACAAAATGTGATAATTCGAAAGTTGTCACCCTTCTACATCGTTTTTATTTATTGAAACGTAAAAATGTGGCTTTTTTCATAGATGTTTACAAAAAACGGTGTAAATTTTTTTATTTTTTAAACAGTAGTTCGGAAAACTTGTTAAAAAAACTTGTTTTTTTTTTTAGTTTTTTTTTCTTAAAGTCAAAATGTGATAATTCGATAGTTATCACCCTTCTACATCGTTTTATTTATTGAAGCGTAAAAATGTGGCTTTTTTCATAGATGTTCTATTAAATGGTGTAAAATGTTTTATTTTTTAACAGTTGTTTCGAAAACTTGTTAAATACTTGTATTTTTTTAGTTTTTTTTTAAATTGGTACAAAATGTGATAATTCGAAAGTTGTCACCTTCTACATAGTTTTTATTTATAGAAGCGTAAAAATGTGGCTTTTTTCATAGATGTTTACATAAAACGGTGTAAAATTTTGTATTTTTTAACAGTAGTTCGGAAAACTTGTTAAAAACTTGTATTTTTTTTAGTTTTTTTTTCTTAAAGTGGTACAAAATGTGATAATTTGAAAGTTGTCACTCTTCTACATCGTTTTTATTTATTGAAGCGTAAAAATGTGGCTTTTTTCATAGATGTTCTATTAAATGGTGTAAAATGTTTTATTTTTTAACAGTTGTTTCGAAAACTTGTTAAATACTTGTATTTTTTTTAGTTTTCTTAGAGTGGTACAAAATGTGATAATTCGAAAGTTGTTACCCTTCTACATCGTTTTTATTTATTGAAACGTAAAACTGTGGCTTTTTTCATAGATGTTCTATTAAATGGTGTAAAATGTTTTATTTTTTAACAGTTGTTTCGAAAACTTGTTAAATACTTGTATTTTTTTAGTTTTTTTTTAAATTGGTACAAAATGTGATAATTCGAAAGTTGTCACCTTCTACATAGTTTTTATTTATAGAAGCGTAAAAATGTGGCTTTTTTCATAGATGTTTACTTAAAACGGTGTAAAATTTTGTATTTTTTAACAGTAGTTCGGAAAACTTGTATTTTTTTTAGTTTTTTTTTCTTAAAGTGGTACAAAATGTGATAATTTGAAAGTTGTCACTCTTCTACATCGTTTTTATTTATTGAAGCGTAAAAATGTGGCTTTTTTCATAGATGTTCTATTAAATGGTGTAAAATGTTTTATTTTTTAACAGTTGTTTCGAAAACTTGTTAAATACTTGTATTTTTTTTAGTTTTCTTAGAGTGGTACAAAATGTGATAATTCGAAAGTTGTTACCCTTCTACATCGTTTTTATTTATTGAAACGTAAAATGTGGCTTTTTTCATAGATGTTCTATTAAATGGTGTAAAATGTTTTATTTTTTAACAGTTGTTTCGAAAACTTGTTAAATACTTGTATTTTTTTAGTTTTTTTTAAATTGGTACAAAATGTGATAATTCGAAAGTTGTCACCTTCTACATAGTTTTTATTTATAGAAGCGTAAAAATGTGGCTTTTTTCATAGATGTTTACTTAAAACGGTGTAAAATTTTGTATTTTTTAACAGTAGTTCGGAAAACTTGTATTTTTTTTAGTTTTTTTTTCTTAAAGTGGTACAAAATGTGATAATTTGAAAGTTGTCACTCTTCTACATCGTTTTTATTTATTGAAGCGTAAAAATGTGGCTTTTTTCATAGATGTTCTATTAAATGGTGTAAAATGTTTTCTTTTTTAACGCTTGTTTCGAAAACTTGTTAAATACTTGTATTTTTTAGTTTTCTTAGAGTGGTACAAAATGTGATAATTCGAAAGTTGTTACCCTTCTACATCGTTTTTATTTATTGAAACGTAAAAATGTGGCTTTTTTCATAGATGTTCTATTAAATGGTGTAAAATGTTTTATTTTTTAACAGTTGTTTTGAAAACTTGTTAAATACTTGTATTTTTTAAATTGGTACAAAATGTGATAATTCGAAAGTTGTCACCTTCTACATAGTTTTTATTTATAGAAGCGTAAAAATGTGGCTTTTTTCATAGATGTTTACATAAAACGGTGTAAAATTTTGTATTTTTTAACAGTAGTTCGGAAAACTTGTATTTTTTTTAGTTTTTTTTTCTTAAAGTGGTACAAAATGTGATAATTTGAAAGTTGTCACTCTTCTACATCGTTTTTATTTATTGAAGCGTAAAAATGTGGCTTTTTTCATAGATGTTCTATTAAATGGTGTAAAATGTTTTATTTTTTAATAGTTATTTCGAAAACTTGTTAAAAACTTGTATTTTTTTTAGTTTTTTTAGAGTGGTACAAAATGTGATAATTCGAAAGTTGTCACCTTTCTATATAGTATTTATTTATTGAAGCGTAAAAATGTGGCTTTTTTCATAGATTTTCTATTAAATGGTGTAAAATGTTTTATTTTTTAACAGTTGTTTCGAAAACATGTTAAATACTTGTATTTCTTTTAGTTTTCTTAGAGTGGTACAAAATGTGATAATTCGAAAGTTGTTACCCTTCTACATCGTTTTTATTTATTGAAACGTAAAAATGTGGCTTTTTTCATAGATGTTATATTAAATGGTGTAAAATGTTTTATTTTTTAACAGTTGTTTCGAAAACTTGTTAAATACTTGTATTTTTTAGTTTTTTTTTAAATTGGTACAAAATGTGATAATTCGAAAGTTGTCACCTTCTACATAGTTTTTATTTATAGAAGCGTAAAAATGTGGCTTTTTTTATAGATGTTTACATAAAACGGTGTAAAATTTTGTATTTTTTAACAGTAGTTCGGAAAACTTGTTAAAAACATGTAATTTTTTTAGTTTTTTTTTCTTAAAGTGGTACAAAATGTGATAATTCGAAAGTTGTTACTCTTCTACATCGTTTTTATTTATTGAAGCGTAAAAATGTGGCTTTTTTCATAGATGTTCTATTAAATGGTGTAAAATGTTTTCTTTTTTAATAGTTGTTTCGAAAAGTTGTTAAATAGTTGTATTTTTTTTAGTTTTTTTTAGAGTGGTACAAAATGTGATAATTCGAAAGTTGTCACCCTTCTACATCGTTTTTATTTACTGAAGCGTAAAAATGTGGCCTTTTTAATAGATGTTCTATTAAATGGTGTAAAATGTTTTATTTTTTAACAGTTGTTTCGAAAACTTGTTAAATAATTGTATTTTTTTTAGTTTTTTTTAAAGTGGTACAAAATGTGATAATTCGAAAGTTGTCACCCTTTTACATCATTTTTATTTATTGAAACGTAAAAATGTGGCTTTTTTCATAGATGTTTACATAAAACGGTGTAAATTTTTTTATTTTTTAACAGTAGTTCGGAAAACTTGTTAAAAAAACTTGTATTTTTTTTAGTTTTTTTTTTAGTTTTTTTTTCTTAAAGTCAAAATGTGATAATTCGATAGTTATCACCCTTCTACATCGTTTTTATTTATTGAAGCGTAAAAATGTGGCTTTTTTCATAGATGTTATATTAAATGGTGTAAAATGTTTTATTTTTTAACAGTTGTTTCGAAAACTTGTTAAATACTTGTATTTTTTAGTTTTTTTTTAAATTGGTACAAAATGTGATAATTCGAAAGTTGTCACCCTTCTACATAGTTTTATTTATAGAAGCGTAAAAATATGGCTTTTTTCATTGATGTTTACATAAAACAGTGTAAAACTTTGTATTTTTTAACAGTAGTTTTTTTTTCTTAAAGTGGTACAAAATGTGATAATTCGAAAGTTGTCACCCTTCTACATCGTTTTTATTTAATGAAGCGTAAAAATGTGGCTTTTTTCATAGATGTTCTATTAAAGGGTGTAAAACGTTTTATTTTTAACAGTTGTTCGGAAAACTTGTTAAAAACTTGTATTTTTTTTTAGTTTTTTTAGAGTGGTACAAAATGTGATAATTCGAAAGTTGTCACTCTTCTACATCGTTTTTATTTATTGAAGCGTAAAAATGTGGCTTTTTTCATAGATGTTCTATTAAATGGTGTAAAATGTTTTATTTTTTAACAGTTGTTTCGAAAACTTGTTAAATACTTGTATTTTTTTTAGTTTTCTTAGAGTGGTACAAAATGTGATAATTCGAAAGTTGTTACCCTTCTACATCGTTTTTATTTATAGAAGCGTAAAAATGTGGCTTTTTTCATATATGTTTACATAAAACGGTGTAAACTTTTTTATTTTTTAAACAGTAGTTCGGAAAACTTGTTAAAAAAACTTGTATTTTTTTTAGTTTTTTTTTCTTAAAGTCAAAATGTGATAATTCGAAAGTTGTCACCCTTCTACATCGTTTTTATTTATTGAAACATAAAAATGTGGCTTTTTTCATAGGTGTTCTATTAAATGGCGTAAAATGATTTTTATTTTTTAACAGTTGTTTCGAAAACTTGTTAAATACTTGTATTTTTTAGTTTTTTTTTAAATTGGTACAAAATGTGATAATTCGATAGTTGTCACCCTTCTACATAGTTTTTATTTATAGAAGCGTAAAAATGTGGCTTTTTTCATAGATGTTTACATAAAACGGTGTAAAATTTTGTATTTTTTAACAGTAGTTCGGAAAACTTGTTAAAAACTTGTATTTTTTTTAGTTTTTTTCTCTTAAAGTGGTACAAAATGTGATAATTTGAAAGTTGTCACTCTTCTACATCGTTTTTATTTATTGAAGCGTAAAAATGTGGCTTTTTTCATAGATGTTCTATTAAATGGTGTAAAATGTTTTATTTTTTAACAGTTGTTTCGAAAACTTGTTAAATACTTGTATTTTTTTTTAGTTTTTTTTAGAGTGGTACAAAATGTGATAATTCGAAAGTTGTCACGATTCTACATCGTTTTTATTTATTGAAGCGTAAAAATGTGGCTTTTTTAATAGACGTTCTATTAAATGGTGTAAAATGTTTTATTTTTTAACAGTTGTTTCGAAAACTTGTTAAATAATTGTATTTTTTTTAGTTTTTTTTAAAGTGGTACAAAATGTGATAATTCGAAAGTTGTCACCCTTTTACATCATTTTTATTTATTTTTTATTTATTGAAACGTAAAAATGTGGCTTTTTTCATAGATGTTTACATAAAACGGTGTAAATTTTTTTATTTTTTAACAGTAGTTCGGAAAACTTGTTAAAAAAACTTGTATTTTTTTTAGTTTTTTTTTCTTAAAGTCAAAATGTGATAATTCGATAGTTATCACCCTTCTACATCGTTTTTATTTATTGAAGCGTAAAAATGTGGCTTTTTTCATAGATGTTCTATTAAATGGTGTAAAATGTTTTATTTTTTAACAGTTGTTTCGAAAACTTGTTAAATACTTGTATTTTTTAGTTTTTTTTTAAATTGGTACAAAATGTGATAATTCGAAAGTTGTCACCCTTATACATAGTTTTATTTATAGAAGCGAAAAAATGTGGCTTTTTTCATAGATGTTTACATAAAACGGTGTAAAACTTTGTATTTTTTAACAGTAGTTCGGAAAACTTTTTAAAAACTTGTATTTTTTTTAGTTTTTTTTCTTAAAGTGGTACAAAATGTGATAATTCGAAAGTTGTTACTCTTCTACATCGTTTTTATTTATTGAAGCGTAAAAATGTGGCTTTTTTCATAGATGTTCTATTAAATGGTGTAAAATGTTTTATTTTTTAACAGTTGTTTCGAAAACTTGTTAAATACTTGTATTTTTTTTAGTTCTTTTTAGAGTGGTACAAAATGTGATAATTCGAAAGTTGTCACGATTCTACATCGTTTTTATTTATTGAAGCGTAAAAATGTGGCTTTTTTAATAGATGTTCTATTAAATGGTGTAAAATGTTTTATTTTTTAACAGTTGTTTCGAAAACTTGTTAAATAATTGTATTTTTTTTAGTTTTTTTTAAAGTGGTACAAAATGTGATAATTCGAAAGTTGTCACCCTTTTACATCATTTTTATTTATTTTTTATTTATTGAAACGTAAAAATGTGGCTTTTTTCATAGATGTTTACATAAAACGGTGTAAATTTTTTTATTTTTTAACAGTAGTTCGGAAAACTTGTTAAAAAAACTTGTATTTTTTAGTTTTTTTTTCTTAAAGTCAAAATGTGATAATTCGATAGTTATCACCCTTCTACATCGTTTTTATTTATTGAAGCGTAAAAATGTGGCTTTTTTCATAGATGTTCTATTAAATGGTGTAAAATGTTTTATTTTTTAACAGTTATTTCGAAAACTTGTTAAAAACTTGTATTTTTTTTAGTTTTTTTAGAGTGGTACAAAATGTGATAATTCGAAAGTTGTCACCTTTCTATATAGTATTTATTTATTGAAGCGTAAAAATGTGGCTTTTTTCATAGATTTTCTATTAAATGGTGTAAAATGTTTTATTTTTTAACAGTTGTTTCGAAAACATGTTAAATACTTGTATTTCTTTTAGTTTTCTTAGAGTGGTACAAAATGTGATAATTCGAAAGTTGTTACCCTTCTACATCGTTTTTATTTATTGAAACGTAAAAATGTGGCTTTTTTCATAGATGTTATATTAAATGGTGTAAAATGTTTTATTTTTTTAACAGTTGTTTCGAAAACTTGTTAAATACTTGTATTTTTTAGTTTTTTTTTAAATTGGTACAAAATGTGATAATTCGAAAGTTGTCACCTTCTACATAGTTTTTATTTATAGAAGCGTAAAAATGTGGCTTTTTTTATAGATGTTTACATAAAACGGTGTAAAATTTTGTATTTTTTAACAGTAGTTCGGAAAACTTGTTAAAAACATGTATTTTTTTTAGTTTTTTTTTCTTAAAGTGGTACAAAATGTGATAATTCGAAAGTTGTTACTCTTCTACATCGTTTTTTTTTATTGAAGCGTAAAAATGTGGCTTTTTTTCATAGATGTTCTATTAAATGGTGTAAAATGTTTTCTTTTTTAATAGTTGTTTCGAAAAGTTGTTAAATAGTTGTATTTTTTTTAGTTTTTTTTAGAGTGGTACAAAATGTGATAATTCGAAAGTTGTCACCCTTCTACATCGTTTTTATTTACTGAAGCGTAAAAATGTGGCCTTTTTAATAGATGTTCTATTAAATGGTGTAAAATGTTTTATTTTTTAACAGTTGTTTCGAAAACTTGTTAAATAATTGTATTTTTTTTAGTTTTTTTTAAAGTGGTACAAAATGTGATAATTCGATAGTTGTCACCCTTCTACATAGTTTTTATTTATAGAAGCGTAAAAATGTGGCCTTTTTCATAGATGTTTACATAAAACGGTGTAAAATTTTGTATTTTTTAACAGTAGTTCGGAAAACTTGTTAAAAACTTGTATTTTTTTTAGTTTTTTTCTCTTAAAGTGGTACAAAATGTGATAATTTGAAAGTTGTCACTCTTCTACATCGTTTTTATTTATTGAAGCGTAAAAATGTGGCTTTTTTCATAGATGTTCTATTAAATGGTGTAAAATGTTTTATTTTTTAACAGTTGTTTCGAAAACTTGTTAAATACTTGTATTTTTTTTTAGTTTTTTTTAGAGTGGTACAAAATGTGATAATTCGAAAGTTGTCACGATTCTACATCGTTTTTATTTATTGAAGCGTAAAAATGTGGCTTTTTTAATAGACGTTCTATTAAATGGTGTAAAATGTTTTATTTTTTAACAGTTGTTTCGAAAACTTGTTAAATAATTGTATTTTTTAGTTTTTTTTAAAGTGGTACAAAATGTGATAATTCGAAAGTTGTCACCCTTTTACATCATTTTTATTTATTTTTTATTTATTGAAACGTAAAAATGTGGCTTTTTTCATAGATGTTTACATAAAACGGTGTAAATTTTTTTATTTTTTAACAGTAGTTCGGAAAACTTGTTAAAAAAACTTGTATATTTTTTAGTTTTTTTTTCTTAAAGTCAAAATGTGATAATTCGATAGTTATCACCCTTCTACATCGTTTTTATTTATTGAAGCGTAAAAATGTGGCTTTTTTCATAGATGTTCTATTAAATGGTGTAAAATGTTTTATTTTTTAACAGTTGTTTCGAAAACTTGTTAAATACTTGTATTTTTTAGTTTTTTTTTAAATTGGTACAAAATGTGATAATTCGAAAGTTGTCACCCTTATACATAGTTTTATTTATAGAAGCGAAAAAATGTGGCTTTTTTCATAGATGTTTACATAAAACGGTGTAAAACTTTGTATTTTTTAACAGTAGTTCGGAAAACTTTTTAAAAACTTGTATTTTTTTAGTTTTTTTTCTTAAAGTGGTACAAAATGTGATAATTCGAAAGTTGTTACTCTTCTACATCGTTTTTATTTATTGAAGCGTAAAAATGTGGCTTTTTTCATAGATGTTCTATTAAATGGTGTAAAATGTTTTATTTTTTAACAGTTGTTTCGAAAACTTGTTAAATACTTGTATTTTTTTTAGTTCTTTTTAGAGTGGTACAAAATGTGATAATTCGAAAGTTGTCACGATTCTACATCGTTTTTATTTATTGAAGCGTAAAAATGTGGCTTTTTTAATAGATGTTCTATTAAATGGTGTAAAATGTTTTATTTTTTAACAGTTGTTTCGAAAACTTGTTAAATAATTGTATTTTTTAGTTTTTTTTAAAGTGGTACAAAATGTGATAATTCGAAAGTTGTCACCCTTTTACATCATTTTTATTTATTTTTTATTTATTGAAACGTAAAAATGTGGCTTTTTTCATAGATGTTTACATAAAACGGTGTAAATTTTTTTATTTTTTAACAGTAGTTCGGAAAACTTGTTAAAAAAACTTGTATTTTTTTTAGTTTTTTTTTCTTAAAGTCAAAATGTGATAATTCGATAGTTATCACCCTTCTACATCGTTTTTATTTATTGAAGCGTAAAAATGTGGCTTTTTTCATAGATGTTCTATTAAATGGTGTAAAATGTTTTATTTTTTAACAGTTATTTCGAAAACTTGTTAAAAACTTGTATTTTTTTTAGTTTTTTTAGAGTGGTACAAAATGTGATAATTCGAAAGTTGTCACCTTTCTATATAGTATTTATTTATTGAAGCGTAAAAATGTGGCTTTTTTCATAGATTTTCTATTAAATGGTGTAAAATGTTTTATTTTTTAACAGTTGTTTCGAAAACATGTTAAATACTTGTATTTCTTTTAGTTTTCTTAGAGTGGTACAAAATGTGATAATTCGAAAGTTGTTACCCTTCTACATCGTTTTTATTTATTGAAACGTAAAAATGTGGCTTTTTTCATAGATGTTATATTAAATGGTGTAAAATGTTTTATTTTTTAACAGTTGTTTCGAAAACTTGTTAAATACTTGTATTTTTTAGTTTTTTTTTAAATTGGTACAAAATGTGATAATTCGAAAGTTGTCACCTTCTACATAGTTTTTATTTATAGAAGCGTAAAAATGTGGCTTTTTTTATAGATGTTTACATAAAACGGTGTAAAATTTTGTATTTTTTAACAGTAGTTCGGAAAACTTGTTAAAAACATGTATTTTTTTTAGTTTTTTTTTCTTAAAGTGGTACAAAATGTGATAATTCGAAAGTTGTTACTCTTCTACATCGTTTTTTTTTATTGAAGCGTAAAAATGTGGCTTTTTTTCATAGATGTTCTATTAAATGGTGTAAAATGTTTTCTTTTTTAATAGTTGTTTCGAAAAGTTGTTAAATAGTTGTATTTTTTTTAGTTTTTTTTAGAGTGGTACAAAATGTGATAATTCGAAAGTTGTCACCCTTCTACATCGTTTTTATTTACTGAAGCGTAAAAATGTGGCCTTTTTAATAGATGTTCTATTAAATGGTGTAAAATGTTTTATTTTTTAACAGTTGTTTCGAAAACTTGTTAAATAATTGTATTTTTTTTAGTTTTTTTTAAAGTGGTACAAAATGTGATAATTCGAAAGTTGTCACCCTTTTACATCATTTTTATTTATTGAAACGTAAAAATGTGGCTTTTTTCATAGATGTTTACATAAAACGGTGTAAATTTTTTTATTTTTTAACAGTAGTTCGGAAAACTTGTTAAAAAAACTTGTATTTTTTTTAGTTTTTTTTTAGTTTTTTTTTTCTTAAAGTCAAAATGTGATAATTCGATAGTTATCACCCTTCTACATCGTTTTTATTTATTGAAGCGTAAAAATGTGGCTTTTTTCATAGATGTTATATTAAATGGTGTAAAATGTTTTATTTTTTAACAGTTGTTTCGAAAACTTGTTAAATACTTGTATTTTTTAGTTTTTTTTTAAATTGGTACAAAATGTGATAATTCGAAAGTTGTCACCCTTCTACATAGTTTTATTTATAGAAGCGTAAAAATATGGCTTTTTTCATTGATGTTTACATAAAACGGTGTAAAACTTTGTATTTTTTAACAGTAGTTTTTTTTTCTTAAAGTGGTACAAAATGTGATAATTCGAAAGTTGTCACCCTTCTACATCGTTTTTATTTATTGAAGCGTAAAAATGTGGCTTTTTTCATAGATGTTCTATTAAAGGGTGTAAAACGTTTTATTTTTAACAGTTGTTCGGAAAACTTGTTAAAAACTTGTATTTTTTTTTAGTTTTTTTAGAGTGGTACAAAATGTGATAATTCGAAAGTTGTCACTCTTCTACATCGTTTTTATTTATTGAAGCGTAAAAATGTGGCTTTTTTCATAGATGTTCTATTAAATGGTGTAAAATGTTTTATTTTTTAACAGTTGTTTCGAAAACTTGTTAAATACTTGTATTTTTTTTAGTTTTCTTAGAGTGGTACAAAATGTGATAATTCGAAAGTTGTTACCCTTCTACATCGTTTTTATTTATAGAAGCGTAAAAATGTGGCTTTTTTCATATATGTTTACATAAAACGGTGTAAATTTTTTTATTTTTTAAACAGTAGTTCGGAAAACTTGTTAAAAAAACTTGTATTTTTTTTAGTTTTTTTTTCTTAAAGTCAAAATGTGATAATTCGAAAGTTGTCACCCTTCTACATCGTTTTTATTTATTGAAACATAAAAATGTGGCTTTTTTCATAGGTGTTCTATTAAATGGCGTAAAATGATTTTTATTTTTTAACAGTTGTTTCGAAAACTTGTTAAATACTTGTATTTTTTAGTTTTTTTTTAAATTGGTACAAAATGTGATAATTCGATAGTTGTCACCCTTCTACATAGTTTTTATTTATAGAAGCGTAAAAATGTGGCTTTTTTCATAGATGTTTACATAAAACGGTGTAAAATTTTGTATTTTTTAACAGTAGTTCGGAAAACTTGTTAAAAACTTGTATTTTTTTTAGTTTTTTTCTCTTAAAGTGGTACAAAATGTGATAATTTGAAAGTTGTCACTCTTCTACATCGTTTTTATTTATTGAAGCGTAAAAATGTGGCTTTTTTCATAGATGTTCTATTAAATGGTGTAAAATGTTTTATTTTTTAACAGTTGTTTCGAAAACTTGTTAAATACTTGTATTTTTTTAGTTTTTTTTAGAGTGGTACAAAATGTGATAATTCGAAAGTTGTCACGATTCTACATCGTTTTTATTTATTGAAGCGTAAAAATGTGGCTTTTTTAATAGACGTTCTATTAAATGGTGTAAAATGTTTTATTTTTTAACAGTTGTTTCGAAAACTTGTTAAATAATTGTATTTTTTTTAGTTTTTTTTAAAGTGGTACAAAATGTGATAATTCGAAAGTTGTCACCCTTTTACATCATTTTTATTTATTTTTTATTTATTGAAACGTAAAAATGTGGCTTTTTTCATAGATGTTTACATAAAACGGTGTAAATTTTTTTATTTTTTAACAGTAGTTCGGAAAACTTGTTAAAAAAACTTGTATTTTTTTTAGTTTTTTTTTCTTAAAGTCAAAATGTGATAATTCGATAGTTATCACCCTTCTACATCGTTTTTATTTATTGAAGCGTAAAAATGTGGCTTTTTTCATAGATGTTCTATTAAATGGTGTAAAATGTTTTATTTTTTAACAGTTGTTTCGAAAACTTGTTAAATACTTGTATTTTTTAGTTTTTTTTTAAATTGGTACAAAATGTGATAATTCGAAAGTTGTCACCCTTATACATAGTTTTATTTATAGAAGCGAAAAAATGTGGCTTTTTTCATAGATGTTTACATAAAACGGTGTAAAACTTTGTATTTTTTAACAGTAGTTCGGAAAACTTTTTAAAAACTTGTATTTTTTTTAGTTTTTTTTTCTTAAAGTGGTACAAAATGTGATAATTCGAAAGTTGTTACTCTTCTACATCGTTTTTATTTATTGAAGCGTAAAAATGTGGCTTTTTTCATAGATGTTCTATTAAATGGTGTAAAATGTTTTATTTTTTAACAGTTGTTTCGAAAACTTGTTAAATACTTGTATTTTTTTTAGTTTTTTTTAGAGTGGTACAAAATGTGATAATTCGAAAGTTGTCACGATTCTACATCGTTTTTATTTATTGAAGCGTAAAAATGTGGCTTTTTTAATAGATGTTCTATTAAATGGTGTAAAATGTTTTATTTTTTAACAGTTGTTTCGAAAACTTGTTAAATAATTGTATTTTTTTTAGTTTTTTTTAAAGTGGTACAAAATGTGATAATTCGAAAGTTGTCACCCTTTTACATCATTTTTATTTATTTTTTATTTATTGAAACGTAAAAATGTGGCTTTTTTCATAGATGTTTACATAAAACGGTGTAAATTTTTTTATTTTTTAACAGTAGTTCGGAAAACTTGTTAAAAAAACTTGTATTTTTTTTAGTTTTTTTTTCTTAAAGTCAAAATGTGATAATTCGATAGTTATCACCCTTCTACATCGTTTTTATTTATTGAAGCGTAAAAATGTGGCTTTTTTCATAGATGTTCTATTAAATGGTGTAAAATGTTTTATTTTTTAACAGTTGTTTCAAAAACTTGTTAAATACTTGTATTTTTTAGTTTTTTTTTCAATTGGTACAAAATGTGATAATTCGAAAGTTGTCACCCTTATACATAGTTTTATTTATAGAAGCGAAAAAATGTGGCTTTTTTCATAGATGTTTACATAAAACGGTGTAAAACTTTGTATTTTTTAACAGTAGTTTGGAAAACTTGTTAAAACAACTTGTATTTTTTTTAGTTTTTTTTAGAGTGGTACAAAATGTGATAATTCGAAAGTTGTCACGCTTCTACATCGTTTTTATTTATTGAAGCGTAAAAATGTGGCCTTTTTAATAGATGTTCTATTAAATGGTGTAAAATGTTTTATTTTTTAACAGTTGTTTCGAAAACTTGTTAAATAATTGTATTTTTTTTAGTTTTTTTTAAAGTGGTACAAAATGTGATAATTCGAAAGTTGTCATCCTTTTACATCATTTTTATTTATTGAAACGTAAAAATGTGGCTTTTTTCATAGATGTTTACATAAAACGATGTAAATTTTTTTATTTTTTAACAGTAGTTCGGAAAACTAGTTAAAAAAACTTGTGTTTTTTTTAGTTTTTTTTTTTTTAGTTTTTTTTTCTTAAAGTCAAAATGTGATAATTCGATAGTTATCACCCTTCTACATCGTTTTTATTTATTGAAGCGTAAAAATGTGGCTTTTTTCATAGATGTTCTATTAAATGGTGTAAAATGTTTTATTTTTTAACAGTTGTTTCGAAAACTTGTTAAATACTTGTATTTTTTTAGTTTTTTTTAAATTGGTACAAAATGTGATAATTCGAAAGTTGTCACCTTCTACATAGTTTTTATTTATAGAAGCGTAAAAATGTGGCTTTTTTCATAGATGTTTACATAAAACGGTGTAAAATTTTGTATTTTTTAACAGTAGTTCGGAAAACTTGTTAAAAACTAGTGTTTTTTTTAGTTTTTTTTTCTTAAAGTGGTACAAAATGTGATAATTTGAAAGTTGTCACTCTTCTACATCGTTTTTATTTATTGAAGCTGTTGGTTCCAGATTCCTATAAACCGATTGTTAATTGAGAATATTGAATCAAAGTGACATGCGGAAGCAGATCAATTAACAATTTGAATCAATAGAACAGTAAACAGAATGAAGAACAAATATTATGAAATGAATTACGCACAGTATTCTTCAAAATATAAATGTATTAATCGACATTTTTTACAAACACAATACAATGCTATTTATACAGATACAAAAACAGAAAGTCAAAAAGCTAGCCAATTACAAAGTGCCATGTGTCTAAAAGGGAGCGTCTAACAACAATTAGTTGTAACAAGAAAGAGTGTGTTGGCTTTTGTAGACATCTCTTCTTCATACTTTAATTTCTAACATTCTCCCCCTAAGTATGAAGTCAGAGAAAAGAAAACTTTCTTCAGAGAGGATCCACAGCAGCAATGATACTTGAAATATTATTGATAAGCTCTCTGTTCTTCTGAAGTCCATCCAGTCTTTTCTCTACTTTCTTTGCAACTTCTGGATTTGTCGTGTCTAAGCCAGCATAGCACTTGATGATGTAGACTACCTCAGAAGAGTATTTGTGAGCTTCTTTGATGCGAAAGAAGCTCTTTCCATTTGGTCTTTTGAAGATGATTCCCTCTTCTCCGGTTCGAAGCGCCTACCCACTCTGAATTTGCTTATCCCTTCAAGTTCCTCATTTGGTGCAGAGATAGCCAGATTATCCATTTTGAAATTTAAGCCAATCTAGAAATCGACCTGCCTTTTGTATCTAATGTATGATTTCATACATAGAATAATTCTAGTGTAGGCAACATGGTCTTGTGGATCTTTGCGTTCGGAAAATTTGAGTCTTCATAAATTCTTCCAGAAAAATGAGATCAGCTGGATGGATGGACAACAGATCATTATCACATATGTAATAACTCTTGTTGTTTGATCTGACTATCTCGTAGATTGTGTACCAAATGGGTGTATCTTGAAACTGCTTATGTTTCATGGCTGTGATCTTTGTAATTGGAGCAGTAGTGAAAACCGTCTTTCTGTCTTGTTTATGAGCCATGAAGTTATCTTTAACTTCATTGCTTACATTGTATTGGTTGGCGAAGTTAGGCATCATGAGATAAATCTTCTGATCTGTTGGAGCATACATGTGCCTTTTCTCAACTTCAAGTGTTGGAAGTTCAATGTTTCCAACAATGTTTCCAACTTTATTTAATTTTTCTTCAAATTCTCCTCTTCTGATCTCTTTCTGCTTCTGAGCGGCCTCTGCTCTGACTCTTGCTCTTTCTTCAGCTTCAGAATTCTGTCTCTGTAGTTCTTCTTTAAGTCTAGCCTTCTCTCTTTCCAGATTCTCTCTTTCAGCCCTCTCTATCTCTATTTGTTCTTCAACTATTAGCCTCTGGCGTATTATCTCTTCTTCTTTCTCTTTTTCAGCTCTGAACACTTCCTCATCCTCCTCTCTGGCCCTTTTAGCTCTTTCCTTTGCAGCTTTAGCTCGTTCTCGTTCTTCGTGAGCTCTGACTATTTCAGCCCTTTCAGCCGGAGAGCTCGGGATTCTGCTTTTTCCCATAAGATCCAGAATGAACTTAGCTAGCTCTGGATCTCTGGGTAGAGGCCCAGAATGCGTAGCCAGAGGTGTTGGAGTGAGTGGCACTTGTTTTGAAGAAGAAGGTTGCTGTGATGGTTTTGGAGGTGAAGAGTCAGCAGTGGTCGTGTTTGGTTCTGGTGGTGTTTGTTTGGCTTGCTTAGGCTCAGGACCTTTCTCCCCCTTCTGAGAATCAGGATCCTGATCCTCAGAACGTTTTCTTTTCAGCTCTGCCTTTTTGCAAGCCCTTTCTTCCTTGGCTTTCTTCTTGGCATTAAACGCCTCAGCAATAGAAGAAACCAGAGGCACAAGTTGAGATAGAGTAGATTCCATTGCAGCAAGTTTCTGGTCTGTTGAGGATGTGGAGGGCTTGGAAGAGTACTTTGAAGCGATGGTAGACATTCGCTCAAGAATAATCTTCTGGAAAGAGGCGAGCTCAGATTTCTTGACGAGCGTAGACCCAGAGGGATCATCAGAAGTAATGATGGTCTTGACAATCTTCTGTATATCGGCCACCAGAGTGCTGTAGTCTACAGAGGCACGTAGAGAGTCAGGAAGTTGAGAGATTGCCTCTGTATTTGCTTGAAGACCATTTTTCAAGAGCAAAAATTGGTCAGCAAAATAGGCCTTCTGATCTTCTTGAGATGTACGCATTTGGCGCTGAAGATCTGTTAAGAGACAGTTCTGACTTTCAATTTTAAATTGAAGGCTCAGAAGAAGAGAATTATTAGTTGTTACGGATAATTTTAGATCTTCCACAGATCTCTGAATTTGATCAGCAAATGCCAAGAACGCTGCATTTGTGACGAAATCAGAAGATGTAACCGGTGCATCTCCAACACATGGAGCCCCTTTACCCTCGCGTTCAGAGGGGCCTTCTACACCTGTTTTGACGTTGAGTGTAGAAGGACTTCCAACCAGTCCTTGAGGGCTGTTATTCACAGGCTCCTCTTCGGTTGTTCTGACTGTTTCAACATTATCCTCATCATCAGAGGATGAGGTGCTGAAGACAGTATGCGTACCTTGATGAAGTGTAAACACTCCGGTAAGAGGTGCATTCCTAGGCTGTAACCCCTCTGATGGGAATTCATTAGCATCTATCCTAGGAGAGGATGTGGACTCATCCTCTGTGCGTATTGGTATGTCAGTCACGGAGACATGAACATGTGGTGAAGGAAGTGGCGAGTTCTGGGGCGAATGAACTCTTATATTATCATCATCATCCTTTTGGGAGGATGATGAAGTGGAGGTGCTTTCCCCAGATGAATTTGATTCAGAAGAAGAAGAAGTATCCTCTCGAACGGTTTCTCGGGTGGTTTGAACTCGGGCCGTTCTAAGTCAATGAGTGGAGACGTGGTGACGTCAACCTCGAAGTTGTGGGTGCCCTTTGGGGAATAGGAGAGGAACACTCATATGTGTCTGCGAGGACATCTTACGTACCTTCATTTAATAGAAGGTCGGCATGGGTAGAAGCACTCGGATGTTCACTCCTAGTTTTTTCAAGCTCATGCTCACCGGACCACCGACCACCTACACTGGCTCTAAGTGCTCGGGGTAGGAATTCTCTCGTTACGAGAAAACCATAGAGCTTCTATAGATTTGGAGATTAGAAGAGCTAGATGGGATTAGGTTTAGCATGTACTGGATAATTCTGCGGGTGCGAGTAGCCGATCTTGTCGATGGTTGATCGATGGGAGCTCATTGATGCAATTTTGCGGAATGGCCGAATCGGGGAGCTTCGATTGCCCCAATTGCGGGATGAGTGATGAGAGATAGAAATCTTGGGAACATGAGTCTTGGTAGTGGCTTTCACGACTACGATGGATCACCTTAGTGTGCACTGTTGCTTTAATCTCTTGGAAGATGAGACTTGCATAGTCCGAGGACGATTGAAGAACATCCCATACGGTATAGTCGAATGTTGCGGCTAGCTCGATCCGCAGAACCTATTTTGCGAGTTAGGCTCTTGTTGAGAATGGAGACGAGTAGATTCCACATTGGGGGCAACTTCTTCCTCTTGAATTCGGACGGCCTTGTAAGAGGTTCATTGTAACCCGTAAGATTGATGAAGGCTAGGAGGGCTTCTGTGGAAGGGTTTTCTTCTAGGGCAGGATTGGGAATGGTTTGCCCATCCACTTCGATCACTGAAAGGGGAAGATGGAAATATTTGGCTAGTTTTCTTTTGGTGATGGGGATTTGAACAGCAATTTCCACTTGTTCAGGATGGGTGATAGAGCCGGCGAGTGTTTCATCAGTGTTGATGATCATTGTTTGCCACAGTTCTTGGACATAGATTTCAGGGATATTTGGGTTGGTTAGGGTTAGGGCTCGATTCAACTGGTGTTGTTGTAGAAACTCGATCATGATGCGAAATTCCGGTTGATAAGTGTTAGGGTTGAGCAGTACCTGCACATTGTTCGCCTTCAATGGCAGTTTCACAATGGGAGTACTATCAGCAGTGGAATCGATGATTCTTTCTTCATCATTGTTGGAGGGACGGGCACAGTTGGAAGCCATTTTGAAATTTTAAATGCTTGACAGTAGAACACTTTGTCTTTGCAATGAGAAGGAACACTGATTTAGGGAATTTTTGCGAGGAAGAAGATGAATGTTGAAATTGGGGGTTTTATGTGAGAGAGAAACTGTAGAATGGGAAGGGGTTATTAAGTTTGGGGAAAAACAAAAAACGGTTCATTTGAGCTGATGTAAGCACGCGGGTGTACACATGCAGTGTTTCGATTGGGGACACGTGTACGACGAGACACATGTATGATGATGATTTAGTAGCAGATGCTATTTTTCTTAAAAGCAAAAATAAACAAAAGTAATAAAAAAAAATCTGTTTAATTAATCAATTAATTTTGAATTAATTGAATAAACACAGATTTTAATCTTAATTTTATTTATTTAAGTTTAAAAATCAGTCAAGTGAAAACAAAAATCACATGAGAGTTTGGTTTCTATAAAAGAATAATAAAGAAGAATTTGCATTAAACATATAGATTTAAACAACCTTGGAGGCAAGAGTTGATTGAATTTATATATTTAATGGAAATTATAAGAAATATCAATTTATAGAAAATTTAGTTGAAGAACATGTCGACTTGATTTATATTTAAAAAAAAAATTGAAATGAATCAAAAGTCTAAGAGACCTTGGCGGCAAGAGAAACTCAGAGCAGATAGATTCAAATAAAATTTAAGTGAAATAGTAAATCAGAAGACAGCTAACCAGAGTTAGACTTAGACGAATATCTTCTGCATTGTGAAACTCCCCTTTGAATGGTAAACTCCCCCTTGAATGGTAAACTCCCCCTTTAGTAGCTTCTTTACCTCGTTTCTCAATCTGCACTTTATGATATCTCTTGAAAGAAAAATATTATAATTAAACAGAAAATCAGAGTAATTCAGAGGCTTTTCTGAAGTGTTCTGAAGAGTTCAGAAAGCATCAGAGACTTCTGATGACTTCTGAAGTATCGTCAGAATAGTTCAGAGGCTTCTGGATGCTTCTGTAGAAATCATTGTTTACATATTAAGCATTCCCAACTTGCTAATTAAGAAGTTAAAACGACTCTCATCAAGAGCTTTTGTGAAAATATCAGCAAGTTGATAATCAGTAGAAACAAAATACATTTCGATTGTACCCTTTTCGACATGATCCTTGATGAAATGATACCTGACATCGATATGCTTTGTTTTGGAATGCTGAACTGGATTTTCTGTAATGGCGATAGCACTTTTAGAATCACAGAGGATGGGAATCTTATCGTATATCAGACCATAATCTCTGAGTTGGGTCTTCATCCAAATAACTTGTGAACAACAACTAGCGGCGAAGCAACATATTCGGCTCTGTCGTAGATGTGGATACGCGGTTTTGTTTCTTGGATGTCCAACTTATAAGTCGATTTCCCGAAGTTGACGGCTAACACGATGTACTTTTTCCGTCAAGCTTACAACTCGCATGATCGAATACTGTATACGCCATTAAATCAAATCCAGAATTTTAGGATACCAAAGGCCCAACGATGGTGAACCTTTTAAGTACCTAAAAATTCTTTTACAACGACCAAATGAGACTCTTTAGGATTGGCTTGATAACGAGCACAAAGACAAGTGGCAAACATAATATCGTGTCTACTGTTAAATATAAAAGAGAACCAATCATTCCTCTGTAGCTGGTAATATCAACAGATTTACCAGAGGAGTCAGGTCCTAATTTCATACCAGGAGAGATAGGTGTTTTCATGGATGATGAGTTTTGAAGATGAAACTTTTTAAGCATGTCGAAACATATTTTGCACGATTTATAAAGATACCGAGAGGTGCTTTGTTTAACTTGAAGTCCTAGGAAGAAAGTTAATTCTCCCATCATACTCATTTCAAATTCGGTTTCCATCAACTTAGAAAACAAATCAACTTCGTTTGATGAGTAGAACCAAATATTATGTCATCCACGTAAATTTGAACTATAGTTAACATACCTTTGCCTCTTTTGATGAACAGAGTTGTATCGATTTTACCTTTTTCATATCCTTTGCTGATCAGAAATTTCGATAGTCGTTCATACCAGGCTCTTGGGGCTTGCTTTAGACCATACAAAGCTTTGTCAAGAAGATAAACATATTACGGATATCTTGCATCTTTGAAACCATCGGGTTGTTCAACATACACTTCTTCTTTTAGACATCCATTAAGAAATGCACATTTAACATCCATTTGGTAGACTTTGAAGTTTTTGTATGCGAGAGAAAGCCAAGAATAATCTTATTGCTTCTAGTCTTGCAACAGGAGCAAAGGTTTCATCATAATCGATACCTTCCTCTTGACAGTAACCTTTAGCCACCAAACGAGCTTTATTTCTGACAACAATTCCATCTTCATCCTTTTTGTTCCTAAATACCCATTTTGTTCCAATAGCAACTTTGCCTTTTGGTAAAGGAACAAGACGCCAAACTTTATTTCTTTCGAATTGAAGTAGTTCTTCCCGCATAGCATCCACCTGACTTGGTTCAACTAAGGCTTCATGTACACGTTTAGGTTCGATCATACTAAGAAAATTAACAAAGAATGCTTCATTTGCGGTAGCGAGATCGTGTTCGACCCCTTAGAAGGACTACCAATTATAAGATCCGGTGTGTGAGATTTAGTCCATTTCGTCATTACGGGTTGAGAAATTGAATGGGTTGTTTCATTTGACGAAATGATTTCATCCGGAAACACAAAATCGTCTTTATTTTCTTACGTATGTCCTTACGGTATACCGTTCGTCACTGTCCTTGTGTCTCCCCCTCAGATGATGGAATAGAAGTAGCTTCTTGACTGGCAGATGTAGTAGTGGGAACTTCTGGACAAATAGTCGTGACAGATGAAACAGAAGAAGCAGGACCAGAGAGAGTAATGCCTGAGGCTTGGAGAATATCTGGTATCTGCAAATGTGGAGGTGACATTGCTTCTGACACAACTTCGTCGCCCAGAAAATCTTGAAAAATAGCATCAATCTCGGATTCTCTGGAACCTGAAAGATAGTCAGAAGTAACAGTATTAAGCTTGAGTTCTGAAGTAGAGTGTTCAGAAGTCAGTTGGGTGTTATCATCGAAGTCAATGTTGATGCTTTCCATTACAGTTTTAGTTCGTAAGTTAAAAACTCGGAAAGCTCTTGAATTTAACGAGTAGCCTAAAAATTTAGCTTCATCGGACTTCGGATCAAATTTGCCAAGATTGTCTCTGTCGTTTAAGATAAAACATTTGCAGCCAAAGATATGAAAATTTTTTACAGATGGTTTTCTTTTATTAATCAGCTCATAAGAGGTTTTGAGATGCCTCTTGACAATAATTGAACGGTTTTGAGTGAAACAAGCGAGCAACGACTTCGGCCCAGAAGTGAATTGGGAGACCAGAAGCTGCGAGCATCGTTCTGGCTGCTTCAACCAAGGTTCTGTTGCGACGTTCAACTACACCGTTTTGTTGTGGAGTGCGAACACCAAAGAAGTTTTGAGTAATTCCTTGTTCAACAAGATACGATTCAAGCTTGGCGTTCTTGAATTCTGTACCATTATCACTTCGAAGCTGCTGAATCTTCTGATGTAGAAGAACTTGAATTCTGGTCATCATATTTTGTAGTACCACTGGGACTTCTGACTTTTGACGAACGAAAGCAAGCCAAGTATATCTGGAAAATTCATCAATTAGTACCAGAATATACTTTTTACCAGATAGACTCTGAATTGCAATTGGACCACAGAGATCCACATGTAATAATTGCAGAGGTCTAGTACAAGAATGATCACTTTTTGTTTTATGAGATGCTCGTTTAATTTTGCCCATTTCACATGCAGGGCAGAGGTGATCTTTTTGAAAATGAATATCTGGAAGTCCAGATACCAGTTTGTTTTTAACAAGCATCTCAAGATTATTAAAATTTAAGTGAGACATTTTATGATGCCAGAGCCACGCAACTTCACTCTTTTTGGAGATGAGACATAAAGTTTCCTTACCATCCTTAGAGGTAAAATTCATCATATACAAGTTACCTTTCCTGTCTGCTCTCCAAAGTTCTTCACCTGCCTTAGAGAATAAATAACAATGTTTTTCATCAAATACTACTAGTATTTTAGAATCACAAAGTTGACTTACACTGAGGAGGTTATGTTTCAAGCCAGAAACATGAGCTACCTTTGATAAGGTGATATTACCTTCTTGTAGAGTACCGTAGCCTTTTATTTGACCCTTACCATTATCACCAAAAGTTACTACTCCACCTGATTTGTCCTTGAATTGGGATAGTAAATTTTGGGATCCAGTCATGTGCCTCGAGCATCCAGAGTCAAGATACCAGATATGCACACGCTGTTTCTGCAATCAAAAATCAGAATTTCTTAGGTACCCATCGCATAATGGGTCCTTTTATGTTAGCTTTTGGAGTATGCTCGTTTTTTGATTTAACAGAAGATAAAGACTTTATTTTTGGTTTTTGATTTTTTTGAGTTTTATTCTTTTTGTGACAAACATACTGTGAATTGGAATGATCAGAGGTTTGCGAGAAAAATTGTTTTAACTTTAAGAACAGTGAAAAACATTCAGAAGACTGAAACATAGAAGATTGAATTGAATTTTCATTACGAGAATGGTAATTACAATTATTCTTTCTAAAGTCTTTTCTAGTATCAGTTGTTCTAGAGAACCTATCTAGACTAGACTTTTGTTTTAGTTCTGGCTTTTTCTTCTCTGTGTTCTTTCTCTGATCTACTTTTGCAGAAGCTCTGTTATTTACTGAAAAAGGAACATAAGAATTAGAGGATTTCCATTTGCCTTTTTGAATATTAGTAAACTTCGGAAGAGTAGAGTTTAAAATCTTTTGATTTTGCACTTTGTTTTTGAGTTCTGCCTCTTTCTCAAGTTCAAGACATGTTTTGGCTTTGAGACACATATCTAAGAAGTCTGGATGTATAGATACTGAATTTCTCGGTTCTGGAACAGAAACAGGAAGACTAGGTATACCACTTGAAAGTTTAGCACAATCTCTATCAGAAGCTCTGATTTCTTGAGATTTATCAGTATACAAATAATCATCCTTTTTATCAATAATTTCTGAATTATTTGTGATAACTTTTGATGATTTAAAAGAATTTATTTCTAAATTTGAAAGGTAATTTTCAGAGTTATCAAAAAATTCTTCATCATTATTGTCATTCTCCCATGGATACGTAATCTCAGCCAAACTTTCTTGAGTTTCAGAAAGATGTAAATCTTCAAATGAACAGGGAGAGATCTCTGGATGATTCTCACAAAGAGTTTCATTTCTAAAACACTTATCCAGATTAGAGAGAATATCGTTTTCAAACATAAGTCGTAGATCTTCCTCTGCCTGACTTGGAACAAAAATATCTGCCTCTGGATTCAAAATTGTATGTTTATTTGAACCAAAATTGAAAATATCATCTTTCTTCTTAACTTTATTTAGATCAACATTTGTTTTACAACAATATTCAATATTTTCGAATTTAAGTTTGCTTTTTGTTTGATGATTTTCATATCTAGATTTTTTAAAAATAGATTTTTCATACAAAATTGGAAACTTTGGCTTCTGTATTTGTCCCACACAAAAAACAGATTTCAGATCTGACCTTTTCTTACACGTGTAGGGATCTAGGTCCTCGAAACCAAGTCCAGATCTTCCTACTTGTGTGTTAATTTTGTCATGAACCTTCTGTGCATCCAGATATGTTATAATCTGTAGTTTTTCTGTTGAAGTTCAACGTGTAAAAATTCTCTCTCTTTCTGAAAATAGTTTTTAAGTGCTACAGAGTTGAGTCTATCACTCTCTTTGTCTCTGATTTCTCTCTCTTTTCCTTCCAGAAGTTTATTGAGATTCAAAATTTCCTTTTTAAGTTTTTCTTCAGAAAATTTTAAACTCATTGAAATCGTTTCCTTTGCAGTATTTAATTCGAGTTTTTCTTCTGTAAGTAAATCCATTTCTCTTTTGAAAATATCTCTTTCCCTTTTGATTGTAGAAAGAGTTTTTTCAGTACTTTTTTGTAATTTCTTTTCGATTGTGAGTTTCAGTTTTAGTTCCTCAAAATTGTTTGATAACATCACAATCGTTTGTTCAAGCTCAGATGATCCAGAGAAATTACTAACCGGTGACTCAGAGGGTTGATCCTCTGATTCGTTTGTGTTTGCCATTCCACAGAACATGGCTTCATCACCGCTAGATTCGTCTTGCACCCAGTTTTCTTTTTCTGCAAAGTGTGCTCTTTCAGTGACATTGTACTTATATTTGTTTTTGTAATAAGTCTTATCCTTTTCCAGAGCTCCTCTGCAATCTCTCGAGTAATGTCCGGGCTTGCCACATCTGTAGCAGACATCTTTCTTCCTTTTTAATTTTTCTTCTTTCTTCTCTTCTTCTGTTTTCTCTACTCTCTGTACTTCTTGTTTAGGAACATAGGGACGATCAAATCGTTTATTTCCTTTCAAAGACTTATTTCCAAAACGATTAGTAAATTGCTTGGTTATTAAAGCCAGAGAGTCAGCAAACGCTTTAATTTCATCATCTGACTCAGAGTCATCTTCTGGAGCAGTCTCTGATATGAAGGCCTTCAATTTCTTCCTGTCATCACTTCGTCTTCTGATTCCTTTTGTTTCTGAGATCAAAGCCAGAGGACCTCCGATGTTTGTTCTTTTCTGAACAACTTCTTTTTCATGAGCTTGTAGTGTGCCGAATACATCATGCAGCGACCATTGTTCAAGGTCCTGATTGGCTTGTAATGACATGGATAGATTTGACCACTCAGGGTTTAACCTTTTGAGAAATAGAACATTGTTGTCTTCCTTTGATCTAACAATGTCACATCTCTTGCAGAGATTAATCGGATTGTTGAATCGATGAAATGTTTGTTCCAGAGATTCATCAGTCAGCGCTGAAAACTATTATATTCATTTAGAGCTTGGGCTCTTCTGTTCTTTTTCATTTTCGCACCACCTTCTAAGAGATTCTCCAGTTGATCCCATAAATCTTTTCCTGTGTCACATGAGTCCAGAGATTGAAAAATCTCATTTGGAATGGCCATTATCAACAGAGACTTAGCTTTCTTAGCTAATTCCACCTTCGCCTTTTCTTCACCAGTCCAGTTATTCCTTGACTTCTGAACCAGTCTTGCTGGTACCTCATCTGTATTTGCAGTGGCTGGAATTCTGGGAATAGTAGTGGTGGGAACAAACGGACCGTTTTGAATAATTGGATATAACTCAGCATCCAATCCCTCATAGAAGTTAACCATTCGAATCTTCCATTGTGGGTATTCATCACGTACAAGAGTTGGAGGTTTAGTCAGGGACCCAGACGTATAAACAGCATTCAGGCTCGAATTTGCCATTTGAGTAGGATAGAAGAGAAAATTTGAAGATTTGAAAGAAATTTAGAACAATTAAATCTCAATTTGAAAGAAGAACAGGTCGATTATATCACTGTTTCTTCAGATTACAAAATGAATGACTCAATTTAAGAGAAGATTGTTAACGATTTAACAAAGTCTCGTAAAACAGAGTGGATTAATAAGCAAATTTTGAATCTGAGAAAATACTGTTCGATCGAAAGGAATTTCTTCAATGGAAGAGATCTAATAATCAATAGATTGATTAGAAGGCTCTGATACCAATTGTTGGTTCCAGATTCCTATAAACCGATTGTTAATTGAGAGTATTGAATCAAAGTGACATGCGGAAGCAGATCAATTAACAATTTGAATCAATAGAACAGTAAACAGAATGAAGAACAAATATTATGAAATGAATTACGCACAGTATTCTTCAAAATATAAATGTATTAATCGACATTTTTTACAAACACAATACAATGCTATTTATACAGATACAAAAACAGAAAGTCAAAAAGCTAGCCAATTACAAAGTGCCATGTGTCTAAAAGGGAGCGTCTAACAACAATTAGTTGTAACAAGAAAGAGTGTGTTGGCTTTTGTAGACATCTCTTCTTCATACTTTAATTTCTAACAGAAGCGTAAAAATGTGGCTTTTTTCATAGATGTTCTATTAAATGGTGTAAAATGTGTTAGAAATTAAAGTATGAGTCAAAGAAGAGATGTCTACAAAAGCCAACACACTCTTTCTTGTTATAACTAATTGTTGTTAGACGCTCCAACAGATCAGAAGATTTATCTCATGATGCCTAACTTCGCCAACCAATACAATGTAAGCAATGAAGTTAAAGATAACTTCATGGCTCATAAACAAGACAGAAAGACGGTTTTCACTACTGCTCCAATTACAAAGATCACAACCATGAAACATAAGCAGTTTCAAGATACACCCATTTGGTACACAATCTACGAGATAGTCAGATCAAACAACAAGAGTTATTACATATGTGATAATGATCTGTTGTCCATCCATCCAGCTGATCTCATTTTTCTGGAAGAATTTATGAAGACTCAGCTTTCTGAACGCAAAGATCCACACGACCATGTTGCCTACACTAGAATTATTCTATGTATGAAATCATACATTAGATACAAAAGGCAGGTCGATTTCCAGATTGGCTTAAATTTCAAAATGGATAATCTGGCTATCTTTGCACCAAATGAGGAACTTGAAGGGATAAGCAAATTCAGAGTGGGTAGACTTCTGACTGAACCAGAAGAGGGAATCAGCTTCAAAAGACCAAATGGAAAGAGCTTCTTTCGCATCAAAGAAGCTCACAAATACTCTTACGAGTTAGTCTACATCATCAAGTGCTATCTTTGGCTTAGACACGACAAATCCGAAGTTGCAAAGAAAGTAGAGAAAAGACTTGATGGACTTCGGAAGAACAGAGAGCTTATCAATAATATTTCAAGTATCATTCTTCTTGTGGATCCTCTCTGAAGAAAGTTTTTTTTTTTTTTTTTTTGACTTCATACTTAGGGGGAGAATGTTAGAAATTAAAGTATGAGTCAAAGAAGAGATGTCTACAAAAGCCAACACACTCTTTCTTGTTATAACTAATTGTTGTTAGACGCTCCCTTTTAGACACATGGCACTTTGTAATTGGCTAGCATTTTGACTTTCTGTTTTTGTATCTGTATAAATAGCATTGTATTGTGTTTGTAAAAAGTGTCGATCAATACATTTACATTTTGAAGAATACTGTGCGTAATTCATATCTTTGTCTACTTTGATTCAAAGTTATCATTTCATAATCTTTGTTCTTCATTCTGTTTACTGTTCTATTGATTTAAATTGTTAATTGATTTGCTTCCGCATTTCACTTTGATTCAATACTCTCAATTAACAATCGGTTTAAAGGAATGCGGAACCAACAATTGGTATCAGAGCCATCTAATCAATCTATTGATTATTAGATCTCTTCCATTGAAGAAATTCCTTTCGATCGAACAGTATTTTCTCAGATTCAAAATTTGTTTATTAATCCACTCTGTTTTACGAGATTTTGTTAAATCGTTAACAATCTTCTCTTAAATTGAGTCATTAATTTTGTAATCTGAAGAAACAGTGATATTATCGACCTGTTCTTCTATCAAATTGAGATTTAATCGTTCTAAATTTCTTTCAAATCTTCAAATTTTCTCTTCTATCCTACTCAAATGGCAAATTCGAGCTTGAATGCTGTTTATACGTCTGGGTCCCTGACTAAACCTCCAACTCTTGTACGTGATGAATACCCACAATGGAAGATTCGAATGGTTAACTTCTATGAGGGATTGGATGCTGAGTTATATCCAATTATTCAAAACGGTCCGTTTGTTCCCACCACTACTATTCCCAGAATTCCAGCCACTGCAAATACAGATGAGGTACCAAAGAAGATCGGTTCGAAGTCAAGGAATAAGCGGACCGATGAAGAAAAGGCTAAGGTGGAATTAGCTAAGAAAGCTAAGTCTACCGTTGATAATGGCCATTCCAAATGAGATTTTTCAATCTCTGGACTCATGTGACACAACAAAAGATTTATGGGATCAATCGGAGAATCTCTTAGAAGGTGGTGCGAAAATGAAAAGAACAAGAAGAGCCCAAGCTCTAAATGAATATAATAGTTTTCAAGCGGCCGATGATGAATCTACGGAACAAACATTTCATCGATTCAACAATCGATTAATCTCGCAAGAGATGTGACATTGTTAGATCAAAGGAAGACAACAATGTTCTATTTCTCAAAAGGTTAAACCCCGAATGGTCAAATCTATCCATGTCACTACAAGCCAATCGGGACCTTGAACAATGGTCCATTTGCATGATGTATTCGGTACACCGCAAGCTCATGAAAAAGAAGTTATTCGAGAAAAGAACAAACATCGGAGGTCCTCCGGCTTTGATCTCGAAACAAAAGGAATCGAAGACGAAGTGATGACGGAAGAAATCGAAGGCCTTCATATCGTAGACCGCTCCGGAAGATGACTCCGAATCGGATGATGAAATTAAAGCGTTTCCGACTCTCCGGCTTTAATAACCAAGCAATTTACTAATCGTTTTGGAAATAGGTCTTTGAAAGGAAATAAACGATTTAATCGTCCCTATGTTCCTAAACAAGAAGTACAGAGAGTAGAGAAAACGAGAAGAAGAGAAGAAAGAAGAAGAATTAAAAAGGAAGAAAGATGTCTCTACGTATATGGCAAGCCCGGACATTACTCGAGAGATTGCAGAGGAGCTGCGGAAAAGGATAAGACTTATTACAAAAACAAATATAAGTACAATGTCACCGAAAGAGCACACTTTGCGAGAAAAAAGAAAACTGGGTGCAAGATGAATCCGGCGGTGATGAAGCCATGTTCGTGGAATGGCAAACACAAACGAATCGAGGATCAACCCTTCCGAGTCACCGGTTAGTAATTTCTGCGAATCATACCGAGCTTGAACAAACGATTGTGATGTTATCAAACAATTTTGAGGAACTTAAACCGAAACTCACAATCGAAAAGAAATTACGAAAAAGTACCGAGAAAACTCTTTCTACAATCAAAAGGGAAAGAGATATTTTCAAAAGAGAAATGGATTTACTTACGAGAAGAAAAACTCGAATTAAATACGCAAAGGAAACGATTTCCATGAGTTTAAAACTTTACGAAGAAAAACTTAAAAAGGAAATTTTGAATCTCAATAAACTTCGGAAGGAAAAGAGAAAGAAATCGAGACAAAGAGAGTGATAGACTCAACTACGTAGCACTTAAAAACTATTTTCGAAAGAGAGAGAATTTTTACACATTGAACTTCAACGGAAAAAAAGCTACGATTATAACATATACGGATGCACGAAGGTTCATGACAAAATTAACACACAAGTAGGAAGATCCGGACTTGGTTTCGAGGACCTAGATCCCTACACGTGTAAGAAAAGGTCGTATCCGAAATCGTTTTTTGTGTTGGACAAATACAGAAGCCAAAGTTTCCAATTTTGTATGAAAAATCTATTTTTAAAAAATCTAGGTATGAAAACCATCATAAAAAAGGCAACCTTAAATTCGAAAATATTGAATATTGTTGTAAAACAAATGTTGATCTAAATAAAGTTCAGAAGAAAGATGATATTTTCAATTTTGGTTCAAATAAACATACAATTTTGAATCCAGAGGCAGATATTTTTGTTCCAAGTCAGGCAGAGGAAGATCTACGACTTATGTTTGAAAACGATATTCTCTCTACTCTGGATAAGTGTTTTAGAAATGAAACTCTTTGTGAGAATCATCCAGAGATCTCTCCCTGTTCATTTGAAGATTTACATCTTTCTGAAACACAAGAAAGCTTTGCTGAGATTACGTATCCATGGGAGAATGACAATAATGATGAAGAATTTTTTGATAACTCTGAAAATTACCTTTCAAATTTAGAAATTAATTCTTTTAAATCATCAAAAGTTATCACAAATAATTCAGAAATTATTGATAAAAAGGATGATTATTTGTATACTGATAAATCTCAAGAAATCAGAGCTTCTGATAGAGATTGTGCTAAACTTTCAAGTGGTATACCTATTCTTCCTGTTTCTGTTCCAGAACCGAGAAAATCAGTATCTATACATCCAGACTTCTTAGATATGTGTCTCAAAGCCAAAACATGTCTTGAACTTGAGAAAGAGGCAGAACTCAAAAACAAAGTGCAAAATCAAAAGATTTTAAACTCTACTCTTCCGAAGTTTACTAATATTCAAAAAGGCAAATGGAAATCCTCTAATACTTATGTTCCTTTTTCAGTAAATAACAGAGCTTCTACAAAAGTAGATCAGAGGAAGAACACAGAGAAGAAAAAGCCAGAACTAAAACAAAAGTCTAGTCTAGATAGGTTCTCTAGAACAACTGATACTAGAAAAGACTTTAGAAAGAATAATTGTAATTACCATTCTCGCAATGAAAATTCAATTCAATCTTCTATGTTTCAGTCTTCTGAATGTTTTTCATTGTTCTTAAAGTTAAAACAATTTTTCTCGCAAACCTACGATCATTCCAATTCACAGTATGTTTATCACAAAAAGAATAAAACTCAAAAACACCAAAAACCAAAAATAAAGTCTTTACCTTCTGTTAAATCAAAAAACGAGCATACTCCAAAAGCTAACATAAAAGGACCCACTATGCGATGGGTACCTAAGAAATTCTGATTTTTGATTGCAGAAACAGCGTGTGCATATCTGGTATCTTGACTCTGGATGCTCGAGGCACATGACTGGATCCCAAAATTTACTATCCCAATTCAAGGACAAACCAGGTGGAGTAGTAACTTTTGGTGATAATGGTAAGGGTCAAATAAAAGGCTACGGTACTCTAAAAGAAGGTAATATCACCTTATCAAAGGTAGCTCATGTTTCTGGCTTGAAACATAACCTCCTTAGTGTAAGTCAACTTTGTGATTCTAAAATACTAGTAGTATTTGATGAAAAACATTGTTATTTATTCTCTAAGGCAGGTGAAGAACTTTGGAGAGCAGACAGGAAAGGTAACTTGTATATGATGAATTTTATCTCTAAGGATGGTAAGGAAACTTTATGTCTCATCTCCAAAAAGAGTGAAGTTGCGTGGCTCTGGCATCATAAAATGTCTCACTTAAATTTTAATAATCTTGAGATGCTTGTTAAAAACAAACTGGTATCCGGACTTCCCGGATATTCATTTTCAAAAAGATCACCTGCCCCGCATGTGAAATGGGCAAAATTAAACGAGCATCTCATAAAACAAAAAGTGATCATTCTTGTACTAGACCTCTCGCAATTATTACATGTGGATCTCTGTGGTCCAATTGCAATTCGAGTCTATACCGGTAAAAAGTATATTACGGTACTAATTGATGAATTTTCCGGATATACTTGGCTTGCTTTCGTTCGTCAAAAGTCGAAGTCCCGGTGGTACTACGAATATGATGACCGAATTCAAGTTCTTCTACATCGAAGATTCGGCAGCCTTCGAAGTGATAATGGTACGTAATTCAAGAACGCCAAGCTTGAATTGTATCTTGTTTAACAAGGAATTACTCAAAACTTCTCTCGTTCGCACTCCACAACAAAACGGTGTAGTTGAACGTCGCAACGAACCTTGGTTGAAGCGACGAACGATGCTCGCAGCCTTCGGTCTCCCAATTCACTTCGGGCCGAAGTGTTGCTCTTCGCTTGTTTCACTCAAAACCGTTCAATTATTGTCAAGAGGCATCTCAAAACCTCTTATGAGCTGATTAATAAAAGAAAACCATCTGTAAAATTTTTTCATATCTTTGGCTGCAGATGTTTTATCTTAAACGACAGAGATAATCTTGGCAAATTTGATCCGAAGTCCGATGAAGCTAAATTTTTAGGCTACTCGCTAAATTCAAGAGCTTTCCGAGTTTTTAACTTACGAACAAAAACTGTTATGGAAAGCATCAACATTGACTTCGATGATAACACCCACCTGACTTCTGAACACTCTACTTCAGAACTCAAGCTTAATACTGTTACTTCTGACTATCTTTCAGGTTCCAGAGAATCCGAGATTGATGCTATTTTTCAAGATTTTCTGGGCGACGAAGTTGTGTCAGAAGCTATGTCACCTCCACATTTGCAGATACCAGATATTCTCCAAGCCTCAGGCATTACTCTCTCTGGTCATGCTTCTTCTGTTTCATCTGTCACGTCTATTTGTCCAGAAGTTCCCACTACTACATCTGCCAGTCAAGAAGCTACTTCTGTTCCATCATCTGAGGGGGAGACACAAGGACAGGTGATAAAACAGATACCAGAAGGACATACAGAAGAAAATAAAGAAGATTTTGTGTTTCCAGATGAAATCATTTCGTCAAATGAAACAACCCATTCAATTTCTCAACCCAGAATGACGAAATGGACTAAATCTCACACACCAGATCTTATAATTGGTAGTCCTTCTGAGGGGGTCAGAACACGATCTGCTACTGCAAATGAAGCATTCTTAGTTAATTTTCTTAGTATGATCGAACCTAAACGTGTACATGAAGCCTTAGTTGAACCAAGCTGGGTGGATGCTATGCAGGAAGAACTACTTCAATTCGAAAGAAATAAAGTTTGGCGTCTTGTTCCTTTACCAAAAGGCAAAATTGCTATTGGCACAAAATGGGTATTTAGGAACAAAAAGGATGAAGATGGAATTGTTGTCAGAAATAAAGCTCGTTTGGTGGCTAAAGGTTACTGTCAAGAGGAAGGTATCGATTATGATGAAACCTTTGCTCCTGTTGCAAGACTAGAAGCAATAAGATTATTCTTGGCTTTCTCTGCATACAAAAACTTCAAAGTCTACCAAATGGATGTTAAATGTGCATTTCTTAATGGATGTCTAAAAGAAGAAATGTATGTTGAACAACCTGATGGCTTCAAAGATGCAAGATATCCAGAATATGTTTATCTTCTTGACAAAGCTTTGTATGGTCTAAAGCAAGCCCCAAGAGCCTGGTATGAACGACTATCGAAATTTCTGATCAGCAAAAGTTATGAAAAAGGTAAAATCGATACAACTCTGTTCATCAAAAGAGGCAAAGGTATGTTAACTATAGTTCAAATTTACGTGGATGACATAATATTTGGTTCTACTCATCAAACAGAAGTTGATTTGTTTTCTAAGTTGATGGAAACTGAATTTGAAATGAGTATGATGGGAGAATTAACTTTCTTCCTAGGACTTCAAGTTAAACAAAGCACCTCTCGGTATCTTTATAAATCGTGCAAAATATGTTTCGACATGCTTAAAAAGTTTCATCTTCAAAACTCATCATCCATGAAAACACCTATCTCTCTGGTATGAAATTAGGACTGACTCCTCCGGTAAATACGTTGATATTACCGGCTACGGAGGAATGATTGGTTCTCTTTTATATTTAACGGCAAGTAGACTCGATATTATGTTTGCCACTTGTCTTTGTGCTCGTTATCAAGCCAATCCTAAAGAGTCTCATTTGGAACTTGTAAAAAGAATTTTTAGGTACTTAAAAGGTTCACCATCGTTGGGCCTTTGGTATCCTAAAAATTCTGGATTTGATTTAATGGCGTATCTGATTCGATCATGCGGGTTGTAAGCTTGACGGAAAAGTACATCGTAGTGTCAACTTCGGGAAATCGACTTATAAGTTGGACATCCAAGAAAGAAAGCTGCGTATCCACATCTACGAAGCCGAATATGTTCTTCTTGCTAGTTGTTGTTCACAAGTTATTTGGATGAAGACCCAACTCGTAGATTATGGTCCGATATACGATAAGATTCCCATCCTCTCGTGATTCTAAAAGTGCTATCGCCATTACGGAAAATCCGGTTCGGCGATCCAAAACAAAGCATATCGATGTCGGGTATCATTTCATCAAGGATCATGTCGAAAAGGGTACAATCGAAATGTATTTTGTTTCTACCGATTATCAACTTGCGATATTTTCACAAAAGCTCTTGATGAGAGACGTTTTAACTTCTTAATTAGCAAGTTGGGAATGCTTAATATGTAACAATGATTTCTTCAAGCGGCATCCGAAGCCTCTCGAACTATTCGACGATACTTCGAAGTCATCGAAGTCTCGATGCTTTCTCGCACTCTTCGAACACTTCGAAGCCTCCGAGTTACTACGATTTTACGTTTCATAATAATATTTTTCTTTCAAGAGAAATCATAAGGTGCATTGAGAAACGCGGTAAAGAAGCTACTACGAGGGAGTTCACCATTCAAGGGGGAGTTTACCATTCAAGGGGAGTTTACCATTCAAGGGGGAGTTTCACAATGCAGAAGATATTCGTCTAAGTCTAACTTTGGTTAGCTGTCTTCTGATTTACTATTTCACTTAAATTTTATTTGAATCTATCTGCTCTGAGTTTCTCTTGCCGCCAAGGTCTCTTAGACTCTTGATTCATTTCAATTTTTTTTAAAATATAAATCAAGTCGACATGTTTTTCAACTAAATTTTCTATAAATTGATATTTCTTATAATTTCCATTAAATATATAAATTCAATCAACTCTTGCCTCCAAGGTTGTTTAAATCTATATGTTTAATGCAAATTCTTCTTTATTATTCTTTTATAGAAACTAAACTCTCATGTGATTTTTGTTTTCACTTGACTGATTTTTAAACTTAAATAAATAAAATTAAGATTAAAATCTGTGTTTATTCAATTAATTCACAATTAATTGATTAATTAAACAGTTTTTTTTTTATTACTTTTGTTTATTTCTGCTTTTAAGAAAAACAGCATCTGCTACTAAATCATCATCATACATGTGTCTCGTCGTACACGTGTCCCCAATCAAAACACTGCATGTGTATACCCGCGTGCTTACATCAGCTCAAATGAACCGTTTTTTGTTTTTCCCCAAACTTAATAACCCCTTCCCATTCTACAGTTTCTCTCTCACATAAAACCCCCAATTTCAACCTTCATCTTCTTCCTCGCAAAAATTCCCTAAATCAGTGTTCATTCTCTTTGCAAAGACAAAGTGTTCTACTGTCAAGCATTCAAAATTTCAAAATGGCTTCCAACTGTGCCCGTCCTTCCAACAATGATGAAGAAAGAATCATCGATTCAACTGCTGATAGTACTCCCATTGTGAAACTGCCATTGAAGGCGAACAATGTGCAGGTACTGCTCAACCCTAACACTTATCAACCGGAATTTCGCATCATGATCGAGTTTCTACAACAACACCAGTTGAATCGAGCCCTAACCCTAACCAACCCAAACATCCCTGAAATCTATGTCCAAGAACTGTGGCAAACAATGATCATCAACACTGATGAAACACTCGCCGGTTCTATCACCCATCCTGAACAAGTGGAAATTGCTGTTCAAATCCCCATCACCAAAAGAAAACTAGCCAAATATTTCCATCTTCTCCTTTCAGTGATCGAAGTGGATGGGCAAACCATTCCCAATCCTGCTCTAGAAGAAAACCCTTCCACAGAAGCCCTCCTAGCCTTCATCAATCTTCTGGGTTACAATGAACCTCTTACAAGGCTGTCCGAATTCAAGAGGAAAAAGTTGCCCCCAATGTGGAATCTACTCGTCTCCATTCTCAACAAGAGCCTAACCTGCAAAATAGGCTCTCGGATCGAGCTAGCCGAAACATTCTGACTATAATGTATGGGATGTTCTTCAATCGACCCTTGGACTATGCAAGTCTCCTCTTCCAAGAGATCAAAGCAGCTGTGCACACTAAGGTGATCCATCAGAGTCAGGGAAAGCCACTACCAGCACTCATGTTCCCAAGATTTTTATCTCTCATCACTCATCCTGCAATTGGGGCAATCGAAGCTCCCCTGATTCAGCCATTCTGCAAAATTGCATCAATGAGCTCCCATAGATCAACCATCGACAGCATCGGCTACTCTGCACCCAGAGAATTATCCAGGTACATGCTAAACCTAATCCCATCTAGCTCTTCTAATCTCCAAATCTATAGAAGCTCTATGGTTTTCTCAGAACAGAGAATTCCTACCCTAGAGCACTTAGAGCCAGGTGTAGGTGGTCAGGGGTCTGGTGAGCATGAGCTTGAGAAAAATAGGAGTGAACATCCGAGTGCTTCTACCCATGCCGACCTTCTATTAAATGAAGGTACAGAAGATGTCCTCAGAGACACATATGAGTGTTCCTCTCCTATTCCCCAAAGGGCAACCACAACTTCTGAGGTTGATGTCACCACATCTCCACTCATTGACTTAGAACAGCCCAGTTCAAACCACCAAGAAACCAGCCGTTCAGAGGATTCTTCTTCTTCTGAATCAAATTCATCTGGGGAAAGCACCTCCACTTCATCATCCTCTCAAAAGGATGATGATGATAATATAAGAGTTCATTCGCCCCAGAACTCGCCACTTCCTTCACCACATGTTCATGTCTCCGTGATCGACATACCACTACGCACGAGAGGATGAGTCCACATCCTCTCCTAGGATAGATGCTAATGAATTCCCATCAGAGGGGTTACAGCCTAGGAATGCACCTCTTACCGGAGTGTTTACACTTCACCAAGGTAAGCATACTGTCTTCAGCACCTCATCCTCTGATGATGAGGATAATGTTGAAACAGTCAGAACAACCGAAGAGGAGCCTGTGAATAACAGCCCTCAAGGACTGGTTGGAAGTCCTTCTACACTCAACGTCAAAACAGGTGTAGAAGGCCCCTCTGAACGCGAGGGTAAAGGGGCTCCATGTGTTGGAGATGCACCGGTTACATCTTCTGATTTCGTCACAAATGCAGCGTTCTTGGCATTTGCTGATCAAATTCAGAGATCTGTGGAAGATCTAAAATTATCCGTGACTACTAACAATTCTCTTCTTCTGAGCCTTCAATCTAAAATTGAAAGTCAGAACTCTCTCTTAGCAGATCTTCAGCGCCAAATGAGCACCTCTCAAGAAGATCAGAAGGCCTATTTTGCTGAACAACTTTTGCTATTGAAAAATGGTCTTGACAAATGCGAAGGCAATCTCTCAACTTCCAGAATCTATACGTGCCTCTGTAGACTACAGCTCTCTGGTGGCCGATATACAGAAGATTGTCAAGACCATCATTACTTCTGATGATCCCTCTGGGTCTACGCTCGTCAAGAAATCTGACCTCGCCTCTTTCCAGAAGATTATTCTTGAGCGAATGTCTACCATCGCTTCAAAGTACTCTTCAAAGCCCTCCACATCCTCAACAGACCAGAAACTTGCTGCAATCGAATCTACTCTATCTCAACTTGTGCCTCTGGTTTCTTCTATTGCTGAGGCGTTTAATGCCAAGAAGAAAGCCAAGGAAGAAAGAGCTTGCAAAAAGGCAGAGCTGAAAAGAAAACGTTCTGAGGATCAGGATCCTGATTCTCAGAAGGGGGAGAAAGGTCCTGAGCCTAAACAAGCCAAACAAACACCACCAGAACCAAACACGACCACTGCTGACTCTTCATCTCCAAAACCATCACAGCAACCTTCTTCTTCAAAACAAGTGCCGCTCACTCCAACACCTCTGGCTACGCATTCTGGGCCTCTACCCAGAGATCCAGATCTAGCTAAGTTCATTCTGGATCTTATGGGAAAAAGCAGAATCCCGAGCTCTCCAGCTGAAAGGGCTGAAATAGTCAGAGCTCACGAAGAACGAGAACGAGCTAAAGCTGCAAAGGAAAGAGCTAAAGCTGAAAAAGAAAGGGCCAGAGAGGAGGATGAGGAAGTGTTCAGAGCTGAAAAAGAAAAAGAAGAAGAGATAATACGCCAGAGGCTAATCATTGAAGAACAAATAGAGATAGAGAGGGCTGAAAGAGAGAATCTGGAAAGAGAGAAGGCTAGACTTAAAGAAGAACTACAGAGACAAAATTGTGAAGCTGAAGAAAGAGCAAGAGTCAGAGCAGAGGCCGCTCAGAAGCAGAAAGAGATCAGAAGAGGAGAATTTGAAGAAAAATTAAATAAAGTTGGAAACATTGAACTTCCAACACTTGAAGTTGAGAAAAGGCACATGTATGCTCCAACAGATCAGAAGATTTATCTCATGATGCCTAACTTCGCCAACCAATACAATGTAAGCAATGAAGTTAAAGATAACTTCATGGCTCATAAACAAGACAGAAAGACGGTTTTCACTACTGCTCCAATTACAAAGATCACAGCCATGAAACATAAGCAGTTTCAAGATACACCCATTTGGTACACAATCTACGAGATAGTCAGATCAAACAACAAGAGTTATTACATATGTGATAATGATCTGTTGTCCATCCATCAGTCGATCTCATTTATCTGGAAGAATTTATGAAGACTCAGCTTTCTGAACGCAAAGATCCACACGACCATGTTGCCTACACTAGAATTATTCTATGTATGAAATCATACATTAGATACAAAAGGCAGGTCGATTTCCAGATTGGCTTAAATTTCAAAATGGATAATCTGGCTATCTTTGCACCAAATGAGGAACTTGAAGGGATAAGCAAATTCAGAGTGGGTAGACTTCTTACTGAACCAGAAGAGGGAATCATCTTCAAAAGACCAAATGGAAAGAGCTTCTTTCGCATCAAAGAAGCTCACAAATACTCTTCTGAGTTAGTCTACATCATCAAGTGCTATGCTGGCTTAGACACGACAAATCCAGAAGTTGCAAAGAAAGTAGAGAAAAGACTTGATGGACTTCAGAAGAACAGAGAGCTTATCAATAATATTTCAAGTATCATTGCTGCTGTGGATCCTCTCTGAAGAAAGTTTTTTTTTTTTTTTTTTGACTTCATACTTAGGGGGAGAATGTTAGAAATTAAAGTATGAGTCAAAGAAGAGATGTCTACAAAAGCCAACACACTCTTTCTTGTTATAACTAATTGTTGTTAGACGCTCCCTTTTAGACACATGGCACTTTGTAATTGGCTAGCATTTTGACTTTCTGTTTTTGTATCTGTATAAATAGCATTGTATTGTGTTTGTAAAAAGTGTCGATCAATACATTTACATTTTGAAGAATACTGTGCGTAATTCATATCTTTGTCTACTTTGATTCAAAGTTATCATTTCATAATCTTTGTTCTTCATTCTGTTTACTGTTCTATTGATTTAAATTGTTAATTGATATGCTTCCGCATTTCACTTTGATTCAATACTCTCAATTAACAATCGGTTTAAAGGAATCTGGAACCAACAAAATGTTTTATTTTTTAACAGTTGTTTCGAAAACTTGTTAAATACTTGTATTTTTTTAGTTTTTTTTAAATTGGTACAAAATGTGATAATTCGAAAGTTGTCACCTTCTACATAGTTTTTATTTATAGAAGCGTAAAAATGTGGCTTTTTTCATAGATGTTTACATAAAACGGTGTAAAATTTTGTATTTTTTAACAGTAGTTCGGAAAACTTGTTAAAAACTTGTATTTTTTTTAGTTTTTTTTCTTAAAGTGGTACAAAATGTGATAATTCGAAAGTTGTTACTCTTCTACATCGTTTTTATTTATTGAAACGTAAAAATGTGGCTTTTTTCATAGATGTTTACATAAAACGGTGTAAAATTTTGTATTTTTTAACAGTAGTTCGGAAAACTTGTTAAAAACTTGTATTTTTTTTAGTTTTTTTTCTTAAATTGGTACAAAATGTGATAATTCGAAAGTTGTCACCCTTCTACATCGTTTTTATTTATTGAAACATAAAAATGTGGCTTTTTTCATAGATGTTCTATTAAATGGTGTAAAATGTTTTATTTTTTAACAGTTGTTTCGAAAACTTGTTAAATAATTGTATTTTTTTTAGTTTTTTTTAAAGTGGTACAAAATGTGATAATTCGAAAGTTGTCACCCTTCTACATCATTTTTATTTATTGAAACGTAAAAATGTGGCTTTTTTCATAGATGTTTACATAAAACGGTGTAAATTTTTTTATTTTTTAAACAGTAGTTCGGAAAACTTGTTAAAAAAACTTGTATTTTTTTTAGTTTTTTTTTTCTTAAAGTCAAAATGTGATAATTCGAAAGTTGTCACCCTTCTACATCGTTTTTATTTACTGAAACATAAAAATGTGGCTTTTTTCATAGATGTTCTATTAAATGGTGTAAAATGTTTTATTTTTTAACAGTTGTTTCGAAAACTTGTTAAATACTTGTATTTTTTAGTTTTTTTTTAAATTGGTACAAAATGTGATAATTCGATAGTTGTCACCCTTCTACATAGTTTTTATTTATAGAAACGTAAAAATGTGGCTTTTTTCATAGATGTTTACATAAAACGGTGTAAAATTTTGTATTTTTTAACAGTAGTTCGGAAAACTTGTTAAAAACTTGTATTTTTTTTAGTTTTTTTTCTTAAAGTGGTACAAAATCTGATAATTTGAAAGTTGTCACTCTTCTACATCGTTTTTATTTATTGAAGCGTAAAAATGTGGCTTTTTTCATAGATGTTCTATTAAATGGCGTAAAATGTTTTATTTTTAACAGTTGTTTCGAAAACTTGTTAAATACTTGTATTTTTTTTAGTTTTTTTTAGAGTGGTACAAAATGTGATAATTCGAAAGTTGTCACGCTTCTACATCGTTTTTATTTATTGAAGCGTAAAAATGTGGCTTTTTTAATAGATGTTCTATTAAATGGTGTAAAATGTTTTATTTTTGAACAGTTGTTTCGAAAACTTGTTAAATAATTGTATTTTTTTTAGTTTTTTTTAAATTGGTACAAAATGTGATAATTCGAAAGTTGTCACCTTCTACATAGTTTTTATTTATAGAAGCGTAAAAATGTGGCTTTTTTCATAGATGTTTACATAAAACGGTGTAAAATTTTGTATTTTTTAACAGTAGTTCGGAAAACTTGTTAAAAACTTGTATTTTTTTTAGTTTTTTTTCTTAAAGTGGTACAAAATCTGATAATTTGAAAGTTGTCACTCTTCTACATCGTTTTTATTTATTGAAGCGTAAAAATGTGGCTTTTTTCATAGATGTTCTATTAAATGGCGTAAAATGTTTTATTTTTAACAGTTGTTTCGAAAACTTGTTAAATACTTGTATTTTTTTTAGTTTTTTTTAGAGTGGTACAAAATGTGATAATTCGAAAGTTGTCACGCTTCTACATCGTTTTTATTTATTGAAGCGTAAAAATGTGGCTTTTTTAATAGATGTTCTATTAAATGGTGTAAAATGTTTTATTTTTGAACAGTTGTTTCGAAAACTTGTTAAATAATTGTATTTTTTTTAGTTTTTTTTAAAGTGGTACAAAATGTGATAATTCGAAAGTTGTCACCCTTCTACATCATTTTTATTTATTGAAACGTAAAAATGTGGCTTTTTTCATAGATGTTTACATAAAACGGTGTAAATTTTTTTATTTTTTAAACAGTAGTTCGGAAAACTTGTTAAAAAAACTTGTATTTTTTTTAGTTTTTTTTTTCTTAAAGTCAAAATGTGATAATTCGAAAGTTGTCACCCTTCTACATCGTTTTTATTTACTGAAACATAAAAATGTGGCTTTTTTCATAGATGTTCTATTAAATGGTGTAAAATGTTTTATTTTTTAACAGTTGTTTCGAAAACTTGTTAAATACTTGTATTTTTTAGTTTTTTTTTAAATTGGTACAAAATGTGATAATTCGATAGTTGTCACCCTTCTACATAGTTTTTATTTATAGAAACGTAAAAATGTGGCTTTTTTCATAGATGTTTACATAAAACGGTGTAAAATTTTGTATTTTTTAACAGTAGTTCGGAAAACTTGTTAAAAACTTGTATTTTTTTTAGTTTTTTTTCTTAAAGTGGTACAAAATCTGATAATTTGAAAGTTGTCACTCTTCTACATCGTTTTTATTTATTGAAGCGTAAAAATGTGGCTTTTTTCATAGATGTTCTATTAAATGGCGTAAAATGTTTTATTTTTAACAGTTGTTTCGAAAACTTGTTAAATACTTGTATTTTTTTTAGTTTTTTTTAGAGTGGTACAAAATGTGATAATTCGAAAGTTGTCACGCTTCTACATCGTTTTTATTTATTGAAGCGTAAAAATGTGGCTTTTTTAATAGATGTTCTATTAAATGGTGTAAAATGTTTTATTTTTGAACAGTTGTTTCGAAAACTTGTTAAATAATTGTATTTTTTTTAGTTTTTTTTAAAGTGGTACAAAATGTGATAATTCGAAAGTTGTCACCCTTCTACATCATTTTTATTTATTGAAACGTAAAAATGTGGCTTTTTTCATAGATGTTTACATAAAACGGTGTAAATTTTTTTATTTTTTAATAGTAGTTCGGAAAACTTGTTTAAAAAACTTGTATTTTTTTTAGTTTTTTTTTCTTAAAGTCAAAATGTGATAATTCGATAGTTATCACCCTTCTACATCGTTTTTATTTATTGAAGCGTAAAAATGTGGCTTTTTTCATAGATGTTCTATTAAATGGTGTAAAATGTTTTATTTTTTAACAGTTGTTTCAAAAACTTGTTAAATACTTGTATTTTTTAGTTTTTTTTAAATTGGTACAAAATGTGATAATTCGAAAGTTGTCACCCTTATACATAGTTTTTATTTATAGAAGCGAAAAAATGTGGCTTTTTCATAGATGTTTACATAAAACGGTGTAAAACTTTGTATTTTTTAACAGTAGTTCGGAAAACTTGTTAAAAAAACTTGTATCTTTTTAGTTTTTTTTAGAGTGGTACAAAATGTGATAATTCGAAAGTTGTCACGCTTCTACATCGTTTTTATTTATTGAAGCGTAAAAATGTGGCTTTTTTCATAGATGTTTACATAAAACGGTGTAAATTTTTTTATTTTTTAACACTAGTTCGGAAAACTTGTTAAAAAAACATGTATCTTTTTTAGTTTTTTTTTCTTAAAGTCAAAATGTGATAATTCGAAAGTTGTCACCCTTCTACATCGTTTTTATTTATTGAAGCGTAAAAATGTGGCTTTTTTCATAGATGTTCTATTAAATGGTGTAAAATGTTTTATTTTTTAACAGTTGTTTCGAAAATTTGTTAAATACTTGTATTTTTTAGTTTTTTTTATAAATTGGTACAAAATGTGATAATTAGAAAGTTGTCACCTTCTACATCGTTTTTATTTATTGAAGCGTAAAAATGTGGCTTTTTTCATAGATATTTACATAAAATGGTGTAAATTTTTTTATTTTTTAACAGTAGTTCGGAAAACTTGTTAAAAACTTGTATTTTTTTTAGTTTTTTTTCCTTAAAGTGGTACAAAATGTGATAATTCGAAAGTTGTTACTCTTCTACATCGATTTTATTTATTGAAGCGTAAAAATGTGGCTTTTTTCATAGATGTTCTAATAAATGGTGTAATTTGTCTACTTTTTTAACAGTTGTTTCGAAAACTTGTTAGATAGTTGTATTTTTTTTAGTTTTTTTTAGAGTGGTACAAAATGTGATAATTCGAAAGTTGTCACGCTTCTACATCGTTTTTATTTATTGAAGCGTAAAAATGTGGCTTTTTTCATAGATGTTCTATTAAATGGTGTAAAATGTTTTCTTTTTTAACAGTTGTTTCGAAAACTTGTTAAATACTTGTATTTTTTTAGTTTTTTTTTAAATTGGTACAAAATGTGATAATTCGAAAGTTGTCACCCTTCTACATAGTTTTTATTTATAGAAGCGTAAAAATGTGGCTTTTTTCATAGATGTTTACATAAAACGGTGCAAAATTTTGTATTTTTTAACAGTAGTTCGGAAAACTTGTTAAAAACTTGTATTTTTTTTTGTTTTTTTTTTCTTAAAGTGGTACAAAATGTGATAATTCGAAAGTTGTCACCCTTCTACATCGTTTTTATTTATTGAAGCATAAAAATGTGGCTTTTTTCATAGATGTTCTATTAAATGGTGTAAAATGTTTTCTTTTTTAACAGTTGTTTCGAAAACTTGTTAAATACTTGTATTTTTTTTAGTTTTTTTAGAGTGGTACAAAATGTGATAATTCGATAGTTGTCACCCTTCTACATAGTTTTTATTTATAGAAGCGTAAAAATGTGGCTTTTTTCATAGATGTTTACATAAAACGGTGTAAAATCTTGTATTTTTTAACAGTAGTTCGGAAAACTTGTTAAAAACTTGTATATTTTTTAGTTTTTTTTTTCTTAAAGTGGTACAAAATGTGATAATTCGAAAGTTGTTACTCTTCTACATCGTTTTTATTTATTGAAGCGTAAAAATGTGGCTTTTTTCATAGATGTCTTAATAAATGGTGTAATTTGTCTACTTTTTTAACAGTTGTTTCGAAAACTTGTTAGATAGTTGTATTTTTTTTAGTTTTTTTTAGAGTGGTACAAAATGTGATAATTCGAAAGTTGTCACGCTTCTACATCGTTTTTATTTATTGAAGCGTAAAAATGTGGCTTTTTTCATAAATGTTCTATTAAATGGTGTAAAATGTTTTATTTTTTAACAATTGTTTCGAAAACTTGTTAAATACTTGTATTTTTTTTAGTTTTTTTAGAGTGGTACAAAATGTGATAATTCGAAAGTTGTCACCTTTCTATATAGTATTTATTTATTGAAGCGTAAAAATGTGGCTTTTTTCATAGATGTTCTATTAAATGCTGTAAAATGTTTTATTTTTTAACAGTTGTTTCGAAAACATGTTAAATACTTGTATTTTTTTTAGTTTTTTTAGAGTGGTACAAAATGTGATAATTCGAAAGTTGTCACCCTTCTACATAGTTTTTATTTATTGAAATGTAAAAATGTGGCTTTTTTCATATATGTTTACATAAAACGGTGTAAAATTTTGTATTTTTTAACTGTAGTTCGGAAAACTTGTTAAAAACTTGTATTTTTTTAGTTTTTTTTCTTAAAGTGGTACAAGATGTGATAATTCGAAAGTTGTTACTCTTCTACATCGTTTTTATTTATTGAAGCGTAAAAATGTGGCTTTTTTCATAGATGTTCTATTAAATGGTGTAAAATGTTTTATTTTTTAACAGTTGTTTCGAAAACTTGTTAAATACTTGTATTTTTTTTAGTTTTTTTAGAGTGGTACAAAATGTGATAATTCGAAAGTTGTCACCCTTCTACATAGTTTTTATTTATTGAAATGTAAAAATGTGGCTTTTTTCATATATGTTTACATAAAACGGTGTAAAATTTTGTATTTTTTAACTGTAGTTCGGAAAACTTGTTAAAAACTTGTATTTTTTTTAGTTTTTTTTTCTTAAAGTGGTACAAAATGTGATAATTCGAAAGTTGTTACTCTTCTACATCGTTTTTATTTATTGAAGCGTAAAAATGTGGCTTTTTTCATAGATGTTCTATTAAATGGTGTAAAATGTTTTTATTTTTAACAGTTGTTTCGAAAACTTGTTAAATACTTGTATTTTTTTTAGTTTTTTTTAGAGTGGTAAAAAATGTGATAATTCGAAAGTTGTCACGCTTCTACATCGTTTTTATTTATTGAAGCGTAAAAATGTGGCTTTTTTCATAGATGTTCTAATAAACGGTGTAATTTGTCTACTTTTTTAACAGTTGTTTCGAAAACTTGTTAGATAGTTGTATTTTTTTTTAGTTTTTTTTAGAGTGGTACAAAATGTGATAATTCGAAAGTTGTTACTCTTCTACATCGTTTTTATTTATTGAAGCGTAAAAATGTGGCTTTTTTCATAGATGTTCTATTAAATGGTGTAAAATGTTTTCTTTTTTAACAGTTGTTTCGAAAACTTTTTAAATAGTTGTATTTTTTTTAGTTTTTTTTAGAGTGGTACAAAATGTGATAATTTGAAAGTTGTCACCCTTCTACATCGTTTTTATTTATTGAAGCGTAAAAATGTGGCTTTTTTCATAGATGTCTTATTAAATGGTGTAAAATGTTTTATTTTTTAACAGTTGTTTCGAAAACTTGTTAAATAATTGTATTTTTTTTAGTTTTTTTTTAGAGTGGTACAAAATGTGATAATTCGATAGTTGTCACCCTTCTACATAGTTTTTATTTATAGAAGCGTAAAAATGTGGCTTTTTTCATAGATGTTTACATAAAACGGTGTAAAATCTTGTATTTTTTAACAGTAGTTCGGAAAACTTGTTAAAAACTTGTATTTTTTTTAGTTTTTTTTTTCTTAAAGTGGTACAAAATGTGATAATTCGAAAGTTGTTACTCTTCTACATCGTTTTTATTTATTGAAGCGTAAAAATGTGGCTTTTTTCATAGATGTTCTAATAAATGGTGTAATTTGTCTACTTTTTTAACAGTTGTTTCGAAAACTTGTTAGATAGTTGTATTTTTTTTAGTTTTTTTTAGAGTGGTACAAAATGTGATAATTCGAAAGTTGTCACGCTTCTACATCGTTTTTATTTCACGAAGCGTAAAAATGTGGCTTTTTTCATAAATGTTCTATTAAATGGTGTAAAATGTTTTATTTTTTAACAATTGTTTCGAAAACTTGTTAAATACTTGTATTTTTTTTAGTTTTTTTAGAGTGGTACAAAATGTGATAATTCGAAAGTTGTCACCTTTCTATATAGTATTTATTTATTGAAGCGTAAAAATGTGGCTTTTTTCATAGATGTTCTATTAAATGCTGTAAAATGTTTTATTTTTTAACAGTTGTTTCGAAAACATGTTAAATACTTGTATTTTTTAGTTTTTTTAGAGTGGTACAAAATGTGATAATTCGAAAGTTGTCACCCTTCTACATAGTTTTTATTTATTGAAATGTAAAAATGTGGCTTTTTTCATATATGTTTACATAAAACGGTGTAAAATTTTGTATTTTTTAACTGTAGTTCGGAAAACTTGTTAAAAACTTGTATTTTTTTTAGTTTTTTTTTCTTAAAGTGGTACAAGATGTGATAATTCGAAAGTTGTTACTCTTCTACATCGTTTTTATTTATTGAAGCGTAAAAATGTGGCTTTTTTCATAGATGTTCTATTAAATGGTGTAAAATGTTTTATTTTTTAACAGTTGTTTCGAAAATTTGTTAAATACTTGTATTTTTTAGTTTTTTTTATAAATTGGTACAAAATGTGATAATTAGAAAGTTGTCACCTTCTACATCGTTTTTATTTATTGAAGCGTAAAAATGTGGCTTTTTTCATAGATATTTACATAAAATGGTGTAAATTTTTTTATTTTTTAACAGTAGTTCGGAAAACTTGTTAAAAACTTGTATTTTTTTTAGTTTTTTTTCCTTAAAGTGGTACAAAATGTGATAATTCGAAAGTTGTTACTCTTCTACATCGATTTTATTTATTGAAGCGTAAAAATGTGGCTTTTTTCATAGATGTTCTATTAAATGGTGTAAAATGTTTTCTTTTTTAACAGTTGTTTCGAAAACTTGTTAAATACTTGTATTTTTTTTAGTTTTTTTAGAGTGGTACAAAATGTGATAATTCGATAGTTGTCACCCTTCTACATAGTTTTTATTTATAGAAGCGTAAAAATGTGGCTTTTTTCATAGATGTTTACATAAAACGGTGTAAAATCTTGTATTTTTTAACAGTAGTTCGGAAAACTTGTTAAAAACTTGTATTTTTTTTAGTTTTTTTTTTCTTAAAGTGGTACAAAATGTGATAATTCGAAAGTTGTTACTCTTCTACATCGTTTTTATTTATTGAAGCGTAAAAATGTGGCTTTTTTCATAGATGTTCTAATAAATGGTGTAATTTGTCTACTTTTTTAACAGTTGTTTCGAAAACTTGTTAGATAGTTGTATTTTTTTTAGTTTTTTTTAGAGTGGTACAAAATGTGATAATTCGAAAGTTGTCACGCTTCTACATCGTTTTTATTTATTGAAGCGTAAAAATGTGGCTTTTTTCATAAATGTTCTATTAAATGGTGTAAAATGTTTTATTTTTTAACAATTGTTTCGAAAACTTGTTAAATACTTGTATTTTTTTTAGTTTTTTTAGAGTGGTACAAAATGTGATAATTCGAAAGTTGTCACCTTTCTATATAGTATTTATTTATTGAAGCGTAAAAATGTGGCTTTTTTCATAGATGTTCTATTAAATCTTTGTAAAATGTTTTATTTTTTAACGGTTGTTTCGAAAACATGTTAAATACTTGTATTTTTTTTAGTTTTTTTAGAGTGGTACAAAATGTGATAATTCGAAAGTTGTCACCCTTCTACATAGTTTTTATTTATTGAAATGTAAAAATGTGGCTTTTTTCATATATGTTTACATAAAACGGTGTAAAATTTTGTATTTTTTAGCGTAGTTCGGAAAACTTGTTAAAAACTTGTATTTTTTTTAGTTTTTTTTTCTTAAAGTGGTACAAGATGTGATAATTCGAAAGTTGTTACTCTTCTACATCGTTTTTATTTATTGAAGCGTAAAAATGTGGCTTTTTTCATAGATGTTCTATTAAATGGTGTAAAATGTTTTATTTTTTAACAGTTGTTTCGAAAACTTGTTAAATACTTGTATTTTTTTTAGTTTTTTTAGAGTGGTACAAAATGTGATAATTCGAAAGTTGTCACCCTTCTACATAGTTTTTATTTATTGAAATGTAAAAATGTGGCTTTTTTCATATATGTTTACATAAAACGGTGTAAAATTTTGTATTTTTTAGCGTAGTTCGGAAAACTTTTTAAAAACTTGTATTTTTTTTAGTTTTTTTTTCTTAAAGTGGTACAAAATGTGATAATTCGAAAGTTGTTACTCTTCTACATCGTTTTTATTTATTGAAGCGTAAAAATGTGGCTTTTTTCATAGATGTTCTATTAAATGGTGTAAAATGTTTTTATTTTTAACGGTTGTTTCGAAAACTTGTTAAATTCTTGTTTTTTTTTTTGTTTTTTTTTAGAGTGGTAAAAAATGTGATAATTCGAAAGTTGTCACGCTTCTACATCGTTTTTATTTATTGAAGCGTAAAAATGTGGCTTTTTTCATAGATGTTCTAATAAATGGTGTAATTTGTCTACTTTTTTAACAGTTGTTTCGAAAACTTGTTAGATAGTTGTATTTTTTTTAGTTTTTTTTAGAGTGGTACAAAATGTGATAATTCGAAAGTTGTTACTCTTCTACATCGTTTTTATTTATTGAAGCGTAAAAATGTGGCTTTTTTCATAGATGTTCTATTAAATGGTGTAAAATGTTTTCTTTTTTAACAGTTGTTTCGAAAACTTTTTAAATAGTTGTATTCTTTTTAGTTTTTTTTAGAGTGGTACAAAATGTGATAATTTGAAAGTTGTCACCCTTCTACATCGTTTTTATTTATTGAAGCGTAAAAATGTGGCTTTTTTCATAGATGTCTTATTAAATGGTGTAAAATGTTTTATTTTTTAACAGTTGTTTCGAAAACTTGTTAAATAATTGTATTTTTTTTAGTTTTTTTTTAAAGTGGTACAAAATGTGATAATTCGATAGTTGTCACCCTTCTACATAGTTTTTATTTATAGAAGCGTAAAAATGTGGCTTTTTTCATAGATGTTTACATAAAACGGTGTAAAATCTTGTATTTTTTAACAGTAGTTCGGAAAACTTGTTAAAAACTTGTATTTTTTTTTAGTTTTTTTTTTCTTAAAGTGGTACAAAATGTGATAATTCGAAAGTTGTTACTCTTCTACATCGTTTTTATTTACTGAAGCGTAAAAATGTGGCTTTTTTCATAGATGTTCTAATAAATGGTGTAATTTGTCTACTTTTTTAACAGTTGTTTCGAAAACTTGTTAGATAGTTGTATTTTTTTTAGTTTTTTTTAGAGTGGTACAAAATGTGATAATTCGAAAGTTGTCACGCTTCTACATCGTTTTTATTTATTGAAGCGTAAAAATGTGGCTTTTTTCATAAATGTTCTATTAAATGGTGTAAAATGTTTTATTTTTTAACAATTGTTTCGAAAACTTGTTAAATACTTGTATTTTTTTTAGTTTTTTTAGAGTGGTACAAAATGTGATAATTCGAAAGTTGTCACCTTTCTATATAGTATTTATTTATTGAAGCGTAAAAATGTGGCTTTTTTCATAGATGTTCTATTAAATGCTGTAAAATGTTTTATTTTTTAACAGTTGTTTCGAAAACATGTTAAATACTTGTATTTTTTTTAGTTTTTTTAGAGTGGTACAAAATGTGATAATTCGAAAGTTGTCACCCTTCTACATAGTTTTTATTTATTGAAATGTAAAAATGTGGCTTTTTTCATATATGTTTACATAAAACGGTGTAAAATTTTGTATTTTTTAACTGTAGTTCGGAAAACTTGTTAAAAACTTGTATTTTTTTTAGTTTTTTTTTCTTAAAGTGGTACAAGATGTGATAATTCGAAAGTTGTTACTCTTCTACATCGTTTTTATTTATTGAAGCGTAAAAATGTGGCTTTTTTCATAGATGTTCTATTAAATGGTGTAAAATGTTTTATTTTTTAACAGTTGTTTCGAAAATTTGTTAAATACTTGTATTTTTTAGTTTTTTTTTATAAATTGGTACAAAATGTGATAATTAGAAAGTTGTCACCTTCTACATCGTTTTTATTTATTGAAGCGTAAAAATGTGGCTTTTTTCATAGATATTTACATAAAATGGTGTAAATTTTTTTATTTTTTAACAGTAGTTCGGAAAACTTGTTAAAAACTTGTATTTTTTTTAGTTTTTTTTCCTTAAAGTGGTACAAAATGTGATAATTCGAAAGTTGTTACTCTTCTACATCGATTTTATTTATTGAAGCGTAAAAATGTGGCTTTTTTCATAGATGTTCTATTAAATGGTGTAAAATGTTTTCTTTTTTAACAGTTGTTTCGAAAACTTGTTAAATACTTGTATTTTTTTAGTTTTTTTTTAAATTGGTACAAAATGTGATAATTCGAAAGTTGTGACCCTTCTACATAGTTTTTATTTATAGAAGCGTAAAAATGTGGCTTTTTTCATAGATGTTTACATAAAACGGTGCAAAATTTTGTATTTTTTAACAGTAGTTCGGAAAACTTGTTAAAAACTTGTATTTTTTTTTGTTTTTTTTTTCTTAAAGTGGTACAAAATGTGATAATTCGAAAGTTGTCACCCTTCTACATCGTTTTTATTTATTGAAGCATAAAAATGTGGCTTTTTTCATAGATGTTCTATTAAATGGTGTAAAATGTTTTATTTTTTAACAGTTGTTTCGAAAACTTGTTAAATACTTGTATTTTTTTTAGTTTTTTTAGAGTGGTACAAAATGTGATAATTCGATAGTTGTCACCCTTCTACATAGTTTTTATTTATAGAAGCGTAAAAATGTGGCTTTTTTCATAGATGTTTACATAAAACGGTGTAAAATCTTGTATTTTTTAACAGTAGTTCGGAAAACTTGTTAAAAACTTGTATTTTTTTTGTTTTTTTTTTCTTAAAGTGGTACAAAATGTGATAATTCGAAAGTTGTTACTCTTCTACATCGTTTTTATTTATTGAAGCGTAAAAATGTGGCTTTTTTCATAGATGTTCTAATAAATGGTGTAATTTGTCTACTTTTTTAACAGTTGTTTCGAAAACTTGTTAGATAGTTGTATTTTTTTTAGTTTTTTTTAGAGTGGTACAAAATGTGATAATTCGAAAGTTGTCACGCTTCTACATCGTTTTTATTTATTGAAGCGTAAAAATGTGGCTTTTTTCATAAATGTTCTATTAAATGGTGTAAAATGTTTTATTTTTTAACAATTGTTTCGAAAACTTGTTAAATACTTGTATTTTTTTTAGTTTTTTTAGAGTGGTACAAAATGTGATAATTCGAAAGTTGTCACCTTTCTATATAGTATTTATTTATTGAAGCGTAAAAATGTGGCTTTTTTCATAGATGTTCTATTAAATGCTGTAAAATGTTTTATTTTTTAACAGTTGTTTCGAAAACATGTTAAATACTTGTATTTTTTTTAGTTTTTTTAGAGTGGTACAAAATGTGATAATTCGAAAGTTGTCACCCTTCTACATAGTTTTTATTTATTGAAATGTAAAAATGTGGCTTTTTTCATATATGTTTACATAAAACGGTGTAAAATTTTGTATTTTTTAACTGTAGTTCGGAAAACTTGTTAAAAACTTGTATTTTTTTTAGTTTTTTTTTCTTAAAGTGGTACAAGATGTGATAATTCGAAAGTTGTTACTCTTCTACATCGTTTTTATTTATTGAAGCGTAAAAATGTGGCTTTTTTCATAGATGTTCTATTAAATGGTGTAAAATGTTTTTATTTTTAACAGTTGTTTCGAAAACTTGTTAAATACTTGTATTTTTTTTAGTTTTTTTTAGAGTGGTAAAAAATGTGATAATTCGAAAGTTGTCACCCTTCTACATAGTTTTTATTTATTGAAATGTAAAAATGTGGCTTTTTTCATATATGTTTACATAAAACGGTGTAAAATTTTGTATTTTTTAACTGTAGTTCGGAAAACTTGTTAAAAACTTGTATTTTTTTTAGTTTTTTTTTTCTTAAAGTGGTACAAAATGTGATAATTCGAAAGTTGTTACTCTTCTACATCGTTTTTATTTATTGAAGCGTAAAAATGTGGCTTTTTTCATAGATGTTCTATTAAATGGTGTAAAATGTTTTTATTTTTAACAGTTGTTTCGAAAACTTGTTAAATACTTGTATTTTTTTTAGTTTTTTTTAGAGTGGTAAAAAATGTGATAATTCGAAAGTTGTCACGCTTCTACATCGTTTTTATTTATTGAAGCGTAAAAATGTGGCTTTTTTCATAGATGTTCTAATAAATGGTGTAATTTGTCTACTTTTTTAACAGTTGTTTCGAAAACTTGTTAGATAGTTGTATTTTTTTTAGTTTTTTTTAGAGTGGTACAAAATGTGATAATTCGAAAGTTGTTACTCTTCTACATCGTTTTTATTTATTGAAGCGTAAAAATGTGGCTTTTTTCATAGATGTTCTATTAAATGGTGTAAAATGTTTTCTTTTTAACAGTTGTTTCGAAAACTTTTTAAATAGTTGTATTTTTTTTAGTTTTTTTTAGAGTGGTACAAAATGTGATAATTTGAAAGTTGTCACCCTTCTACATCGTTTTTATTTATTGAAGCGTAAAAATGTGGCTTTTTTCATAGATGTCTTATTAAATGGTGTAAAATGTTTTATTTTTTAACAGTTGTTTCGAAAACTTGTTAAATAATTGTATTTTTTTTAGTTTTTTTTTAGAGTGGTACAAAATGTGATAATTCGATAGTTGTCACCCTTCTACATAGTTTTTATTTATAGAAGCGTAAAAATGTGGCTTTTTTCATAGATGTTTACATAAAACGGTGTAAAATCTTGTATTTTTTAACAGTAGTTCGGAAAACTTGTTAAAAACTTGTATTTTTTTTAGTTTTTTTTTTCTTAAAGTGGTACAAAATATGATAATTCGAAAGTTGTTACTCTTCTACATCGTTTTTATTTATTGAAGCGTAAAAATGTGGCTTTTTTCATAGATGTTCTAATAAATGGTGTAATTTGTCTACTTTTTTAACAGTTGTTTCGAAAACTTGTTAGATAGTTGTATTTTTTTTAGTTTTTTTTAGAGTGGTACAAAATGTGATAATTCGAAAGTTGTCACGCTTCTACATCGTTTTTATTTATTGAAGCGTAAAAATGTGGCTTTTTTCATAAATGTTCTATTAAATGGTGTAAAATGTTTTATTTTTTAACAATTGTTTCGAAAACTTGTTAAATACTTGTATTTTTTTTAGTTTTTTTAGAGTGGTACAAAATGTGATAATTCGAAAGTTGTCACCTTTCTATATAGTATTTATTTATTGAAGCGTAAAAATGTGGCTTTTTTCATAGATGTTCTATTAAATGCTGTAAAATGTTTTATTTTTTAACAGTTGTTTCGAAAACATGTTAAATACTTGTATTTTTTTTAGTTTTTTTAGAGTGGTACAAAATGTGATAATTCGAAAGTTGTCACCCTTCTACATAGTTTTTATTTATTGAAATGTAAAAATGTGGCTTTTTTCATATATGTTTACATAAAACGGTGTAAAATTTTGTATTTTTTAACTGTAGTTCGGAAAACTTGTTAAAAACTTGTATTTTTTTTAGTTTTTTTTTCTTAAAGTGGTACAAGATGTGATAATTCGAAAGTTGTTACTCTTCTACATCGTTTTTATTTATTGAAGCGTAAAAATGTGGCTTTTTTCATAGATGTTCTATTAAATGGTGTAAAATGTTTTCTTTTTTAACAGTTGTTTCGAAAACTTGTTAAATACTTGTATTTTTTTTAGTTTTTTTAGAGTGGTACAAAATGTGATAATTCGAAAGTTGTCACCCTTCTACATAGTTTTTATTTATTGAAATGTAAAAATGTGGCTTTTTTCATATATGTTTACATAAAACGGTGTAAAATTTTGTATTTTTTAACTGTAGTTCGGAAAACTTGTTAAAAACTTGTATTTTTTTTAGTTTTTTTTTCTTAAAGTGGTACAAAATGTGATAATTCGAAAGTTGTTACTCTTCTACATCGTTTTTATTTATTGAAGCGTAAAAATGTGGCTTTTTTCATAGATGTTCTATTAAATGGTGTAAAATGTTTTTATTTTTAACAGTTGTTTCGAAAACTTGTTAAATACTTGTATTTTTTAGTTTTTTGTAGAGTGGTACAAAATGTGATAATTCGAAAGTTGTCACGCTTCTACATCGTTTTTATTTATTGAAGCGTAAAAATGTGGCTTTTTTCATAGATGTTCTATTAAATGGTGTAAAATGTTTTTATTTTTAACAGTTGTTTCGAAAACTTGTTAAATACTTGTATTTTTTTTAGTTTTTTTTAGAGTGGTAAAAAATGTGATAATTCGAAAGTTGTCACGCTTCTACATCGTTTTTATTTATTGAAGCGTAAAAATGTGGCTTTTTTCATAGATGTTCTAATAAATGGTGTAATTTGTCTACTTTTTTAACAGTTGTTTCGAAAACTTGTTAGATAGTTGTATTTTTTTTAGTTTTTTTTAGAGTGGTACAAAATGTGATAATTCGAAAGTTGTTACTCTTCTACATCGTTTTTATTTATTGAAGCGTAAAAATGTGGCTTTTTTCATAGATGTTCTATTAAATGGTGTAAAATGTTTTCTTTTTAACAGTTGTTTCGAAAACTTTTTAAATAGTTGTATTTTTTTTAGTTTTTTTTAGAGTGGTACAAAATGTGATAATTTGAAAGTTGTCACCCTTCTACATCGTTTTTATTTATTGAAGCGTAAAAATGTGGCTTTTTTCATAGATGTCTTATTAAATGGTGTAAAATGTTTTATTTTTTAACAGTTGTTTCGAAAACTTGTTAAATAATTGTATTTTTTAGTTTTTTTTTAGAGTGGTACAAAATGTGATAATTCGATAGTTGTCACCCTTCTACATAGTTTTTATTTATAGAAGCGTAAAAATGTGGCTTTTTTCATAGATGTTTACATAAAACGGTGTAAAATCTTGTATTTTTTAACAGTAGTTCGGAAAACTTGTTAAAAACTTGTATTTTTTTTAGTTTTTTTTTTCTTAAAGTGGTACAAAATGTGATAATTCGAAAGTTGTTACTCTTCTACATCGTTTTTATTTATTGAAGCGTAAAAATGTGGCTTTTTTCATAGATGTTCTAATAAATGGTGTAATTTGTCTACTTTTTTAACAGTTGTTTCGAAAACTTGTTAGATAGTTGTATTTTTTTAGTTTTTTTTAGAGTGGTACAAAATGTGATAATTCGAAAGTTGTCACGCTTCTACATCGTTTTTATTTATTGAAGCGTAAAAATGTGGCTTTTTTCATAAATGTTCTATTAAATGGTGTAAAATGTTTTATTTTTTAACAATTGTTTCGAAAACTTGTTAAATACTTGTATTTTTTTTAGTTTTTTTAGAGTGGTACAAAATGTGATAATTCGAAAGTTGTCACCTTTCTATATAGTATTTATTTATTGAAGCGTAAAAATGTGGCTTTTTTCATAGATGTTCTATTAAATGTTTGTAAAATGTTTTATTTTTTAACAGTTGTTTCGAAAACATGTTAAATACTTGTATTTTTTTTAGTTTTTTTAGAGTGGTACAAAATGTGATAATTCGAAAGTTGTCACCCTTCTACATAGTTTTTATTTATTGAAATGTAAAAATGTGGCTTTTTTCATATATGTTTACATAAAACGGTGTAAAATTTTGTATTTTTTAAGCGTAGTTCGGAAAACTTGTTAAAAACTTGTATTTTTTTTAGTTTTTTTTTCTTAAAGTGGTACAAGATGTGATAATTCGAAAGTTGTTACTCTTCTACATCGTTTTTATTTATTGAAGCGTAAAAATGTGGCTTTTTTCATAGATGTTCTATTAAATGGTGTAAAATGTTTTCTTTTTTAACAGTTGTTTCGAAAACTTGTTAAATACTTGTATTTTTTTTAGTTTTTTTAGAGTGGTACAAAATGTGATAATTCGAAAGTTGTCACCCTTCTACATAGTTTTTATTTATTGAAATGTAAAAATGTGGCTTTTTTCATATATGTTTACATAAAACGGTGTAAAATTTTGTATTTTTTAACTGTAGTTCGGAAAACTTGTTAAAAACTTGTATTTTTTTTAGTTTTTTTTTCTTAAAGTGGTACAAAATGTGATAATTCGAAAGTTGTTACTCTTCTACATCGTTTTTATTTATTGAAGCGTAAAAATGTGGCTTTTTTCATAGATGTTCTATTAAATGGTGTAAAATGTTTTTATTTTTAACAGTTGTTTCGAAAACTTGTTAAATACTTGTATTTTTTTTAGTTTTTTTTAGAGTGGTACAAAATGTGATAATTCGAAAGTTGTCACGCTTCTACATCGTTTTTATTTATTGAAGCGTAAAAATGTGGCTTTTTTCATAGATGTTCTATTAAATGGTGTAAAATGTTTTTATTTTTAACAGTTGTTTCGAAAACTTGTTAAATACTTGTATTTTTTTTAGTTTTTTTTAGAGTGGTAAAAAATGTGATAATTCGAAAGTTGTCACGCTTCTACATCGTTTTTATTTATTGAAGCGTAAAAATGTGGCTTTTTTCATAGATGTTCTAATAAATGGTGTAATTTGTCTACTTTTTTAACAGTTGTTTCGAAAACTTGTTAGATAGTTGTATTTTTTTTAGTTTTTTTTAGAGTGGTACAAAATGTGATAATTCGAAAGTTGTTACTCTTCTACATCGTTTTTATTTATTGAAGCGTAAAAATGTGGCTTTTTTCATAGATGTTCTATTAAATGGTGTAAAATGTTTTCTTTTTAACAGTTGTTTCGAAAACTTTTTAAATAGTTGTATTTTTTTTAGTTTTTTTTAGAGTGGTACAAAATGTGATAATTTGAAAGTTGTCACCCTTCTACATCGTTTTTATTTATTGAAGCGTAAAAATGTGGCTTTTTTCATAGATGTCTTATTAAATGGTGTAAAATGTTTTATTTTTTAACAGTTGTTTCGAAAACTTGTTAAATAATTGTATTTTTTTTAGTTTTTTTTTAGAGTGGTACAAAATGTGATAATTCGATAGTTGTCACCCTTCTACATAGTTTTTATTTATAGAAGCGTAAAAATGTGGCTTTTTTCATAGATGTTTACATAAAACGGTGTAAAATCTTGTATTTTTTAACAGTAGTTCGGAAAACTTGTTAAAAACTTGTATTTTTTTTAGTTTTTTTTTTTCTTAAAGTGGTACAAAATGTGATAATTCGAAAGTTGTTACTCTTCTACATCGTTTTTATTTATTGAAGCGTAAAAATGTGGCTTTTTTCATAGATGTTCTAATAAATGGTGTAATTTGTCTACTTTTTTAACAGTTGTTTCGAAAACTTGTTAGATAGTTGTATTTTTTTTTAGTTTTTTTAGAGTGGTACAAAATGTGATAATTCGAAAGTTGTCACGCTTCTACATCGTTTTTATTTATTGAAGCGTAAAAATGTGGCTTTTTTCATAAATGTTCTATTAAATGGTGTAAAATGTTTTATTTTTTAACAATTGTTTCGAAAACTTGTTAAATACTTGTATTTTTTTTAGTTTTTTTAGAGTGGTACAAAATGTGATAATTCGAAAGTTGTCACCTTTCTATATAGTATTTATTTATTGAAGCGTAAAAATGTGGCTTTTTTCATATATGTTCTATTAAATGTCGTAAAATGTTTTATTTTTTAACGGTTGTTTCGAAAACATGTTAAATACTTGTATTTTTAGTTTTTTTAGAGTGGTACAAAATGTGATAATTCGAAAGTTGTCACCCTTCTACATAGTTTTTATTTATTGAAATGTAAAAATGTGGCTTTTTTCATATATGTTTACATAAAACGGTGTAAAATTTTGTATTTTTTAACTGTAGTTCGGAAAACTTGTTAAAAACTTGTATTTTTTTTAGTTTTTTTTCTTAAAGTGGTACAAGATGTGATAATTCGAAAGTTGTTACTCTTCTACATCGTTTTTATTTATTGAAGCGTAAAAATGTGGCTTTTTTCATAGATGTTCTATTAAATGGTGTAAAATGTTTTCTTTTTTAACAGTTGTTTCGAAAACTTGTTAAATACTTGTATTTTTTTTAGTTTTTTTAGAGTGGTACAAAATGTGATAATTCGAAAGTTGTCACCCTTCTACATAGTTTTTATTTATTGAAATGTAAAAATGTGGCTTTTTTCATATATGTTTACATAAAACGGTGTAAAATTTTGTATTTTTTAACTGTAGTTCGGAAAACTTGTTAAAAACTTGTATTTTTTTTAGTTTTTTTTTCTTAAAGTGGTACAAAATGTGATAATTCGAAAGTTGTTACTCTTCTACATCGTTTTTATTTATTGAAGCGTAAAAATGTGGCTTTTTTCATAGATGTTCTATTAAATGGTGTAAAATGTTTTTATTTTTAACAGTTGTTTCGAAAACTTGTTAAATACTTGTATTTTTTTTAGTTTTTTTTAGAGTGGTACAAAATGTGATAATTCGAAAGTTGTCACGCTTCTACATCGTTTTTATTTATTGAAGCGTAAAAATGTGGCTTTTTTCATAGATGTTCAATTAAATGGTGTAAAATGTTTTATTTTTTAACAGTTGTTTCGAAAACTTGTTAAATACTTGTATTTTTTTAGTTTTTTTTAAATTGGTACAAAATGTGATAATTCGAAAGTTGTCACCTTTTACATAGTTTTTATTTATAGAAGCGTAAAAATGTGGCTTTTTTCATAGATGTTTACATAAAACGGTGTAAAATTTTGTATTTTTTAACAGTAGTTCGGAAAATTTGTTAAAAACTTGTATTTTTTTAGTTTTTTTTTTCTTAAAGTGGTACAAAATGTGATAATTCGAAAGTTGTTACTCTTCTACATCGTTTTTATTTATTGAAGCGTAAAAATGTGGCTTTTTTCATAGATGTTCTATTAAATGGTGTAAAATGTTTTCTTTTTTAACAGTTGTTTCGAAAACTTTTTAAATAGTTGTATTTTTTTTAGTTTTTTTTAGAGTGGTACAAAATGTGATAATTTGAAAGTTGTCACCCTTCTACATCGTTTTTATTTATTGAAGCGTAAAAATGTGGCTTTTTTCATAGATGTCTTATTAAATGGTGTAAAATGTTTTATTTTTTAACAGTTGTTTCGAAAACTTGTTAAATAATTGTATTTTTTTTAATTTTTTTTAAAGTGGTACAAAATGTGATAATTCGAAAGTTGTCACCCTTCTACATCGTTTTTATTTATTGAAGCTAAAAAATGTGGCTTTTTTCATAGATGTTTACATAAAACGGTGTAAATTTTTTTATTTTTTAACAGTAGTTTGGAAATACAAAATTATTTAAAAAAAAAAACTGTTAAAAAATAAAACATTTTACACCATTTAATAGAACATCTATGAAAAAAGCCACATTTTTACGCTTCAATAAATAAAAAGGATGTAGAAGGGTGACAACTTTCGAATTATCACATTTTGTACCACTCTAAAAAAACTAAAAAAAATACAAGTATTTAACAAGTTTTCGAAACAACTGTTAAAAAATAAAACATTTTACACCATTTAATAGAACATCTATGAAAAAAGCCACATTTTTACGCTTCAATAAATAAAAAGGATGTAGAAGGGTGACAACTTTCGAATTATCACATTTTGTACCACTCTAAAAAAAACTAAAAAAAATACAAGTATTTAACAAGTTTTCGAAACAACTGTTAAAAAATAAAACATTTTACACCATTTAATAGAACATCTATGAAAAAAGCCACATTTTTACGCTTCAATAAATAAAAACAATGTAGAAGAGTGACAACTTTTGAATTATCACATTTTGTACCACTTTAAGAAAAAAAAAACTAAAAAAATACAAATCTAAAGTTGTCAATTTTATACATCGTTGTTATTTATAGAAGTTTGTAAAAATGTGAAAATTTTCATATAATTCCATAAAACGGTGTAAAATATTTAATTTTTTTACAATTGTTTCAAAAAATTGTTAAAAACTTAATTTTTTTTCTAGTTTTTTTGGAGTGGTAAAAAGTGTGTTAATTTTAGAGGAACACATGTAAAGCGGTGAACTTTTTACATTTTTGTTTCATATAACATTGAAATATTATGACGTTAATACAACTTGTTTTGTAGAAACGTGAAAAAATGTGACCCGGAAGTCATTGAAACGTCTAAAGTTAATACAATATTATGACGTTAATACACCTTTATACATCGTTGTTATTTATAGGAATTTGTAAAAATGTGAACTTTTTCATATATTTACATAAAACGGTGTAAAAGATTTTATTTTTTAACAGTTGTTTCGGAAAATAGTTAAAAACTTGATTTTCTCTAGTTTTTTTATAGTGGTACAATATGTGTTAATTTTAGATGAACACATGTAAAGCGGTATGCTTTTTACATTTTTGTTTCATATAACATTGAAATATTATGACGATAATATAACTGTTTTATAGAACTGTGAAAAAAGTGACCTAGAAATTATTGAAACCCCTAAAGTTGTCATATTTATACATCGTTGTTATTTATATAAATTTGTAAAAATGTGAACATTTTCATATATTTCCATAAAACGGTGTAAAATATTTTATTTTTTTATAGTTGTTTCCGAAAATTGTAAAAACTTGAATTTTTCCTAGATTTTTTAGAGTGGTAAAAATGTGTTAATCTTAAAGGAAAACATGTAAAGCGGTGAGCTTTTTACAATTTTGTTTCATATAACATTGAAATATTATGACGATAATACAACTGTTTTATAGAACCGTGAAAAAGTGACCTGGAAATTATTGAAACCTCTAAAGTTGTCACTTTTATACATCGTTTTTATTTACATAAATTTGTTAAAATGTGAAAATTTTCATATATTTCCATAAAACGGTGTAAAATATTTTATTTTTTTACAGTTGTTTTAGAAAATTGTAAAAACTTGATTTTTTTCCTAGTTTTTTTAGAGTGGTAAAAATGTGTTAATTTTAGAGGAAAACATGTAAAGCGGTGAGCTTTTGACATTTTTTTTGCATATAACATTGAAATATTATGACGTTAGTACAACTTGTATTATATAAACGTGAAAAAAGCGACCTGGAAATTATTGAAACGTCCGCTATTGTCACCTTTATACATCGTTGTAATTTATAGAAGTTTGTAAAAATGTGAAAATTTTCATATAATTCCATAAAACGGTGTAAAATATTTAATTTTTTTACAATTGTTTCAAAAAATTGTTAAAAACTTAATTTTTTTCTAGTTTTTTTAGAGTGGTAAAAAATGTGTTAATTTTAGAGGAACACGTGTAAAGCGGTATGCTTTTTACATTTTTGTTTCATATAACATTGAAAAATTATGACGTTAATACAACTTGTTTTGTAGAACCGTGAAAAAAGTGACCCGGAAATTATTGAAACGTCTAAAGTTATCACATTTATACATCGTTGTTATTTATAAAAGCTTGTAAAAATGTGAACTTTTTCATAGATTTCCATAAAACGGTGTAAAATATTTTATTTTTTACAGTTGTTTCGGAACATTGTAAAAAACCGGAATTTTTTTCAAGTTTTTTTAGAGTGGTACAAATTGTGTTAATTTAGAAGAAAACATGTAAAGCGGTGAGCGTTTTATATTTTTGTTTCATATAACATTGAAAAATTACGACGTTGATACAACTTGTTTTGTAGAACCGTGAAAAAAGTGACCTGCAAATTATTGAAACGTCTAAAGTTGTCACCTTTATATATCTATGTTATTTATAGAAACTTTTAAAAATGTGAACTTTTTCATTGATTTCCATAAAACGGTGTAAAAGATTTTATTTTTTAACAGTTGTTTCGGAAAATTGTTAAAATGCTGAATTTTTTTTCTAATTTTTTTATGGTGGTAAAAAATGTGTTAATTTTAGAGGAACACATGTAAAGCAGTGAACTTTTTACATTTTTGTTTCATATAACATTGAAATTTTATTACATTAATACAACTTGTTTTGTAGAACCGTGAAAAAAGGTGACCCGGAAGTCATTGAAACGTGTAAAGTTGTCACCTTTATACATCGTTGTTATTTATAGAAATTTGTAAAAATGTGATATTTTTCAAAGATTTTCATAAAACGGTGTAAAAGATTTTATTTTTTAAAAGTTGTTTCGGAAAATTGTTAAAATGCTGAATTTTTTTTCTAGTTTTTTTAGGGTGGTAAAAAATGTGTTAATTTTAGAGGAACACATGTAAAGCAGTGAACTTTTAACATTTTTGTTTCATATAACATTGAAAAATTATCACATTAATACAAGTTGTTTTGTAGAACCGTGAAAAAAGGTGACCCGGAAGTCATTGAAACGTGTAAAGCTGTCACCTTTTTATACATCGTTGTTATTTATAGAAGTTTGTAAAAATGTGATCTTTTTCAAAGATTTCTATAAATCGGTGTAAAAGATTTTATTTTTTAACAGTTGTTTCGGAAAATTGTTAAAAACTTGAGTTTTTTTCTTGTTTTTTAGAGTGGTAAAAAAATGTGTTAATTTTAGAGAAACACATGTAAAGCGGTGAGATTTTTACATTTTTGTTTCATATAACATTGAAATATTATGATGTTAATACAACTTGTTTTGTAAAACCGTGAAAAAAATGACCTGAAATTATTGAAACGTCTAAATTTGTCAAATTTATACATCTTTGTTATTATAGAAACTTGTAAAAATGTGAACTTTTTCATAGATTTCCATAAAACGGTGTAAAATATTTTATTTTTTAATAGTTGTTTCGGAAAATTGTTAAAATGATTAATTTTTTTTCTAGCTTTTTTAAGGTGGTAAAAAATGTGTTAATTTTAGAGGAACACATGTAAAGCAGTGAACTTTCAACATTTTTGTTTCATATAACATTGAAAAATTATCACATTAATACAACTTGTTTTGTAGAACCGTGAAAAAAGGTGACCCGGAAGTAATTGAAACGTGTAAAGCCGTCACCTTTTTATGCATCGTTGTTATTTATATAAGTTTGTAAAAATGTGATCTTTTTCAAAGATTTCTATAAAACGGTGTAAAAGATTTTATTTTTTAACAGTTGTTTCGGAAAGTTGTTAAAAACCTGAATTTTTTTCTAGTTTTTTAGAGTGGTAAAAAAATGTGTTAATTTTAGAGGAACACATGTAAAGCGGTGAGCTTTTTACATTTTTGTTTCATATAACATTGAAAAATTATGACGTTAATACAACTTGATTTGTAGAACCGTGAAAAAAGTGACCTGGAAATTATTGCAACGTCTAAAGTTGTCATATTTATACATCGTTGTTATTTTAAAGAAATTTGTAAAAATGTGAACTTTTTCATAGATTTCCATAAAACGGTGTAAAATATTTTATTTTTTACAGTTCTTTTGGAAAATTGTTAAAAACCGGAATTTTTTTCTAGTTTTTTTAGAGTGGTACAAATTGTGTTAATTAAGAGGAAAACATGTAAAGCGGTGAGCTTTTTACATTTTTGTTGCATATAACATTGAAATATTATGACGTTAATACAACTTGTTTTATAGAACCGTGAAAAAAGTGACCTGCAATTATTGAAACCTTTAAAGTTGTCATCTTTATACATCGTTGTTATTTATAGAAATTTGTACAAATGTGAACTTTTTCATATATTTCCATAAAACGATGTAAAATATTTTATTTTTTTTACAGTTGTTTCAGAAAATTGTAAAAACTTGATTTTTTTCTAGTTTTTTTAGAGTGGTAAAAAATGTGTTAATTTTAGAGGAAAACATGTAAAGCGGTGAGCTTTTTACATTTTTGTTTCATATAACATTGAAATATTATGACGTTAATACAACTTGTTTCGTAGAACCGTGAAAAAAGTGACCTGGAAATTATTGAAACCTCTAAATTTGTCACCTTTATACATCGTTGTTATTTATAAAAGTTTGTAAAAATGTGGAAATTTTCATATAATTCCATAAAACGGTGTAAAATATTTTATTTTTTTAAAGTTGTTTCAAAAAATTGTTAAAAATTGATTTTTTTTCTAGTTTTTTTAGAGTGGTAAAATATGTGTTAATTTTAGAGGAAAACATTTAAGCGGTAACCTTTTTACATTTTTGTTTAATATAACATTGAAATATTATGACGTTAATAGAACTTGTTTTTTAGAACCGTGAAAAAAAGTGACCTGAAAATCATTGAAACGTCTAAATTTGTCACCTTTATACATCGTTGTTATTTATATAAATTTTTAAAAATGTGAACTTTTTCATATATTTACATAAATAGTTGTTTCAAAAAATTGTTAAAAACTTGATTTTTTTCTAGTCTTTTTAGAGTGGTAAAATATATGTTAATTTTAGAGGAAAACATTTAAGGGGTGACCTTTTTACATTTTTGTTGAATATAACATTGAAATATTATGACGTTAATAGAACTTGTTTTTTAGAACCGTGAAGAAAAGTGACCTGAAAATCATTGAAACGTCTAAAGTTGTCACCTTTATACATCGTTGTTATTTATAGAAATTTGTAAAAATGTGAACTTTTCATATATTTACATAAAACGGTGTAAAAGTTTTTTTATTTTTTAACAGTTATTTCGAAAATTTGTTAAAAACATGATTTTTTCTAGTTTTTTTATAGTGGTAGAATATGTGTTAATTTTAGAGGAACACATGTAAAGCGGTATGTTTTTTTACATTTTTGTTTCATATAACATTGAAAAATTATGACATTAATACAACTTGTTTTGTAGAACCGTGAAAAAAGTGACCCGGCAATTATTGAAACGTCTAAGGTTGTCACATTTATACATCGTTGTTATTTATAGAAGCTTGTAAAAATGTGAAATTTTTCATAGATTTCCATAAAACGGTGTAAAATATTTTATTTTTTAACAGTTGTTTCGGAAAATTGTTAAAATGATGAATTTTTTTTTCTAGCTTTTTTAGGGTGGTAAAAAATGTGTTTATTTTAGAGGAACACATGTAAAGCAGTGAACTTTTAACATTTTTGTTTCATATAACATTGAAAAATTATCATATTAATACAACTTGTTTTGTAGAACCGTGGAAAAAGGTGACCCGGAAGTCATTCAAACGTGTAAAGCTGTCACCTTTATACATCGTTGTTATTTATAGAAGTTTGTAAAAATGTGATCTTTTTCAAAGATTTCTATAAAACGGTGTAAAAAAATTTATTTTTTAACAGCTGTTTCGGAAAATTGTTAAAAACTTGATTTTTTTTCTAGTTTTTTACATTTTTGTTTCCTATAACATTGAAATATTATGATGTTAATACAACTTGTTTTGTAGAACCGTGAAAAAATTGACCTGGAAATTATTGAAACGTCTAAAATTGTCATATTTATACATCGTTGTTATTTATAGAAAAACTTGTAAAAATGTGAACTTTTTCATAGATTTCCATAAAACGGTGTAAAATATTTTATTTTTTTTAAGTTGTTTCGGAAAATAGTTAAAAACTTGAATTTTTTTCTAGTTTTTTTAGAGTGGTAAAAAATGTGTTAATTTTAGAGGAAAACATGTAAAGCGGTGAGCTTTTTACATGTTTGTTTCATATAACATTGGAATATTATGACGATAATACAACTGTTTTATAGAACCGTGAAAAAAGTGACTTGGAAATTATTGAAAACTCTAAAGTTGTCACCTTTATACATCGTTGTTATTTATAGAAGCTTGTAAAAATGTGAACTTTTTCATAGATTTCCATAAAACGGTGTAAAATATTTTATTTTTTACAGTTCTTTCGGAAAATTGTTAAAAACCGGAATTTTTTTCTAGTTTTTTTAGAGTGATACAAATTGTGTTAATTAAGAGGAAAACATGTAAAGCGGTGAGCTTTTTACATTTTTGTGGCATATAACACTGAAATATTATGACGTTAATACAACTTGTTTTATATAAACGTGAAAAAAGTGACTTGGAAATTATTGAAACGTCTAAAGTTGTCACCTTTATACATCGTTGTTATTTATAGAAGCTTGTAAAAATGTGAAAATTTTCATATAATTCCATAAAACGGTGTAAAATATTTAATTTTTTTACAGTTGTTTCAAAAAATTGTTAAAAACCTAATTTTTTTTCTAGTTTTTTTAGAGTGGTAAAAAATGTGTTAGTTTTAGAGGAACACATGTAAAGCGGTGAACTTTTTACATTTTTGTTTCATATAACATTGAAAAATTATGACTTTAATACAACTTGTTTTGTAAAAACGTGAAAAAAGGTGACCCGGAAGTCATTGAAACGTGTAAATTTGTCACTTTTATACATCGTTGTTATTTATAGAATTTTGTAAAAATGTGATCTGTTTCAAGGATTTCCATAAAACGGTGTAAAAGATTTTATTTTTTAACAGTTGTTTCGGAAAATAGTTAAAAACTTGAATTTTTTTCTAGTTTTTTTAGAGTGGTAAAAAATGTGTTAATTTTAGAGGAAAACATGTAAAGCGGTGAGCTTTTTACATTTTTGTTTCATATAACATTGGAAAATTATGACGATAATACAACTGTTTTTATAGAACCGTGAAAAAAGTGACTTGGAAATTATTGAAAACTCTAAAGTTGTCACCTTTATACATCGTTGTTATTTATATAAATTTGTAAAAATGTGAACATTTTCATATATTTCCATAAAACGGTGTAAAATATTTTATTTTTTTACAGTTGTTTCAGAAAATTGTAAAAACTTGATTTTTTCCTAGTTTTTTAGAGTGGTAAAAATGTGCTAATTTTAGAGGAAAACATGTAAAGCGGTGAGCTTTTTACATTTTTGTTGCATATAACATTGAAATATTATGACGTTAATACAACTTGTTTTATATAAACGTGAAAAAAGTGACCTGGAAATTATTGAAACGTCTAAAGTTGTCACCTTTATACATCGTTTTTATTTATAGAAGTTTGTAAAAATGTGAAAATTTTCATCTAATTCCATAAAACGGTGTAAAATATTTAATATTTTTACAGTTGTTTCAGAAAATTGTAAAAACTAAATTTTTTCCTAGTTTTTATAGAGTGGTAAAAATGTGTTAATTTTAGAGGAAAACATGTAAAGCGGTTAGATTTTTACATTTTTGTTGCATATAACATTGAAATATTATGACGTTAATACAACTTGTTTTATATACGTGAAAAAAGTGACCTTGAAATTATTGAAACGTCAAAAGTGGTCACCTTTATACATCGTTGTTATTTATAGAAGTTTGTAAAAATGTGAAAATTTTCATATAGTTCAATAAAACGGTGTAAAATATTTAATTTTTTATAGTTGTTTCAAAAATTTGTTAAAAACTTAATTTTTTTTCTAGTTTTTTTAGATTGGTAAAAAATCTGTTAATTTTAGAGGAACACATGTAAAGCGGTGAACTTTTTACATTTTTGTTTCATATAACATTGAAATATTATGACATTAAAAGAACTTGTTTTTTAGAACCATGAAAAAAGTGACCTGGAAATCTTTGAAACGTCTAAAGTTGTCACCTTTATACATCGTTGTTATTTATAGAAATTTGTAAAAATATGAACTTTTTCATATATTTACATAAAACGGTGTAAAAGATTTTATTTTTTAACAGTTGTTTCGGAAAATAGTTAAAAACTTGAATTTTTTTCTAGTTTTTTTAGAGTGGTAAAAAATGTGTTAATTTTAGAGGAAAACATGTAAAGCGGTGAGCTTTTTACATTTTTGTTTCATATAACATTGGAATATTATGACGATAATACAACTGTTTTTATAGAACCGTGAAAAAAGTGACTTGGAAATTATTGAAAACTCTAAAGTTGTCACCTTTATACATCGTTGTTATTTATATAAATTTGTAAAAATGTGAACATTTTCATATATTTCCATAAAACGGTGTAAAATATTTTATTTTTTTACAGTTGTTTCAGAAAATTGTAAAAACTTGATTTTTCCTAGTTTTTTAGAGTGGTAAAAATGTGCTAATTTTAGAGGAAAACATGTAAAGCGGTGAGCTTTTTACATTTTTGTTGCATATAACATTGAAATATTATGACGTTAATACAACTTGTTTTATATAAACGTGAAAAAAGTGACCTGGAAATTATTGAAACGTCTAAAGTTGTCACCTTTATACATCGTTTTTATTTATAGAAGTTTGTAAAAATGTGAAAATTTTCATCTAATTCCATAAAACGGTGTAAAATATTTAATTTTTTTACAGTTGTTTCAGAAAATTGTAAAAACTAAATTTTTTCCTAGTTTTTATAGAGTGGTAAAAATGTGTTAATTTTAGAGGAAAACATGTAAAGCGGTTAGATTTTTACATTTTTGTTGCATATAACATTGAAATATTATGACGTTAATACAACTTGTTTTATATACGTTAAAAAAGTGACCTTGAAATTATTGAAACGTCAAAAGTGGTCACCTTTATACATCGTTGTTATTTATAGAAGTTTGTAAAAATGTGAAAATTTTCATATAGTTCAATAAAACGGTGTAAAATATTTAATTTTTTATAGTTGTTTCAAAAATTTGTTAAAAACTTAATTTTTTTTCTAGTTTTTTTAGATTGGTAAAAAATCTGTTAATTTTAGAGGAACACATGTAAAGCGGTGAACTTTTTACATTTTTGTTTCATATAACATTGAAATATTATGACATTAAAAGAACTTGTTTTTTAGAACCATGAAAAAAGTGACCTGGAAATCTTTGAAACGTCTAAAGTTGTAACCTTTATACATCGTTGTTATTTATAGAAATTTGTAAAAATATGAACTTTTTCATATATTTACATAAAACGGTGTAAAAGATTTTATTTTTTAACAGTTGTTTCTGAAAATAGTTAAAAACTTGAATTTTTTTCTAGTTTTTTTAGAGTGGTAAAAAATGTGTTAATTTTAGAGGAAAACATGTAAAGCGGTGAGCTTTTTACATTTTTGTTTCATATAACATTGGAATATTATGACGATAATACAACTGTTTTTATAGAACCGTGAAAAAAGTGACTTGGAAATTATTGAAAACTCTAAAGTTGTCACCTTTATACATCGTTGTTATTTATATAAATTTGTAAAAATGTGAACATTTTCATATATTTCCATAAAACGGTGTAAAATATTTTATTTTTTTACAGTTGTTTCAGAAAATTGTAAAAACTTGATTTTTTCCTAGTTTTTTAGAGTGGTAAAAATGTGCTAATTTTAGAGGAAAACATGTAAAGCGGTGAGCTTTTTACATTTTTGTTGCATATAACATTGAAATATTATGACGTTAATACAACTTGTTTTATATAAACGTGAAAAAAGTGACCTGGAAATTATTGAAACGTCTAAAGTTGTCACCTTTATACATCGTTTTTATTTATAGAAGTTTGTAAAAATGTGAAAATTTTCATCTAATTCCATAAAACGGTGTAAAATATTTAATTTTTTTACAGTTGTTTTAAAATTGTAAAAACTAAATTTTTTCCTAGTTTTTATAGAGTGGTAAAAATGTGTTAATTTTAGAGGAAAACATGTAAAGCGGTTAGATTTTTACATTTTTGTTGCATATAACATTGAAATATTATGACGTTAATACAACTTGTTTTATATACGTGAAAAAAGTGACCTTGAAATTATTGAAACGTCAAAAGTGGTCACCTTTATACATCGTTGTTATTTATAAAAGTTTGTAAAAATGTGAAAATTTTCATATAGTTCAATAAAACGGTGTAAAATATTTAATTTTTTATAGTTGTTTCAAAAATTTGTTAAAAACTTAATTTTTTTTCTAGTTTTTTTAGATTGGTAAAAAATCTGTTAATTTTAGAGGAACACATGTAAAGAGGTGAACTTTTTACATTTTTGTTTCATATAACATTGAAATATTATGACATTAAAAGAACTTGTTTTTTAGAACCATGAAAAAAGTGACCTGGAAATCTTTGAAACGTCTAAAGTTGTCACCTTTATACATCGTTGTTATTTATAGAAATTTGTAAAAATATGAACTTTTTCATATATTTACATAAAACGGTGTAAAAGTTGTTTTATTTTTTAACAGTTATTTCGAAAAATTGTTAAAAACCTGATTTTTTCTAGTTTTTTTTATAGTGGTAGAATATGTGTTAATTTTAGATGAACACATGTAAAGCGGTATGCTTTTTACATTTTTGTTTCATATAACATTGAAAAATTATGACGTTAATACAACTTGTTTTGTAGAACCGTGAAAAAAGTGACCCGGAAATTATTGAAACGTCTAAGGTTGTCCCCATTATACATCGTTTTTATTTATAGAAGTTTGTAAAAATGTGAACTTTTTCATTGATTTCCATTAAACGGTGTAAAATATTTTATTTTTCACAGTTGTTTCGGAAAATTGTTACAAACCGTAATTTTTTTCTAGTTTTTTTAGAGTGGTACAAGTTGTGTTAATTTAAAGGAAAACATGTAAAGCGGTGAGCTTTACATTTTTGTTTCATATAACATTGAAAAATTACGACGTTGGTACAACTTGTTTTGTAGAACCGTGAAAAAAGTGACCTGGAAATTATTGAAACGTCTAAAGTTGTCACCTTTATATATCTATGTTATTTATAGAAACTTTCAAAAATGTGAACTTTTTCATAGATTTCCATAAAACGGTGTAAAAGATTTTATTTTTTAACAGTTGATTCGGAAAATTGTTAAAATGCTGAATTTTTTTTCTAGTTTTTTTATGGTGGTAAAAAATGTGTTAATTTTAGAGGAACACATGTAAAGCAGTAAATTTTTTCCCTTTTTGTTTCATATAACATTGAAAATTTATGACATTAATACAACTTGTTTTGTAGAACCGTGAAAAAAGGTGTCCCGAAAGTCATTGAAACGTGTAAAGTTATCACCTTTATACATCGTTGTGATTTATAGAAATTTGTAAAAATGTGATATTTTTCAAAGATTTTCATAAAACGGTGTAAAAGATTTTATTTTTTAACAGTTGTTTCGGAAAATAGTTAAAAACTTGATTTTTTCTAGTTTTTTTATAGTGGTACAATATGTGTTAATTTTAGATGAACACATGTAAAGCGGTATGCTTTTTACATTTTTGTATCGTATAACATTGAAATATTTTGACGTTAATACAACTTGTTTTATAGAACCGTGAAAAAGTGACCTGGAAATTATTGAAACCTCTAAAGTTGTCAACTTTATACATCGTTGTTATTTATATAAATTTGTAAAAATGTGAACATTTTCATATATTTCCATAAAACATTGTAAAATATTTTATTTTTTTACAGTTGTTTCAGAAAATTGTAAAAACTTGATTTTTTCCTATATTTTTTAGAGTGGTAAAAATGTGTTAATTTTAGAGAAAAACATGTAAAGCGGTGAGCTTTTTACAATTTTGTTTCATATAACATTGAAATATTATGACGATAATACAACTGTTTTATAGAACCGTGAAAAAGTGACCTGGAAATTATTGAAACCTCTAAAGTTGTCACCTTTATACATCGTTGTTATTTATAGAAGTTTGTAAAAATGTGAAAATTTTCATATATTTCCATAAAACGGTGTAAAATATTTTATTTTTTTACAGTTGTTTCAGAAAATTGTAAAAACTTGAATTTTTCCTAGTTTTTTTAGAGTGGTAAAAATGTGTTAATTTTAGAGGAAAACAAGTAAAGCGGTGAGCTTTTTACATTTTTGTTGCATATAACATTGAAATATTATGACGTTAATACAACTTGTTTTATATAAACGTGAAAAAAGCGACCTGGAAATTATTGAAACGTCTACAGTTGTCACCTTTATATATCGTTGTTATTTATAGAAGTTTGTAAAAATGTGAAAATTTTCATATAATTCCATAAAACGGTGTAAAATATTTAATTTTTTTATAGTTGTTTCAGAAAATTGTAAAAACTTGATTTTTTTTCCGAGTTTTTTTAGAGTGGTTAAAATGTGTTAATTTTAGAGGAAAACATGTAAAGCGGTGAGCGTTTTACATTTTTGTTGCATATAACATTGAAATATTATGACGTTAATACAACTTGTTTTATATAAACGTGAAAAAAGTGACCTGGAGATTATTGAAACGTCTAAAGTTGTCACTTTTATACATCGTTGTTATTTATAGAAGTTTGTAAAAATGTGAAAATTTTCATATAATTCCATAAAACGGTGTAAAATATTTAATTTTTTTACAATTATTTCAAAAAATTGTTAAAAACTTAATTCTTTTTCTAGTTTTTTTGGAGTGGTAAAAAATGTGTTAATTTTAGAGGAACACATGTACAGCGGTGAACTTTTTACATTTTTGTTTCATATAACATTGAAATATTATGACGTTAATACAACTTGTTTTGTAGAAACGTGAAAAAATGTGACCCGGAAGTCATTGAAACGTCTAAAGTTGTCACCTTTATACATCGTTGTTACTTATAGGAATTTGTAAAAATGTGAACTTTTTCATATATTTACATAAAACGGTGTAAAAGATTTTATTTTTTAACAGTTGTTTCGGAAAATAGTTAAAAACTTGATTTTTTTTAGTTTTTTTATAGTGGTACAATATGTGTTAATTTTAGATGAACACATGTAAAGCGGTATGCTTTTTACATTTTTGTTTCATATAACATTGAAATATTATGACGATAATACAACTGTTTTATAGAACCGTGAAAAAAGTGACCTAGAAATTATTGAAACCCCTAAAGTTGTCACATTTATACATCGTTGTTATTTATATAAATTTGTAAAAATGTGAACATTTTCATATATTTCCATAAAACGGTGTAAAATATTTTTTTTTTTACAGTTGTTTCCGAAAATTGTAAAAACTTGAATTTTTCCTAGATTTTTTAGAGTGGTAAAAATGTGTTAATCTTAAAGGAAAACATGTAAAGCGGCGAGCTTTTTACAATTTTGTTTCATATAACATTGAAATATTATGACGATAATACAACTGTTTTATAGAACCGTGAAAAAGTGACCTGGAAATTATTGAAACCTCTAAAGTTGTCACTTTTATACATCGTTTTTATTTATACAAATTTGTAAAAATGTGAACATTTTCATATATTTCCATAAAACGGTGTAAAATATTTTATTTTTTTACAGTTGTTTTAGAAAACTGTAAAAACTTGATTTTTTCCTAGTTTTTTTAGAGTGGTAAAAATGTGTTAATTTTAGAGGAAAACATGTAAAGCGGTGAGCTTTTTACATTTTATTTGCATATAACATTGAAATATTATGACGTTAGTACAACTTGTATTATATAAACGTGAAAAAAAGCGACCTGGAAATTATTGAAACGTCCGCTATTGTCACCTTTATACATCGTTGTAATTTATAGAAGTTTGTAAAAATGTGAAAATTTCATATAATTCCATAAAACGGTGTAAAATATTTAATTTTTTTACAATTGTTTCAAAAAATTGTTAAAAACTTAATTTTTTTTCTAGTTTTTTTAGAGTGGTAAAAAATGTGTTAATTTTAGAGGAACACGTGTAAAGCGGTATGCTTTTTACATTTTTGTTTCATATAACATTGAAAAATTATGACGTTAATACAACTTGTTTTGTAGAACCGTGAAAAAAGTGACCCGGAAATTATTGAAACGTCTAAAGTTATCACATTTATACATCGTTGTTATTTATAAAAGCTTGTAAAAATGTGAACTTTTTCATAGATTTCCATAAAACGTTGTAAAATATTTTATTTTTTACAGTCGTTTCGGAACATTGTAAAAAACCGGAATTTTTTTCAAGTTTTTTTAGAGTGGTACAAATTGTGTTAATTTAGAAGAAAACATGTAACGGTGAGCTTTTTATATTTTTGTTTCATATAACATTGAAAAATTACGACGTTGATACAACTTGTTTTGTAGAACCGTGAAAAAAGTGACCTGCAAATTATTGAAACGTTTAAAGTTGTCACCTTTATATATCTATGTTATTTATAGAAACTTTTAAAAATGTGAACTTTTTCATTGATTTCCATAAAACGGTGTAAAAGATTTTATTTTTTAATAGTTGTTTCGGAAAATTGTTAAAATGCTGAATTTTTTTTCTAATTTTTTTATGGTGGTAAAAAATGTGTTAATTTTAGAGGAACACATGTACAGCAGTGAACTTTTTACATTTTTGTTTCATATAACATTGAAATTTTATTACATTAATACAACTTGTTTTGTAGAACCGTGAAAAAAGGTGACCCGGAAGTCATTGAAACGTGTAAGTTGTCACCTTTATACATCGTTGTTATTTATAGAAATTTGTAAAAGTGTGATATTTTTCAAAGATTTTCATAAAACGGTGTAAAAGATTTTATTTTTTAAAAGTTGTTTCGGAAAATTGTTAAAATGCTGAAATTTTTTTCTAGTTTTTTTAGGGTGGTAAAAAATGTGTTAATTTTAGAGGAACACATGTAAAGCAGTGAACTTTTAACATTTTTGTTTCATATAACATTGAAAAATTATCACATTAATACAACTTGTTTTGTAGAACCGTGAAAAAAGGTGACCCGGAAGTAATTGAAATGTGTAAAGCTGTCACCTTTTTATGCATCGTTGTTATTTATAGAAGTTTGTAAAAATGTGATCTTTTTCAAAGATTTCTATAAAACGGTGTAAAAGATTTTATTTTTTAAAGTTGTTTCGGAAAATTGTTAAAAACCTGAATTTTTTTCTAGTTTTTTAGAGTGGTAAAAAAATGTGTTAATTTTAGAGGAACACATGTAAAGCGGTGAGCTTTTTACATTTTTGTTTCATATAACATTGAAAAATTATGACGTTAATACAACTTGATTTGTAGAACCGTGAAAAAAGTGACCTGGAAATTATTGCAACGTCTAAAGTTGTCATATTTATACATCGTTGTTATTTATAGAAATTTGTAAAAATGTGAACTTTTTCATAGATTTCCATAAAACGGTGTAAAATATTTTATTTTTTACAGTTCTTTCGGAAAATTGTTAAAAACCGGAATTTTTTTCTAGTTTTTTTAGAGTGGTACAAATTGTGTTAATTAAGAGGAAAACATGTTAAGCGGTGAGCTTTTTACATTTTTGTTTCATATAACATTGAAATATTATGACGTTAATACAACTTGTTTCGTAGAACCGTGAAAAAAGTGACCTGGAAATTATTGAAACCTCTAAAGTTGTCACCTTTATACATCGTTGTTATTTATAAAAGTTTGTAAAAATGTGAAAATTTTCATATAATTCCATAAAACGGTGTAAAATATTTTATTTTTTTAAAGTTGTTTCAAAAAATTGTTAAAAACTTGATTTTTTTTCTAGTTTTTTTAGAGTAGTAAAATATGTGTTAATTTTAGAGAAAAACATTTAAGCGGTGACCTTTTTACATTTTTGTTTAATATAACATTGAAATATTATGACGTTAATAGAACTTGTTTTTTAGAACCGTGAAAAAAGTGACCTGAAAATCATTGAAACGTCTAAAGTTGTCACCTTTATACATCGTTGTTATTTATATAAATTTTTAAAAATTTGAACTTTTTCATATATTTACATAAAAAGTTGTTTCAAAAAATTGTTAAAAACTTGATTTTTTTGTAGTCTTTTTAGAGTGGTAAAATATAGTTAATTTTAGAGGAAAACATTTAAGCGGTGACCTTTTTACATTTTTGTTGAATATAACATTGAAATATTATCACGTTAATAGAACTTGTTTTTTAGAACCGTGAAAAAAAATGACCTAAAAATCATTGAAACGTCTAAAGTTGTCACCTTTATACATCGTTGTTATTTATAGAAATTTGTAAAAATATGAACTTTTCATATATTTACATAAAACGGTGTAATAGTTTTTTATTTTTTAACAGTTGTTTCGGAAAATTGTTAAAATGATTAATTTTTTTTCTAGCTTTTTTAAGGTGGTAAAAAATGTGTTAATTTTAGAGGAACACATGTAAAGCAGTGAACTTTCAACATTTTTGTTTCATATAACATTGAAAAATTATCACATTAATACAACTTGTTTTGTAGAACCGTGAAAAAAGGTGACCCGGAAGTAATTGAAACGTGTAAAGCTGTCACCTTTTTATGCATCGTTGTTATTTATATAAGTTTGTAAAAATGTGATCTTTTTCAAAGATTTCTATAAAACGGTGTAAAAGATTTTATTTTTTAACAGTTGTTTCGGAAAGTTGTTAAAAACCTGAATTTTTTTCTAGTTTTTTAGAGTGGTAAAAAAATGTGTTAATTTTAGAGGAACACATGTAAAGCGGTGAGCTTTTTACATTTTTGTTTCATATAACATTGAAAAATTATGACGTTAATACAACTTGATTTGTAGAACCGTGAAAAAAGTGACCTGGAAATTATTGCAACGTCTAAAGTTGTCATATTTATACATCGTTGTTATTTATAGAAATTTGTAAAAATGTGAACTTTTTCATAGATTTCCATAAAACGGTGTAAAATATTTTATTTTTTACAGTTCTTTCGGAAAATTGTTAAAAACCGGAATTTTTTTCTAGTTTTTTTAGAGTGGTACAAATTGTGTTAATTAAGAGGAAAACATGTAAAGCGGTGAGCTTTTTACATTTTTGTTGCATATAACATTGAAATATTATGACGTTAATACAACTTGTTTTATAGAACCGTGAAAAAAGTGACCTGCAATTATTGAAACCTTTAAAGTTGTCATCTTTATACATCGTTGTTATTTATAGAAATTTGTACAAATGTGAACTTTTTCATATATTTCCATAAAACGATGTAAAATATTTTATTTTTTTTACAGTTGTTTCAGAAAATTGTAAAAACTTGATTTTTTTCTAGTTTTTTTAGAGTGGTAAAAAATGTGTTAATTTTAGAGGAAAACATGTAAAGCGGTGAGCTTTTTACATTTTTGTTTCATATAACATTGAAATATTATGACGTTAATACAACTTGTTTCGTAGAACCGTGAAAAAAGTGACCTGGAAATTATTGAAACCTCTAAAGTTGTCACCTTTATACATCGTTGTTATTTATAAAAGTTTGTAAAAATGTGAAAATTTTCATATAATTCCATAAAACGGTGTAAAATATTTTATTTTTTTAAAGTTGTTTCAAAAAATTGTTAAAAACTTGATTTTTTTTCTAGTTTTTTTAGAGTGGTAAAATATGTGTTAATTTTAGAGAAAAACATTTAAGCGGTGACCTTTTTACATTTTTGTTTAATATAACATTGAAATATTATGACGTTAATAGAACTTGTTTTTTAGAACCGTGAAAAAAGTGACCTGAAAATCATTGAAACGTCTAAAGTTGTCACCTTTATACATCGTTGTTATTTATATAAATTTTTAAAAATTTGAACTTTTTCATATATTTACATAAAAAGTTGTTTCAAAAAATTGTTAAAAACTTGATTTTTTTCTAGTCTTTTTAGAGTGGTAAAATATGTGTTAATTTTAGAGGAAAACATTTAAGCGGTGACCTTTTTACATTTTTGTTGAATATAACATTGAAATATTATGACGTTAATAGAACTTGTTTTTTAGAACCGTGAAAAAAAGTGACCTAAAAATCATTAAAACGTCTAAAGTTGTCACCTTTATACATCGTTGTTATTTATAGAAATTTGTAAAAATATGAACTTTTCATATATTTACATAAAACGGTGTAATAGTTTTTTTATTTTTTAACAGTTATTTCGAAAATTTGATAAAAACTTGATTTTTTCTAGTTTTTTTATAGTGGTAGAATATGTGTTAATTTTAGAGGAACACATGTAAAGCGGTATGTTTTTTACATTTTTGTTTCATATAACATTGAAAAATTATGACATTAATACAACTTGTTTTGTAGAACCGTGAAAAAAGTGACCCGGCAATTATTGAAACGTCTAAGGTTGTCACATTTATACATCGTTGTTATTTATAGAAGCTTGTAAAAATGTGAAATTTTTCATAGATTTCCATAAAACGGTGTAAAATATTTTATTTTTTAACAGTTGTTTCGGAAAATTGTAAAAACTTGAATTTTCCTAGTTTTTTACATTTTTAGGGTGGTAAAAAATGTGTTAATTTTAGAGGAACACATGTAAAGCAGTGAACTTTTAACATTTTTGTTTCATATAACATTGAAAAATTATCACATTAATACAACTTGTTTTGTAGAACCGTGGAAAAAGGTGACCCGGAAGTCATTGAAACGTGTAAAGCTGTCACCTTTATACATCGTTGTTATTTATAGAAGTTTGTAAAAATGTGATCTTTTTCAAAGATTTCTATAAAACGGTGCAAAAAAATTTATTTTTTAACAGCTGTTTCGGAAAATTGTTAAAAACTTGAATTTTTTTCTAGTTTTTTACATTTTTGTTTCATATAACATTGAAAAATTATGACTTTAATACAACTTGTTTTGTAGAAACGTGAAAAAAGGTGACCCGGAAGTCATTGAAACGTGTAAAGTTGTCACCTTTATACATCGTTGTTATTTATAGAATTTTGTAAAAATGTGATATGTTTCAAAGATTTCCATAAAACGGTGTAAAAGATTTCCATAAAACGGTGTAAAAGATTTTATTTTTTAACAGTTGTTTCGGAAAATACTAAAAACTTGAATTTTTTTTAGTTTTTTTAGAGTGGTAAAAAATGTGTTAATTTTAGAGGAAAAGATGTTAAGCGGTGAGGTTTTTACATTTTTGTTTCATATAACATTGGAATATTATGACGATAATACAACTGTTTTATAGAACCGTGAAAAAAGTGACTTGGAAATTATTGAAAACTCTAAAGTTGTCACCTTTATACATGGTTGTTATTTATAGAAGCTTGTAAAAATGTGAACTTTTTCATAGATTTCCATAAAACGGTGTAAAATATTTTATTTTTTACAGTTCTTTCGGAAAATTGTTAAAAACCGGAATTTTTTTCTAGTTTTTTTAGAGTGGTACAAATTGTGTTAATTAAGAGGAAAACATGTAAAGCGGTGAGCTTTTTACATTTTTGTTGCATATAACATTGAAATATTATGACGTTAATACAACTTGTTTTATATAAACGTGAAAAAAGTGACTTGGAAATTATTGAAACGTCTAAAGTTGTCACCTTTATACATCGTTGTTATTTATAGAAGCTTGTAAAAATGTGAAAATTTTCATATAATTCCATAAAACGGTGTAAAATATTTAATTTTTTTACAGTTGTTTCAAAAAATTGTTAAAAACCTAATTTTTTTCTAGTTTTTTTAGAGTGGTAAAAAATGTGTTAGTTTTAGAGGAACACATGTAAAGCGGTGAACTTTTTACATTTTTGTTTCATATAACATTGAAAAATTATGACTTTAATACAACTTGTTTTGTAGAAACGTGAAAAAAGGTGACCCGGAAGTCATTGAAACGTGTAAAGTTGTCACCTTTATACATCGTTGTTATTTATAGAATTTTGTAAAAATGTGATCTGTTTCAAAGATTTCCATAAAACGGTGTAAAAGATTTTATTTTTTAACAGTTGTTTCGGAAAATAGTTAAAAACTTGAATTTTTTTCTAGTTTTTTTAGAGTGGTAAAAAATGTGTTAATTTTAGAGGAAAACATGTAAAGCGGTGAGCTTTTTACATTTTTGTTTCATATAACATTGGAATATTATGACGATAATACAACTGTTTTATAGAACCGTGAAAAAAGTGACTTGGAAATTATTGAAAACTCTAAAGTTGTCACCTTTATACATCGTTGTTATTTATATAAATTTGTAAAAATGTGAACATTTTCATATATTTCCATAAAACGGTGTAAAATATTTTATTTTTTATAGTTGTTTCAGAAAATTGTAAAAACTTGATTTTTTCCTAGTTTTTTTATAGTGGTACAATATGTGTTAATTTTAGATGAACACATGCAAAGCGGTATGCTTTTTACATTTTTGTTTCATATAACATTGAAATATTATGACGATAATACAACTGTTTTATAGAACCGTGAAAAAAGTGACCTAGAAATTATTGAAACCCCTAAAGTTGTCACATTTATACATCGTTGTTATTTATATAAATTTGTAAAAATGTGAACATTTTCATATATTTCCATAAAACGGTGTAAAATATTTTATTTTTTTACAGTTGTTTCCGAAAATTGTAAAAACTTGAATTTTTCCTAGATTTTTTAGAGTGGTAAAAATGTGTTAATCTTAAAAGAAAACATGTAAAGCGGTATGCTTTTTACATTTTTGTTTCATATAACATTGAAATATTATGACGATAATACAACTGTTTTATAGAACCGTGAAAAAGTGACCTGGAAATTATTGAAACCTCTAATGTTGTCACTTTTATACATCGTTTTTATTTATATAAATTTGTAAAAATGTGAACATTTTCATATATTTCCATAAAACGGTGTAAAATAATTTATTTTTTTACAGTTGTTTTAGAAAATTGTAAAAACTTGATTTTTTCCTAGTTTTTTTAGAGTGGTAAAAATGTGTTAATTTTAGAGGAAACCATGTAAAGCGGTGAGCGTTTTACCTTTTTGTTGCATATAACATTGAAATATTATGACGATAATACAACTGTTTTATAGAACCGTGAAAAAAGTGACCTAGAAATTATTGAAACCCCTAAAGTTGTCACATTTATACATCGTTGTTATTTATATAAATTTGTAAAAATGTGAACATTTTCATATATTTCCATAAAACGGTGTAAAATATTTTATTTTTTTACAGTTGTTTCCGAAAATTGTAAAAACTTGAATTTTTCCTAGATTTTTTAGAGTGGTAAAAATGTGTTAATCTTAAAAGAAAACATGTAAAGCGGTATGCTTTTTACATTTTTGTTTCATATAACATTGAAATATTATGACGATAATACAACTGTTTTATAGAACCGTGAAAAATTGACCTGGAAATTATTGAAACCTCTAATGTTGTCACTTTTATACATCGTTTTTATTTATATAAATTTGTAAAGTGTGAACATTTTCATATATTTCCATAAAACGGTGTAAAATAATTTATTTTTTTACAGTTGTTTTAGAAAATTGTAAAAACTTGATTTTTTCCTAGTTTTTTTAGAGTGGTAAAAATGTGTTAATTTTAGAGGAAACCATGTAAAGCGGTGAGCGTTTTACCTTTTTGTTGCATATAACATTGAAATATTATGACGTTAATACAACTTGTTTTATAAACGTGAAAAAAGTGACCTGGAAATTATTGAAACGTCTAAAGTTGTCACCTTTATACATTGTTGTTATTTATAGAAGTTTGTAAAAATGTTAAAATTTTCATATAATTCCATAAAACGGTGTAAAATATTTAATTTTCTTACAATTGTTTCAAAAAATTGTTAAAAACTTAATTTTTTTTCTAGTTTTTTTAGAGTGGTAAAAAATGTGTTAATTTTAGAGGAACACATGTAAAGCGGTGAACTTTTTACATTTTTGTTTCATATAACATGGAAATATTATGACGTTAATACAACTTGTTTTGTAGAAACGTGAAAAAAGGTGACCCGGAAGTCATTGAAACGTCTAAAGTTGTCACCTTTATACATCGTTGTTATTTATAGGGATTTGTAAAAATGTGAACTTTTTCATATATTTACATAAAAGGGTGTAAAAGATTTTATTTTTTAACAGTTGTTTCGGAAAATAGTTAAAAACTTGATTTTTTCTAGTTTTTTTATAGTGGTACAATATGTGTTAATTTTTGATGAACACATGTAAAGCGGTATGCTTTTTACATTTTTGTTTCGTATAACAATGAAATATTTTGACGTTAATACAACTTGTTTTATAGAACCGTGAAAAATGTGACCTGGAAATCATTGAAACCTCTAAAGTTGTCACCTTTATACATCGTTGTTATTTATATAAATTTGTAAAAATGTGAACATTTTCATATATTTCCATAAAACGGTGTAAAATATTTTATTTTTTTACAGTTGTTTCAGAAAATTGTAAAAACTTGATTTTTTCCTAGATTTTTTAGAGTGGTAAAAATGTGTTAATTTTAGAGGAAAACATGTAAAGCGGTGAGCTTTTTACAATTTTGTTTCATATAACATTGAAATATTATGACGATAATACAATTGTTTTATAGAACCATGAAAAAGTGACCTGGAAATTATTGAAACCTCTAAATTTGTCACCTTTATACATCGTTGTTATTTATAGAAGTTTGTAAAAATGTGAAAATTTTCATATATTTCCATAAAACGGTGTAAAATATTTTATTTTTTTACAGTTGTTTCAGAAAATTGTAAAAACTTGAATTTTTCATAGTTTTTTTAGAGTGGTAAAAATGTGTTAATTTTAGAGGAAAACAAGTAAAGTGTTGAGCTTTTTACATTTTTGTTGCATATAACATTGAAATATTATGACGTTAATACAACTTGTTTTATATAAACGTGAAAAAAGCGACCTGAAAATTATTGAAACGTCTACAGTTGTCACCTTTATACATCGTCGTTATTTATAGAAGTTTGTAAAAATGTGAAAATTTTCATATAATTCCATAAAACGGTGTAAAATATTTAATTTTTTTATAGTTGTTTCAGAAAATTGTAAAAACTTGATTTTTTTTTCCGAGTTTTTTTAGAGTGGTAAAAATGTGTTAATTTTAGAGGAAAACATGTAAAGCGGTGAGCGTTTTACATTTTTGTTAGATATAACATTGAAATGTTATGACGTTAATACAACTTGTTTTATATAAATGTGAAAAAAGTGACCTGAAAATTATTGAAACGTCTAAAGTTGTCAAATTTATACATCGTTGTTATTTATAGAAGTTTGTAAAAATGTGAAAATTTTCATATAATTCCATAAAACGGTGTAAAATATTTAATTTTTTTACAATTGTTTCAAAAAATTGTTAAAAACTTAATTTTTTTTCTAGTTTTTTTAGAGTGGTAAAAAATGTGTTAATTTTAGAGGAACACATGTAAAGCGGTGAACTTTTTACAATTTTGTTTCATATAACATTGAAATCTTATGACGTTAATACAACTTGTTTTGTAGAAACGTGAAAAAATGTGACCCGGAAGTCATTGAAACCTCTAAAGTTGTCACCTTTATACATCGTTGTTATTTATAGGAATTTGTAAAAATGTGAACTTTTTCATATATTTACATAAAACGGTGTAAAAGATTTTACTTTTTAACAGTTGTTTCGGAAAATAGTTAAAAACTTGATTTTTTCTAGTGGTACAATATGTGTTAATTTTAGAGGAAAACAAGTAAAGCGGTGAGCTTTTTACATTTTTGTTGCATATAACATTGAAATATTATGACGTTAATACAACTTGTTTTATATAAACGTGAAAAAAGCGACCTGGAAATTATTGAAACGTCTACAGTTGTCACCTTTATACATCGTTGTTATTTATAGAAGTTTGTAAAAATGTGAAGATTTTCATATAATTCCATAAAACGGTGTAAAATATATAATTTTTTTATAGTTGTTTCAGAAAATTGTAAAAACTTGATTTTTTTTCCGAGTTTTTTTAGAGTGGTTAAAATGTGTTAATTTTAGAGGAAAACATGTAAAGCGGTGAGCGTTTTACATTTTTGTTGCATATAACATTGAAATATTATGACGTTAATACAACTTGTTTTATATAAACATGAAAAAAGTGACCTGGAAATTATTGACACGTCTAAAGTTGTCACTTTTATAAATCGTTGTTATTTATAGAAGTTTGTAAAAATGTGAAAATTTTCATATAATTCCATAAAACGGTGTAAAATATTTAATTTTTTTACAATTGTTTCAAAAAATTGTTAAAAACTTAATTTTTTTTCTAGTTTTTTTAGAGTGGTAAAAAATGTGTTAATTTTAGAGGAACACATGTAAAGCGGTGAACTTTTTACATTTTTGTTTCATATAACATTGAAATATTATGACGTTAATACAACTTGTTTTGTAGAAACTTGAAAAAATGTGACCCGAAAGTCATTGAAACGTCTAAAGTTGTCACCTTTATACATCGTTGTTATTTATAGGAATTTGTAAAAATGTGAACTTTTTCATATATTTACATAAAACGGTGTAAAAGATTTTATTTTTTAACAGTTGTTTCGGAAAATAGTTAAAAACTTGATTTTTTCTAGTTTTTTTATAGTGGTACAATATGTGTTAATTTTAGATGAACACATGTAAAGCGGTATGCTTTTTACATTTTTGTTTCATATAACATTGAAATATTATGACGATAATACAACTGTTTTATAGAACCGTGAAAAAAGTGACCTAGAAATTATTGAAACCCCTAAAGTTGTCACCTTTATACATCGTTGTTATTTATATAAATTTGTAAAAATGTGAACATTTTCATATATTTCCATAAAACGGTGTAAAATATTTTATTTTTTTACAGTTGTTTCCGAAAATTGTAAAAACTTGATTTTTTCCTAGATTTTTTAGAGTGGTAAAAATGTGTTAATCTTAAAGGAAAACATGTAAAGCGGTGAGCTTTTTACAATTTTGTTTCATATAACATTGAAATATTATGACGTTAATACAACTTGTTTTGTAGAACCGTGAAAAAGTGACCTGGAAATTATTGAAACCTCTAAAGTTGTGACTTTTATACCTCGTTTTTATTCATATAAATTTGTAAAAATGTGAACATTTTCATATATTTCCATAAAACGGTGTAAAATATTTAATTTTTTACAGTTGTTTCACAAAATTGTAAAAACTTGATTTTTTTCCTAGTTTTTTTAGAGTGGTAAAAATGTGTTAATTTTAGAGGAAAACATGTAAAGCGGTGAGCGTTTTACATTTTTGTTAGATATAACATTGAAATGTTATGACGTTAATACAACTTGTTTTATATAAACGTGAAAAAAGTGACCTGAAAATTATTGAAACGTCTAAAGTTGTCACTTTTATACATCGTTGTTATTTATAGAAGTTTGTAAAAATGTGAAAATTTTCATATAATTCCATAAAACAGTGTAAAATATTTAATTTTTTTACAATTGTTTCAAAAAATTGTTAAAAATTTAATTTTTTTTCTTGTTTTTTAAGAGTGGTAAAAAATGTGTTAATTTTAGAGGAACACATGTAAAGCGGTGAACTTTTTACAATTTTGTTTCATATAACATTGAAATATTATGACGTTAATACAACTTGTTTCGTAGAAACGTGAAAAAATGTGACCCGGAAGTCATTGAAACGTCTAAAGTTGTCACCTTTATACATCGTTGTTATTTATAGGAATTTGTAAAAATGTGAACTTTTTCATATATTTACATAAAACGGTGTAAAAGATTTTACTTTTTAACAGTTGTTTCGGAAAATAGTTAAAAACTTGATTTTTTCTAGTGGTACAATATGTGTTAATTTTAGAGGAAAACAAGTAAAGCGGTGAGCTTTTTACATTTTTGTTGCATATAACATTGAAATATTATGACGTTAATACAACTTGTTTTATATAAACATGAAAAAAGCGACCTGGAAATTATTGAAACGTCTACAGTTGTCACCTTTATACATCGTTGTTATTTATAGAAGTTTGTAAAAATGTGAAGATTTTCATATAATTCCATAAAACGGTGTAAAATATTTTATATTTTTAGAGTTGTTTCAGAAAATTGTAAAAACTTGATTTTTTTCCTAGTTTTTTTAGAGTGGTAAAAATGTGTTAATTTTAGAGGAAACCATGTAAAGCGGTGAGCGTTTTACCTTTTTGTTGCATATAACATTGAAATATTATGACGTTAATACAACTTGTTTTATAAACGTGAAAAAAGTGACCTGGAAATTATTGAAACGTCTAAAGTTGTCACCTTTATACATTGTTGTTATTTATAGAAGTTTGTAAAAATGTTAAAATTTTCATATAATTCCATAAAACGGTGTAAAATATTTAATTTTCTTACAATTGTTTCAAAAAATTGTTAAAAACTTAATTTTTTTTCTAGTTTTTTTAGAGTGGTAAAAAATGTGTTAATTTTAGAGGAACACATGTAAAGCGGTGAACTTTTTACATTTTTGTTTCATATAACATTGAAATATTATGACCTTAATACAACTTGTTTTGTAGAAACGTGAAAAAAGGTGACCCGGAAGTCATTGAAACGTCTAAAGTTGTCACCTTTATACATCGTTGTTATTTATAGGGATTTGTAAAAATGTGAACTTTTTCATATATTTACATAAAAGGGTGTAAAAGATTTTATTTTTTAACAGTTGTTTCGGAAAATAGTTAAAAACTTGATTTTTTTCTAGTTTTTTTATAGTGGTATAATATGTGTTAATTTTTGATGAACACATGTAAAGCGGTATGCTTTTTACATTTTTGTTTCGTATAACAATGAAATATTTTGACGTTAATACAACTTGTTTTATAGAACCGTGAAAAATGTGACCTGGAAATCATTGAAACCTCTAAAGTTGTCACCTTTATACATCGTTGTTATTTATATAAATTTGTAAAAATGTGAACATTTTCATATATTTCCATAAAACGGTGTAAAATATTTTATTTTTTTACAGTTGTTTCAGAAAATTGTAAAAACTTGATTTTTTCCTAGATTTTTTAGAGTGGTAAAAATGTGTTAATTTTAGAGGAAAACATGTAAAGCGGTGAGCTTTTTACAATTTTGTTTCATATAACATTGAAATATTATGACGATAATACAACTGTTTTATAGAACCGTGAAAAAGTGACCTGGAAATTATTGAAACCTCTAAAGTTGTCACCTTTATACATCGTTGTTATTTATAGAAGTTTGTAAAAATGTGAAAATTTTCATATATTTCCATAAAACGGTGTAAAATATTTTATTTTTTTACAGTTGTTTCAGAAAATTGTAAAAACTTGAATTTTTCCTAGTTTTTTTAGAGTGGTAAAAATGTGTTAATTTTAGAGGAAAACAAGTAAAGTGGTGAGCTTTTTACATTTTTGTTGCATATAACATTGAAATATTATGACGTTAATACAACTTGTTTTATATAAACGTGAAAAAAGCGACCTGAAAATTATTGAAACGTCTACAGTTGTCACCTTTATACATCGTCGTTACTTATAGAAGTTTGTAAAAATGTGAAAATTTTCATATAATTCCATAAAACGGTGTAAAATATTTAATTTTTTTATAGTTGTTTCAGAAAATTGTAAAAACTTGATTTTTTTTCCTAGTTTTTTTAGAGTGGTAAAAATGTGTTAATTTTAGAGGAAAACATGTAAAGCGGTGAGCTTTTTACATTTTTTTTGCATATAACATTGAAATATTATGACGTTAGTACAACTTGTTTTATATAAACGTGAAAAAAGCGACCTGGAAATTATTGAAACGTCCGCTATTGTCACCTTTATACATCGTTGTAATTTATAGAAGTTTGTAAAAATGTGAAAATTTTCATATAATTCCATAAAACGGTGTAAAATATTTAATTTTTTACAGTTGTTTCAGAAAATTGTAAAAACTTGATTTTTTTCCTAGTTTTTTTAGAGTGGTAAAAATGTGTTAATTTTAGAGGAAAACATGTAAAGCGGTGAGCGTTTTACATTTTTGTTAGATATAACATTGAAATGTTATGACGTTAATACAACTTGTTTTATATAAACGTGAAAAAAGTGACCTGAAAATTATTGAAACGTCTAAAGTTGTTACTTTTATACATCGTTGTTATTTATAGAAGTTTGTAAAAATGTGAAAATTTTCATATAATTCCATAAAACGGTGTAAAATATTTAATTTTTTTACAATTGTTTCAAAAAATTGTTAAAAATTTAATTTTTTTTCTAGTTTTTTTAGAGTGGTAAAAAATGTGTTAATTTTAGAGGAACACATGTAAAGCGGTGAACTTTTTACAATTTTGTTTCATATAACATTGAAATATTATGACGTTAATACAACTTGTTTTGTAGAAACGTGAAAAAATGTGACCCGGAAGTCATTGAAACGTCTAAAGTTGTCACCTTTATACATCGTTGTTATTTATAGGAATTTGTAAAAATGTGAACTTTTTCATATATTTACATAAAACGGTGTAAAAGATTTTACTTTTTAACAGTTGTTTCGGAAAATAGTTAAAAACTTGATTTTTTCTAGTGGTACAATATGTGTTAATTTTAGAGGAAAACAAGTAAAGCGGTGAGCTTTTTACATTTTTGTTGCATATAACATTGAAATATTATGACGTTAATACAACTTGTTTTATATAAACATGAAAAAAGCGACCTGGAAATTATTGAAACGTCTACAGTTGTCACCTTTATACATCGTTGTTATTTATAGAAGTTTGTAAAAATGTGAAGATTTTCATATAATTCCATAAAACGGTGTAAAATATTTTATATTTTTACAGTTGTTTCAGAAAATTGTAAAAACTTGATTTTTTTCCTAGTTTTTTTAGAGTGGTAAAAATGTGTTAATTTTAGAGGAAACCATGTAAAGCGGTGAGCGTTTTACCTTTTTGTTGCATATAACATTGAAATATTATGACGTTAATACAACTTGTTTTATAAACGTGAAAAAAGTGACCTGGAAATTATTGAAACGTCTAAAGTTGTCACCTTTATACATTGTTGTTATTTATAGAAGTTTGTAAAAATGATAAAATTTTCATATAATTCCATAAAACGGTGTAAAATATTTAATTTTCTTACAATTGTTTCAAAAAATTGTTAAAAACTTAATTTTTTTTCTAGTTTTTTTAGAGTGGTAAAAAATGTGTTAATTTTAGAGGAACACATGTAAAGCGGTGAACTTTTTACATTTTTGTTTCATATAACATTGAAATATTATGACGTTAATACAACTTGTTTTGTAGAAACGTGAAAAAAGGTGACCCGGAAGTCATTGAAACGTCTAAAGTTGTCACCTTTGTACATCGTTGTTATTTATAGGGATTTGTAAAAATGTGAACTTTTTCATATATTTACATAAAAGGGTGTAAAAGATTTTACTTTTTAACAGTTGTTTCGGAAAATAGTTAAAAACTTGATTTTTTCTAGTGGTACAATATGTGTTAATTTTAGAGGAAAACAAGTAAAGCGGTGAACTTTTTACATTTTTGTTTCATATAACATTGAAATATTTTGACGTTAATACAACTTGTTTTATAGAACCGTGAAATATCATTGAAACCTCTAAAGTTGTCACCTTTATACATCGTTGTTATTTATATAAATTTGTAAAAATGTGAACATTTTCATATATTTCCATAAAACGGTGTAAAATATTTTATTTTTTTACAGTTCTTTCAGAAAATTGTAAAAACTTGATTTTCTCCTAGATTTTTTAGAGTGGTAAAAATGTGTTAATTTTAGAGGAAAACATGTAAAGCGGTGAGCTTTTTACAATTTTGTTTCATATAACATTGAAATATTATGACGATAATACAACTGTTTTATAGAACCGTGAAAAAGTGACCTGGAAATTATTGAAACCTCTAAAGTTGTCACCTTTATACATCGTTGTTATTTATAGAAGTTTGTAAAAATGTGAAAATTTTCATATATTTCCATAAAACGGTGTAAAATATTTTATTTTTTTACAGTTGTTTCAGAAAATTGTAAAAACTTGAATTTTTCCTAGTTTTTTTAGAGTGGTAAAAATGTGTTAATTTTAGAGGAAAACAAGTAAAGTGGTGAGCTTTTTACATTTTTGTTGCATATAACATTGAAATATTATGACGTTAATACAACTTGTTTATTATAAACGTGAAAAAAGCGACCTGAAAATTATTGAAACGTCTACAGTTGTCACCTTTATACATCGTCGTTATTTATAGAAGTTTGTAAAAATGTGAAAATTTTCATATAATTCCATAAAACGGTGTAAAATATTTAATTTTTTTATAGTTGTTTCAGAAAATTGTAAAAACTTGATTTTTTTTCCGAGTTTTTTTAGAGTGGTAAAAATGTGTTAATTTTAGAGGAAAACATGTAAAGCGGTGAGCGTTTTACATTTTTGTTAGATATAACATTGAAATGTTATGACGTTAATACAACTTGTTTTATATAAACGTGAAAAAAGTGACCTGAAAATTATTGAAACGTCTAAAGTTGTCAATTTTATACATCGTTGTTATTTATAGAAGTTTGTAAAAATGTGAAAATTTTCATATAATTCCATAAAACGGTGTAAAATATTTAATTTTTTTACAATTGTTTCAAAAAATTGTTAAAAACTTAATTTTTTTTCTAGTTTTTTTAGAGTGGTAAAAAATGTGTTAATTTTAGAGGAACACATGTAAAGCGGTGAACTTTTTACAATTTTGTTTCATATAACATTGAAATATTATGACGTTAATACAACTTGTTTTGTAGAAACGTGAAAAAATGTGACCCGGAAGTCATTGAAACGTCTAAAGTTGTCACCTTTATACATCGTTGTTATTTATAGGAATTTGTAAAAATGTGAACTTTTTCATATATTTACATAAAACGGTGTAAAAGATTTTACTTTTTAACAGTTGTTTCGGAAAATAGTTAAAAACTTGATTTTTTCTAGTGGTACAATATGTGTTAATTTTAGAGGAAAACAAGTAAAGCGGTGAGCTTTTTACATTTTTGTTGCATATAACATTGAAATATTATGACGTTAATACAACTTGTTTTATATAAACGTGAAAAAAGCGACCTGGAAATTATTGAAACGTCTACAGTTGTCACCTTTATACATCGTTGTTATTTATAGAAGTTTGTAAAAATGTGAAGATTTTCATATAATTCCATAAAACGGTGTAAAATATTTAATTTTTTTATAGTTGTTTCAGAAAATTGTAAAAACTTGATTTTTTTCCGAGTTTTTTTAGAGTGGTTAAAATGTGTTAATTTTAGAGGAAAACATGTAAAGCGGTGAGCGTTTTACATTTTTGTTGCATATAACATTGAAATATTATGACGTTAATACAACTTGTTTTATATAAACGTGAAAAAAGTGACCTGGAAATTATTGACACGTCTAAAGTTGTCACTTTTATACATCGTTGTTATTTATAGATGTTTGTAAAAATGTGAAAATTTTCATATAATTCCATAAAACGGTGTAAAATATTTAATTTTTTTACAATTGTTTCAAAAAATTGTTAAAAACTTAATTTTTTTTCTAGTTTTTTTAGAGTGGTAAAAAATGTGTTAATTTTAGAGGAACACATGTAAAGCGGTGAACTTTTTACAATTTTGTTTCATATAACATTGAAATATTATGACGTTAATACAACTTGTTTTGTAGAAACGTGAAAAAATGTGACCCGGAAGTCATTGAAACGTCTAAAGTTGTCACCTTTATACATCGTTGTTATTTATAGGAATTTGTAAAAATGTGAACTTTTTCATATATTTACATAAAACGGTGTAAAAGATTTTACTTTTTAACAGTTGTTTCGGAAAATAGTTAAAAACTTGATTTTTTCTAGTGGTACAATATGTGTTAATTTTAGAGGAAAACAAGTAAAGCGGTGAGCTTTTTACATTTTTGTTGCATATAACATTGAAATATTATGACGTTAATACAACTTGTTTTATATAAACGTGAAAAAAGCGACTTGTAAATTATTGAAACGTCTACAGTTGTCACCTTTATACATCGTTGTTATTTATAGAAGTTTGTAAAAATGTGAAGATTTTCATATAATTCCATAAAACGGTGTAAAATATTTAATTTTTTTATAGTTGTTTCAGAAAATTGTAAAAACTTGATTTTTTTTCCGAGTTTTTTTAGAGTGGTTAAAATGTGTTAATTTTAGAGGAAAACATGTAAAGCGGTGAGCGTTTTACATTTTTGTTGCATATAACATTGAAATATTATGACGTTAATACAACTTGTTTTATATAAACGTGAAAAAAGTGACCTGGAAATTATTGACACGTCTAAAGTTGTCACTTTTATAAATCGTTATTATTTATAGAAGTTTGTAAAAATGTGAAAATTTTCATATAATTCCATAAAACGGTGTAAAATATTTAATTTTTTTACAATTGTTTCAAAAAATTGTTAAAAACTTAATTTTTTTTCTAGTTTTTTTAGAGTGGTAAAAAATGTGTTAATTTTAGAGGAACACATGTAAAGCGGTGAACTTTTTACATTTTTGTTTCATATAACATTGAAATATTATGACGTTAATACAACTTGTTTTGTAGAAACGTGAAAAAATGTGACCCGGAAGTCATTGAAACGTCTAAAGTTGTCACCTTTATACATCGTTGTTATTTATAGGAATTTGTAAAAATGTGAACTTTTTCATATATTTACATAAAACGGTGTAAAAGATTTTATTTTTTAACAGTTGTTTCGGAAAATAGTTAAAAACTTGATTTTTTCTAGTTTTTTTTATAGTGGTACAATATGTGTTAATTTTAGATGAACACATGTAAAGCGGTATGCTTTTTACATTTTTGTTTCATATAACATTGAAATATTATGACGATAATACAACTGTTTTATAGAACCGTGAAAAAAGTGACCTGGAAATTATTGAAACCTCTAAAGTTGTCACCTTTATACATCGTTGTTATTTATATAAATTTGTAAAAATGTGAACATTTTCATATATTTCCATAAAACGGTGTAAAATATTTTATTTTTTTACAGTTGTTTCCGAAAATTGTAAAAACTTGATTTTTTCATAGATTTTTTAGAGTGGTAAAAATGTGTTAATCTTAAAGGAAAACATGTAAAGCGGTGAGCTTTTTACAATTTTGTTTCATATAACATTGAAATATTATGACGATAATACAACTGTTTTATAGAACCGTGAAAAAGTGACCTGGAAATTATTGAAACCTCTAAAGTTGTCACTTTTATACATCGTTTTTATTTATATAAATTTGTAAAAATGTGAACATTTTCATATATTTCCATAAAACGGTGTAAAATATTTTATTTTTTACAGTTGTTTTATGAAATTGTAAAAACTTGATTTTTTCCTAGTTTTTTTAGAGTGGTAAAAATGTGTTAATTTTAGAGGAAAACATGTAAAGCGGTGAGCTTTTTACATTTTTTTTGCATATAACATTGAAATATTATGACGTTAATACAACTTGTTTTATATAAACGTGAAAAAAGTGACCTGGAAATCATTGACACGTCTAAATTTGTCACTTTTATACATCGTTGTTATTTATAGAAGTTTGTAAAAATGTGAAAATTTTCATATAATTCCATAAAACGGTGTAAAATATTTAATTTTTTTACAATTGTTTCAAAAAATTGTTAAAAACTTAATTTTTTTTCTAGTTTTTTTAGAGTGGTAAAAAATGTGTTAATTTTAGAGGAACACATGTAAAGCGGTGAACTTTTTACATTTTTGTTTCATATAACATTGAAATATTATGACGTTAATACAACTTGTTTTGTAGAAACGTGAAAAAATGTGACCCGGAAGTCATTGAAACGTCTAAAGTTGTCACCTTTATACATCGTTGTTATTTATAGGAATTTGTAAAAATGTGAACTATTTCATATATTTACATAAAACGGTGTAAAAGATTTTATTTTTTAACAGTTGTTTCGGAAAATAGTTAAAAACTTGATTTTTTCTAGTTTTTTTATAGTGGTACAATATGTGTTAATTTTAGATGAACACATGTAAAGCGGTATGCTTTTTACATTTTTGTTTCATATAACATTGAAATATTATGACGATAATACAACTGTTTTATAGAACCGTGAAAAAAGTGACCTAGAAATTATTGAAACCCCTAGAGTTGTCACCTTTATACATCGTTGTTATTTATATAAATTTGTAAAAATGTGAACATTTTCATATATTTCCATAAAACGGTGTAAAATATTTTATTTTTTTACAGTTGTTTCCGAAAATTGTAAAAACTTGATTTTTTCATAGATTTTTTAGAGTGGTAAAAATGTGTTAATCTTAAAGGAAAACATGTAAAGCGGTGAGCTTTTTACAATTTTGTTTCATATAACATTGAAATATTATGACGATAATACAACTGTTTTATAGAACCGTGAAAAAGTGACCTGGAAATTATTGAAACCTCTAAAGTTGTCACTTTTATACATCGTTTTTATTTATATAAATTTGTAAAAATGTGAACATTTTCATATATTTCCATAAAACGGTGTAAAATATTTTATTTTTTTACAGTTGTTTTAGAAAATTGTAAAAACTTGATTTTTTCCTAGTTTTTTTAGAGTGGTAAAAATGTGTTAATTTTAGAGGAAAACATGTAAAGCGGTGAGCTTTTTACATTTTTTTTGCATATAACATTGAAATATTATGACGTTAGTACAACTTGTTTTATATAAACGTGAAAAAAGCGACCTGAAATTATTGAAACGTCCGCTATTGTCACCTTTATACATCGTTGTAATTTATAGAAGTTTGTAAAAATGTGAAAATTTTCATATAATTCCATAAAACGGTGTAAAATATTTAATTTTTTACAGTTGTTTCAGAAAATTGTAAAAACTTGATTTTTTTCCTAGTTTTTTTAGAGTGGTAAAAATGTGTTAATTTTAGAGGAAAACATGTAAAGCGGTGAGCGTTTTACATTTTTGTTGCATATAACATTGAAATATTATGACGTTAATACAACTTGTTTTATAAACGTTAAAAAAATTGACCAGGAAATTATTGAAACGTCTAAAGTTGTCACCTTTATACATCGTTGTTATTTATAGAAGTTTGTAAAAATGTTAAAATTTTCATATAATTCCATAAAACGGTGTAAAATATTTAATTTTCTTACAATTGTTTCAAAAAATTGTTAAAAACTTAATTTTTTTTCTAGTTTTTTTAGAGTGGTAAAAAATGTGTTAATTTTAGAGGAACACATGTAAAGCGGTGAACTTTTTACATTTTTGTTTCATATAACATTGAAATATTATGACGTTAATACAACTTGTTTTGTAGAAACGTGAAAAAAGGTGACCCGGAAGTCATTGAAACGTCTAAAGTTGTCACCTTTATACATCGTTGTTATTTATAGGAATTTGTAAAAATGTGAACTTTTTCATATATTTACATAAAACGGTGTAAAAGATTTTACTTTTTAACAGTTGTTTCGGAAAATAGTTAAAAACTTGATTTTTTCTAGTGGTACAATATGTGTTAATTTTAGAGGAAAACAAGTAAAGCGGTGAGCTTTTTACATTTTTGTTGCATATAACATTGAAATATTATGACGTTAATACAACTTGTTTTATATAAACGTGAAAAAAGCGACCTGGAAATTATTGAAACGTCTACAGTTGTCACCTTTATACATCGTTGTTATTTATAGAAGTTTGTAAAAATGTGAAGATTTTCATATAATTCCATAAAACGGTGTAAAATATTTAATTTTTTTATAGTTGTTTCAGAAAATTGTAAAAACTTGATTTTTTTCCGAGTTTTTTTAGAGTGGTTAAAATGTGTTAATTTTAGAGGAAAACATGTAAAGCGGTGAGCGTTTTACATTTTTGTTGCATATAACATTGAAATATTATGACGTTAATACAACTTGTTTTATATAAACGTGAAAAAAGTGACCTGGAAATTATTGAAACGTCTAAAGTTGTCACTTTTATACATCGTTGTTATTTATAGAAGTTTGTAAAAATGTGAAAATTTTCATATAATTCCATAAAACGGTGTAAAATATTTAATTTTTTTACAATTGTTTCAAAAAATTGTTAAAAACTTAATTTTTTTTCTAGTTTTTTTAGAGTGGTAAAAAATGTGTTAATTTTAGAGGAACACATGTAAAGCGGTGAACTTTTTACATTTTTGTTTCATATAACATTGAAATATTATGACGTTAATACAACTTGTTTTGTAGAAACGTGAAAAAATGTGACCCGGAAGTCATTGAAACGTCTAAAGTTGTCACCTTTATACATCGTTGTTATTTATAGGAATTTGTAAAAATGTGAACTTTTTCATATATTTACATAAAACGGTGTAAAAGATTTTATTTTTTAACAGTTGTTTCGGAAAATAGTTAAAAACTTGATTTTTTCTAGTTTTTTTATAGTGGTACAATATGTGTTAATTTTAGATGAACACATGTAAAGCGGTATGCTTTTTACATTTTTGTTTCATATAACATTGAAATATTATGACGATAATACAACTGTTTTATAGAACCGTGAAAAAAGTGACCTAGAAATTATTGAAACCCCTAAAGTTGTCACCTTTATACATCGTTGTTATTTATATAAATTTGTAAAAATGTGAACATTTTCATATATTTCCATAAAACGGTGTAAAATATTTTATTTTTTTACAGTTGTTTCCGAAAATTGTAAAAACTTGATTTTTTCATAGATTTTTTAGAGTGGTAAAAATGTGTTAATCTTAAAGGAAAACATGTAAAGCGGTGAGCTTTTTACAATTTTGTTTCATATAACATTGAAATATTATGACGATAATACAACTGTTTTATAGAACCGTGAAAAAGTGACCTGGAAATTATTGAAACCTCTAAAGTTGTCACTTTTATACATCGTTTTTATTTATATAAATTTGTAAAAATGTGAACATTTTCATATATTTCCATAAAACGGTGTAAAATATTTTATTTTTTACAGTTGTTTTATGAAATTATAAAAACTTGATTTTTTCCTAGTTTTTTTAGAGTGGTAAAAATGTGTTAATTTTAGAGGAAAACATGTAAAGCGGTGAGCTTTTTACATTTTTTTTGCATATAACATTGAAATATTATGACGTTAATACAACTTGTTTTATATAAACGTGAAAAAAGTGACCTGGAAATCATTGACACGTCTAAATTTGTCACTTTTATACATCGTTGTTATTTATAGAAGTTTGTAAAAATGTGAAAATTTTCATATAATTCCATAAAACGGTGTAAAATATTTAATTTTTTTACAATTGTTTCAAAAAATTGTTAAAAACTTAATTTTTTTTCTAGTTTTTTTAGAGTGGTAAAAAATGTGTTAATTTTAGAGGAACACATGTAAAGCGGTGAACTTTTTACAATTTAGTTTCATATAACATTGAAATATTATGACGTTAATACAACTTGTTTTGTAGAAACGTGAAAAAAGGTGACCCGGAAGTCATTGAAACGTCTAAAGTTGTCACCTTTATACATCGTTGTTATTTATAGGAATTTGTAAAAATGTGAACTTTTTCATATATTTACATAAAACGGTGTAAAAGATTTTACTTTTTAACAGTTGTTTCGGAAAATAGTTAAAAACTTGATTTTTTCTAGTGGTACAATATGTGTTAATTTTAGAGGAAAACAAGTAAAGCGGTGAGCTTTTTACATTTTTGTTGCATATAACATTGAAATATTATGACGTTAATACAACTTGTTTTATATAAACGTGAAAAAAGCGACCTGGAAATTATTGAAACGTCTACAGTTGTCACCTTTATACATCGTTGTTATTTATAGAAGTTTGTAAAAATGTGAAGATTTTCATATAATTCCATAAAACGGTGTAAAATATTTAATTTTTTTATAGTTGTTTCAGAAAATTATAAAAACTTGATTTTTTTCCGAGTTTTTTTAGAGTGGTTAAAATGTGTTAATTTTAGAGGAAAACATGTAAAGCGGTGAGCGTTTTACATTTTTGTTGCATATAACATTGAAATATTATGACGTTAATACAACTTGTTTTATATAAACGTGAAAAAAGTGACCTGGAAATTATTGAAACGTCTAAAGTTGTCACTTTTATACATCGTTGTTATTTATAGAAGTTTGTAAAAATGTGAAAATTTTCATATAATTCCATAAAACGGTGTAAAATATTTAATTTTTTTACAATTGTTTCAAAAAATTGTTAAAAACTTAATTTTTTTTCTAGTTTTTTTAGAGTGGTAAAAAATGTGTTAATTTTAGAGGAACACATGTAAAGCGGTGAACTTTTTACATTTTTGTTTCATATAACATTGAAATATTATGACGTTAATACAACTTGTTTTGTAGAAACGTGAAAAAATGTGACCCGGAAGTCATTGAAACGTCTAAAGTTGTCACCTTTATACATCGTTGTTATTTATAGGAATTTGTAAAAATGTGAACTTTTTCATATATTTACATAAAACGGTGTAAAAGATTTTATTTTTTAACAGTTGTTTCGGAAAATAGTTAAAAACTTGATTTTTTCTAGTTTTTTTATAGTGGTACAATATGTGTTAATTTTAGATGAACACATGTAAAGCGGTATGCTTTTTACATTTTTGTTTCATATAACATTGAAATATTATGACGATAATACAACTGTTTTATAGAACCGTGAAAAAAGTGACCTAGAAATTATTGAAACCCCTAAAGTTGTCACCTTTATACATCGTTGTTATTTATATAAATTTGTAAAAATGTGAACATTTTCATATATTTCCATAAAACGGTGTAAAATATTTTATTTTTTTACGGTTGTTTCCGAAAATTGTAAAAACTTGATTTTTTCATAGATTTTTTAGAGTGGTAAAAATGTGTTAATCTTAAAGGAAAACATGTAAAGAGGTGAGCTTTTTACAATTTTGTTTCATATAACATTGAAATATTATGACGATAATACAACTGTTTTATAGAACCGTGAAAAAGTGACCTGGAAATTATTGAAACCTCTAAAGTTGTCACTTTTATACATCGTTTTTATTTATATAAATTTGTAAAAATGTGAACATTTTCATATATTTCCATAAAACGGTGTAAAATATTTTATTTTTTACAGTTGTTTTATGAAATTATAAAAACTTGATTTTTTCCTAGTTTTTTTAGAGTGGTAAAAATGTGTTAATTTTAGAGGAAAACATGTAAAGCGGTGAGCTTTTTACATTTTTTTTGCATATAACATTGAAATATTATGACGTTAATACAACTTGTTTTATATAAACGTGAAAAAAGTGACCTGGAAATCATTGACACGTCTAAATTTGTCACTTTTATACATCGTTGTTATTTATAGAAGTTTGTAAAAATGTGAAAATTTTCATATAATTCCATAAAACGGTGTAAAATATTTAATTTTTTTACAATTGTTTCAAAAAATTGTTAAAAACTTAATTTTTTTTCTAGTTTTTTTAGAGTGGTAAAAAATGTGTTAATTTTAGAGGAACACATGTAAAGCGGTGAACTTTTTACAATTTTGTTTCATATAACATTGAAATATTATGACGTTAATACAACTTGTTTTGTAGAAACGTGAAAAAAGGTGACCCGGAAGTCATTGAAACGTCTAAAGTTGTCACCTTTATACATCGTTGTTATTTATAGGAATTTGTAAAAATGTGAACTTTTTCATATATTTACATAAAACGGTGTAAAAGATTTTACTTTTTAACAGTTGTTTCGGAAAATAGTTAAAAACTTGATTTTTTCTAGTGGTACAATATGTGTTAATTTTAGAGGAAAACAAGTAAAGCGGTGAGCTTTTTACATTTTTGTTGCATATAACATTGAAATATTATGACGTTAATACAACTTGTTTTATATAAACGTGAAAAAAGCGACCTGGAAATTATTGAAACGTCTACAGTTGTCACCTTTATACATCGTTGTTATTTATAGAAGTTTGTAAAAATGTGAAGATTTTCATATAATTCCATAAAACGGTGTAAAATATTTAATTTTTTTATAGTTGTTTCAGAAAATTGTAAAAACTTGATTTTTTTTCCGAGTTTTTTTAGAGTGGTTAAAATGTGTTAATTTTAGAGGAAAACATGTAAAGCGGTGAGCGTTTTACATTTTTGTTGCATATAACATTGAAATATTATGACGTTAATACAACTTGTTTTATATAAACGTGAAAAAAGTGACACGGGAAATTATTGAAACGTCTAAAGTTATCACTTTTATACATCGTTGTTATTTATAGAAGTTTGTAAAAATGTGAAAATTTTCATATAATTCCATAAAACGGTGTAAAATATTTAATATTTTTACAATTGTTTCAAAAAATTGTTAAAAACTTAATTTTTTTCTAGTTTTTTTAGAGTGGTAAAAAATGTGTTAATTTTAGAGGAACACATGTAAAGCGGTGAACTTTTTACATTTTTGTTTCATATAACATTGAAATATTATGACGTTAATACAACTTGTTTTGTAGAAATTTGAAAAAATGTGACCCGGAAGTCATTGAAACGTCTAAAGTTGTCACCTTTATACATCGTTGTTATTTATAGGAATTTGTAAAAATGTGAACTATTTCATATATTTACATAAAACGGTGTAAAAGATTTTATTTTTTAACAGTTGTTTCGGAAAATAGTTAAAAACTTGATTTTTTCTAGTTTTTTTATAGTGGTACAATATGTGTTAATTTTAGATGAACACATGTAAAGCGGTATGCTTTTTACATTTTTGTTTCATATAACATTGAAATATTATGACGATAATACAAGTGTTTTATAGAACCGTGAAAAAAGTGACCTAGAAATTATTGAAACCCTAGAGTTGTCACCTTTATACATCGTTGTTATTTATATAAATTTGTAAAAATGTGAACATTTTCATATATTTCCATAAAACGGTGTAAAATATTTTATTTTTTTACAGTTGTTTCCGAAAATTGTAAAAACTTGATTTTTTCATAGATTTTTTAGAGTGGTAAAAATGTGTTAATCTTAAAGGAAAACATGTAAAGCGGTGAGCTTTTTACAATTTTGTTTCATATAACATTGAAATATTATGACGATAATACAACTGTTTTATAGAACCGTGAAAAAGTGACCTGGAAATTATTGAAACCTCTAAAGTTGTCACTTTTATACATCGTTTTTATTTATATAAATTTGTAAAAATGTGAACATTTTCATATATTTCCATAAAACGGTGTAAAATATTTTATTTTTTACAGTTGTTTTAGAAAATTATAAAAACTTGATTTTTTCCTAGTTTTTTTAGAGTGGTAAAAATGTGTTAATTTTAGAGGAAAACATGTAAAGCGGTGAGCTTTTTACATTTTTTTTGCATATAACATTGAAATATTATGACGTTAGTACAACTTGTTTTATATAAACGTGAAAAAAGCGACCTGAAATTATTGAAACGTCCGCTATTGTCACCTTTATACATCGTTGTAATTTATAGAAGTTTGTAAAAATGTGAAAATTTTCATATAATTCCATAAAACGGTGTAAAATATTTAATTTTTTACAGTTGTTTCAGAAAATTGTAAAAACTTGATTTTTTTCCTAGTTTTTTTAGAGTGGTAAAAATGTGTTAATTTTAGAGGAAAACATGTAAAGCGGTGAGCGTTTTACATTTTTGTTGCATATAACATTGAAATATTATGACGTTAATACAACTTGTTTTATAAACGTGAAAAAAGTGACCTGGAAATTATTGAAACGTCTAAAGTTGTCACCTTTATACATCGTTGTTATTTATAGAAGTTTGTAAAAATGTTAAAATTTTCATATAATTCCATAAAACGGTGTAAAATATTTAATTTTCTTACAATTGTTTCAAAAAATTGTTAAAAACTTAATTTTTTTTCTAGTTTTTTTAGAGTGGTAAAAAATGTGTTAATTTTAGAGGAACACATGTAAAGCGGTGAACTTTTTACATTTTTGTTTCATATAACATTGAAATATTATGACGTTAATACAACTTGTTTTGTAGAAACGTGAAAAAAGGTGACCCGGAAGTCATTGAAACGTCTAAAGTTGTCACCTTTATACATCGTTGTTATTTATAGGAATTTGTAAAAATGTGAACTTTTTCATATATTTACATAAAACGGTGTAAAAGATTTTACTTTTTAACAGTTGTTTCGGAAAATAGTTAAAAACTTGATTTTTTCTAGTGGTACAATATGTGTTAATTTTAGAGGAAAACAAGTAAAGCGGTGAGCTTTTTACATTTTTGTTGCATATAACATTGAAATATTATGACGTTAATACAACTTGTTTTATATAAACGTGAAAAAAGCGACCTGGAAATTATTGAAACGTCTACAGTTGTCACCTTTATACATCGTTGTTATTTATAGAAGTTTGTAAAAATGTGAAGATTTTCATATAATTCCATAAAACGGTGTAAAATATTTAATTTTTTTATAGTTGTTTCAGAAAATTGTAAAAACTTGATTTTTTTTCCGAGTTTTTTAGAGTGGTTAAAATGTGTTAATTTTAGAGGAAAACATGTAAAGCGGTGAGCGTTTTACATTTTTGTTGCATATAACATTGAAATATTATGACGTTAATACAACTTGTTTTATATAAACGTGAAAAAAGTGACCTGGAAATTATTGACACGTCTAAAGTTGTCACTTTTATACATCGTTGTTATTTATAGAAGTTTGTAAAAATGTGAAAATTTTCATATAATTCCATAAAACGGTGTAAAATATTTAATTTTTTTACAATTGTTTCAAAAAATTGTTAAAAACTTAATTTTTTTTCTAGTTTTTTTAGAGTGGTAAAAAATGTGTTAATTTTAGAGGAACACATGTAAAGCGGTGAACTTTTTACATTTTTGTTTCATATAACATTGAAATATTATGACGTTAATACAACTTGTTTTGTAGAAACGTGAAAAAATGTGACCCGGAAGTCATTGAAACGTCTAAAGTTGTCACCTTTATACATCGTTGTTATTTATAGGAATTTGTAAAAATGTGAACTTTTTCATATATTTACATAAAACGGTGTAAAAGATTTTATTTTTTAACAGTTGTTTCGGAAAATAGTTAAAAACTTGATTTTTTCTAGTTTTTTTATAGTGGTACAATATGTGTTAATTTTAGATGAACACATGTAAAGCGGTATGCTTTTTACATTTTTGTTTCATATAACATTGAAATATTATGACGATAATACAACTGTTTTATAGAACCGTGAAAAAAGTGACCTAGAAATTATTGAAACCCCTAGAGTTGTCACCTTTATACATCGTTGTTATTTATATAAATTTGTAAAAATGTGAACATTTTCATATATTTCCATAAAACGGTGTAAAATATTTTATTTTTTTACAGTTGTTTTAGAAAATTGTAAAAACTTGATTTTTTCCTAGTTTTTTTAGAGTGGTAAAAATGTGTTAATTTTAGAGGAAAACATGTAAAGCGGTGAGCTTTTTACATTTTTTTTGCATATAACATTGAAATATTATGACGTTAGTACAACTTGTTTTATATAAACGTGAAAAAAGCGACCTGAAATTATTGAAACGTCCGCTATTGTCACCTTTATACATCGTTGTAATTTATAGAAGTTTGTAAAAATGTGAAAATTTTCATATAATTCCATAAAACGGTGTAAAATATTTAATTTTTTTACAGTTGTTTCAGAAAATTGTAAAAACTTGATTTTTTTCCTAGTTTTTTTAGAGTGGTAAAAATGTGTTAATTTTAGAGGAAAACATGTAAAGCGGTGAGCGTTTTACATTTTTGTTGCATATAACATTGAAATATTATGACGTTAATACAACTTGTTTTATAAACGTGAAAAAAGTGACCTGGAAATTATTGAAACGTCTAAAGTTGTCACCTTTATACATCGTTGTTATTTATAGAAGTTTGTAAAAATGTTAAAATTTTCATATAATTCCATAAAACGGTGTAAAATATTTAATTTTCTTACAATTGTTTCAAAAAATTGTTAAAAACTTAATTTTTTTTCTAGTTTTTTTAGAGTGGTAAAAAATGTGTTAATTTTAGAGGAACACATGTAAAGCGGTGAACTTTTTACATTTTTGTTTCATATAACATTGAAATATTATGACGTTAATACAACTTGTTTTGTAGAAACGTGAAAAAAGGTGACCCGGAAATCATTGAAACGTCTAAAGTTGTCACCTTTATACATCGTTGTTATTTATAGGAATTTGTAAAAATGTGAACTTTTTCATATATTTACATAAAACGGTGTAAAAGATTTTACTTTTTAACAGTTGTTTCGGAAAATAGTTAAAAACTTGATTTTTTCTAGTGGTACAATATGTGTTAATTTTAGAGGAAAACAAGTAAAGCGGTGAGCTTTTTACATTTTTGTTGCATATAACATTGAAATATTATGACGTTAATACAACTTGTTTTATATAAACGTGAAAAAAGCGACCTGGAAATTATTGAAACGTCTACAGTTGTCACCTTTATACATCGTTGTTATTTATAGAAGTTTGTAAAAATGTGAAGATTTTCATATAATTCCATAAAACGGTGTAAAATATTTAATTTTTTTATAGTTGTTTCAGAAAATTGTAAAAACTTGATTTTTTTTCCGAGTTTTTTTAGAGTGGTTAAAATGTGTTAATTTTAGAGGAAAACATGTAAAGCGGTGAGCGTTTTACATTTTTGTTGCATATAACATTGAAATATTATGACGTTAATACAACTTGTTTTATATAAACGTGAAAAAAGTGACCTGGAAATTATTGAAACGTCTAAAGTTGTCACTTTTATACATCGTTGTTATTTATAGAAGTTTGTAAAAATGTGAAAATTTTCATATAATTCCATAAAACGGTGTAAAATATTTAATTTTTTTACAATTGTTTCAAAAAATTGTTAAAAACTTAATTTTTTTTCTAGTTTTTTTAGAGTGGTAAAAAATGTGTTAATTTTAGAGGAACACATGTAAAGCGGTGAACTTTTTACATTTTTGTTTCATATAACATTGAAATATTATGACGTTAATACAACTTGTTTTGTAGAAACGTGAAAAAATGTGACCCGGAAGTCATTGAAACGTCTAAAGTTGTCACCTTTATACATCGTTGTTATTTATAGGAATTTGTAAAAATGTGAACTTTTTCATATATTTACATAAAACGGTGTAAAAGATTTTATTTTTTAACAGTTGTTTCGGAAAATAGTTAAAAACTTGATTTTTTCTAGTTTTTTTATAGTGGTACAATATGTGTTAATTTTAGATGAACACATGTAAAGCGGTATGCTTTTTACATTTTTGTTTCATATAACATTGAAATATTATGACGATAATACAACTGTTTTATAGAACCGTGAAAAAAGTGACCTAGAAATTATTGAAACCCCTAAAGTTGTCACCTTTATACATCGTTGTTATTTATATAAATTTGTAAAAATGTGAACATTTTCATATATTTCCATAAAACGGTGTAAAATATTTTATTTTTTTACAGTTGTTTCCGAAAATTGTAAAAACTTGATTTTTTCCTAGATTTTTTAGAGTGGTAAAAATGTGTTAATCTTAAAGGAAAACATGTAAAGCGGTGAGCTTTTTACAATTTTGTTTCATATAACATTGAAATATTATGACGATAATACAACTGTTTTATAGAACCGTGAAAAAGTGACCTGGAAATTATTGAAACCTCTAAAGTTGTCACTTTTATACATCGTTTTTATTTATATAAATTTGTAAAAATGTGAACATTTTCATATATTTCCATAAAACGGTGTAAAATATTTTATTTTTTACAGTTGTTTTAGAAAATTATAAAAACTTGATTTTTTCCTAGTTTTTTTAGAGTGGTAAAAATGTGTTAATTTTAGAGGAAAACATGTAAAGCGGTGAGCTTTTTACATTTTTTTTGCATATAACATTGAAATATTATGACGTTAGTACAACTTGTTTTATATAAACGTGAAAAAAGCGACCTGGAAATTATTGAAACGTCCGCTATTGTCACCTTTATACATCGTTGTAATTTATAGAAGTTTGTAAAAATGTGAAAATTTTCATATAATTCCATAAAACGGTGTAAAATATTTAATTTTTTACAGTTGTTTCAGAAAATTGTAAAAACTTGATTTTTTTCCTAGTTTTTTTAGAGTGGTAAAAATGTGTTAATTTTAGAGTAAAACATGTAAAGCGGTGAGCGTTTTACATTTTTGTTGCATATAACATTGAAATATTATGACGTTAATACAACTTGTTTTATAAACGTTAAAAAAAGTGACCTGGAAATTATTGAAACGTCTAAAGTTGTCACCTTTATACATCGTTGTTATTTATAGAAGTTTGTAAAAATGTTAAAATTTTCATATAATTCCATAAAACGGTGTAAAATATTTAATTTTCTTACAATTGTTTCAAAAAATTGTTAAAAACTTAATTTTTTTTCTTGTTTTTTTAGAGTGGTAAAAAATGTGTTAATTTTAGAGTAAAACATGTAAAGCGGTGAGCGTTTTACATTTTTGTTGCATATAACATTGAAATATTATGACGTTAATACAACTTGTTTTATAAACGTGAAAAAAGTGACCTGGAAATTATTGAAACGTCTAAAGTTGTCACCTTTATACATCGTTGTTATTTATAGAAGTTTGTAAAAATGTTAAAATTTTCATATAATTCCATAAAACGGTGTAAAATATTTAATTTTCTTACAATTGTTTCAAAAAATTGTTAAAAACTTAATTTTTTTTCTAGTTTTTTTAGAGTGGTAAAAAATGTGTTAATTTTAGAGGAACACATGTAAAGCGGTGAACTTTTTACATTTTTGTTTCATATAACATTGAAATATTATGACGTTAATACAACTTGTTTTGTAGAAACGTGAAAAAAGGTGACCCGGAAGTCATTGAAACGTCTAAAGTTGTCACCTTTATACATCGTTGTTATTTATAGGAGTTTGTAAAAATGTGAACTTTTTCATATATTTACATAAAACGGTGTAAAAGATTTTATTTTTTAACAGTTGTTTCGGAAAATAGTTAAAAACTTGATTTTTTCCTAGATTTTTTAGAGTGGTAAAATATGTGTTAATTTTAGAGGAAAACAAGTAAAGCGGTGAGCTTTTTACATTTTTGTTGCATATAACATTGAAATATTATGACGTTAATACAACTTGTTTTATATAAACGTGAAAAAAGCGACTTGTAAATTATTGAAACGTCTACAGTTGTCACCTTTATACATCGTTGTTATTTATAGAAGTTTGTAAAAATGTGAAGATTTTCATATAATTCCATAAAACGGTGTAAAATATTTAATTTTTTTATAGTTGTTTCAGAAAATTGTAAAAACTTGATTTTTTTCCGAGTTTTTTTAGAGTGGTTAAAATGTGTTAATTTTAGAGGAAAACATGTAAAGCGGTGAGCGTTTTACATTTTTGTTGCATATAACATTGAAATATTATGACGTTAATACAACTTGTTTTATATAAACGTGAAAAAAGTGACCTGGAAATTATTGACACGTCTAAAGTTGTCACTTTTATACATCGTTGTTATTTATAGAAGTTTGTAAAAATGTGAAAATTTTCATATAATTCCATAAAACGGTGTAAAATATTTAATTTTTTTACAATTGTTTCAAAAAATTGTTAAAAACTTAATTTTTTTTCTAGTTTTTTTAGAGTGGTAAAAAATGTGTTAATTTTAGAGGAACACATGTAAAGCGGTGAACTTTTTACATTTTTGTTTCATATAACATTGAAATATTATGACGTTAATACAAATTGTTTTGTAGAAACGTGAAAAAATGTGACCCGGAAGTCATTGAAACGTCTAAAGTTGTCACCTTTATACATCGTTGTTATTTATAGGAATTTGTAAAAATGTGAACTATTTCATATATTTACATAAAACGGTGTAAAAGATTTTATTTTTTAACAGTTGTTTCGGAAAATAGTTAAAAACTTGATTTTTTCTAGTTTTTTTATAGTGGTACAATATGTGTTAATTTTAGATGAACACATGTAAAGCGGTATGCTTTTTACATTTTTGTTTCATATAACATTGAAATATTATGACGATAATAAAACTGTTTTATAGAACCGTGAATAAAGTGACCTAGAAATTATTGAAACCCCTAAAGTTGTCACCTTTATACATCGTTGTTATTTATATAAATTTGTAAAAATGTGAACATTTTCATATATTTCCATAAAACGGTGTAAAATATTTTATTTTTTTACAGTTGTTTCCGAAAATTGTAAAAACTTGATTTTTTCCTAGATTTTTTAGAGTGGTAAAAATGTGTTAATTTTAGAGGAAAACATGTAAAGCGTTGAGCTTTTTACAATTTTGTTTCATATAACATTGAAATATTATGACGATAATACAACTGTTTTATAGAACCGTGAAAAAGTGACCTGGAAATTATTGAAACCTCTAAAGGTGTCACTTTTATACAGCGTTTTTATTTATATAAATTTGTAAAAATGTGAACATTTTCATATATTTCCATAAAACGGTGTAAAATATTTTATTTTTTACAGTTGTTTTAGAAAATTATAAAAACTTGATTTTTTCCTAGTTTTTTTAGAGTGGTAAAAATGTGTTAATTTTAGAGGAAAACATGTAAAGCGGTAAACGTTTTACATTTTTGTTTCATATAACATTGAAATATTATGACGTTAATACAACTTGTTTTGTAGAAACGTGAAAAAATGTGACCCGGAAGTCATTGAAACGTCTAAAGTTGTCACCTTTATACATCGTTGTTATTTATAGGAATTTGTAAAAATGTGAACTTTTTCATATATTTACATAAAACGGTGTAAAAGATTTTATTTTTTAACAGTTGTTTCGGAAAATAGTTAAAAACTTGATTTTTTCTAGTTTTTTTATAGTGGTACAATATTTGTTAATTTTAGATGAACACATGTAAAGCGGTATGCTTTTTACATTTTTGTGTCATATAACATTGAAATATTATGACGATAATACAACTGTTTTATAGAACCGTGAAAAAAGTGACCTAGAAATTATTGAAACCCCTAAAGTTGTCACCTTTATACATCGTTGTTATTTATATAAATTTGTAAAAATGTGAACATTTTCATATATTTCCATAAAACGGTGTAAAATATTTTATTTTTTTACAGTTGTTTCCGAAAATTGTAAAAACTTGATTTTTTCCTAGATTTTTTAGAGTGGTAAAAATGTGTTAATCTTAAAGGAAAACATGTAAAGCGGTGAGCTTTTTACAATTTTGTTTCATATAACATTGAAATATTATGACGATAATACAACTGTTTTATAGAACCGTGAAAAAGTGACCTGGAAATTATTGAAACCTCTAAAGTTGTCACTTTTATACCTCGTTTTTATTTATATAAATTTGTAAAAATGTGAACATTTTCATATATTTCCATAAAACGGTGTAAAATATTTTATTTTTTTACAGTTGTTTTAGAAAATTGTAAAAACTTGATTTTTTCCTAGTTTTTTTAGAGTGGTAAAAATGTGTTAATTTTAGAGGAAAACATGTAAAGCGGTGAGCTTTTTACATTTTTTTGCATATAACATTGAAATATTATGACGTTAGTACAACTTGTTTTATATAAACGTGAAAAAAGCGACCTGGAAATTATTGAAACGTCCGCTATTGTCACCTTTATACATCGTTGTAATTTATAGAAGTTTGTAAAAATGTGAAAAATTTCATATAATTCCATAAAACGGTGTAAAATATTTAATTTTTTACAGTTGTTTCAGAAAATTGTAAAAACTTGATTTTTTTCCTAGTTTTTTTAGAGTGGTAAAAATGTGTTAATTTTAGAGGAAAACATGTAAAGCGGTGAGCGTTTTACATTTTTGTTGCATATAACATTGAAATATTATGACGTTAATACAAATTGTTTTATAAACGTGAAAAAAGTGACCTGGAAATTATTGAAACGTCTAAAGTTGTCACCTTTATACATCGTTGTTATTTATAGAAGTTTGTAAAAATGTTAAAATTTTCATATAATTCCATAAAACGGTGTAAAATATTTAATTTTCTAACAATTGTTTCAAAAAATTGTTAAAAACTTAATTTTTTTTCTAGTTTTTTTAGAGTGGTAAAAAATGTGTTAATTTTAGAGGAACACATGTAAAGCGGTGAACTTTTTACATTTTTGTTTCATATAACATTGAAATATTATGACGTTAATACAACTTGTTTTGTAGAAACGTGAAAAAAGGTGACCCGGAAGTCATTGAAACGTCTAAAGTTGTCACCTTTATACATCGTTGTTATTTATAGGAATTTGTAAAAATGTGAACTTTTTCATATATTTACATAAAACGGTGTAAAAGATTTTAATTTTTAACAGTTGTTTCGGAAAATAGTTAAAAACTTGATTTTTTCTAGTTGGTACAATATGTGTTAATTTTAGAGGAAAACAAGTAAAGCGGTGAGCTTTTTACATTTTTGTTGCATATAACATTGAAATATTATGACGTTAATACAACTTGTTTTATATAAACGTGAAAAAAGCGACCTGAAAATTATTGAAACGTCCGCTATTGTCACCTTTATACATCGTTGTAATTTATAGAAGTTTGTAAAAATGTGAATATTTTCATATAATTCCATAAAACGGTGTAAAATATTTAATTTTTTACAGTTGTTTCAGAAAATTGTAAAAACTTGATTTTTTTTCTAGTTTTTTTAGAGTGGTAAAAATGTGTTAATTTTAGAGGAAAACATGTAAAGCGGTGAGCGTTTTACATTTTTGTTAGATATAACATTGAAATGTTATGATGTTAATACAACTTGTTTTATATAAACGTGAAAAAAGTGACCTGAAAATTATTGAAACGTCTAAAGTTGTCACTTTTATACATCGTTGTTATTTATAGAAGTTTGTAAAAATGTGAAAATTTTCTTATAATTCCATAAAACGGTGTAAAATATTTAATTTTTTTACAATTGTTTCAAAAAATTGTTAAAAATTTAATATTTTTTCTAGTTTTTTTAGAGTGGTAAAAAATATGTTAATTTTAGAGGAACACATGTAAAGCGGTGAACTTTTTACAATTTTGTTTCATATAACATTGAAATATTATGACGTTAATACAACTTGTTTTGTAGAAACGTGAAAAAAGGTGACCCGGAAGTCATTGAAACGTCTAAAGTTGTCACCTTTATACATCGTTGTTATTTATAGGAATTTGTAAAAATGTGAACTTTTTCATATATTTACATAAAACGGTGTAAAAGATTTTACTTTTTAACAGTTGTTTCGGAAAATAGTTAAAAACTTGATTTTTCCTAGTTTTTTTAGAGTGGTAAAATATGTGTTAATTTTAGAGGAAAACAAGTAAAGCGGTGAGCTTTTTACATTTTTGTTGCATATAACATTGAAATATTATGACGTTAATACAACTTGTTTTATATAAACGTGAAAAAAGCGACCTGAAAATTATTGAAACGTCCGCTATTGTCACCTTTATACATCGTTGTAATTTATAGAAGTTTGTAAAAATGTGAATATTTTCATATAATTCCATAAAACGGTGTAAAATATTTAATTTTTTACAGTTGTTTCAGAAAATTGTAAAAACTTGATTTTTTTCCTAGTTTTTTTAGAGTGGTAAAAATGTGTTAATTTTAGAGGAAAACATGTAAAGCGGTGAGCGTTTTACATTTTTGTTAGATATAACATTGAAATGTTATGATGTTAATACAACTTGTTTTATATAAACGTGAAAAAAGTGACCTGAAAATTATTGAAACGTCTAAAGTTGTCACTTTTATACATCGTTGTTATTTATAGAAGTTTGTAAAAATGTGAAAATTTTCTTATAATTCCATAAAACGGTGTAAAATATTTAATTTTTTTACAATTGTTTCAAAAAATTGTTAAAAATTTAATTTTTTTTCTAGTTTTTTTAGAGGGGTAAAAAATGTGTTAATTTTAGAGGAACACATGTAAAGCGGTGAACTTTTTACAATTTTGTTTCATATAACATTGAAATATTATGACGTTAATACAACTTGTTTTGTAGAAACGTGAAAAAATGTGACCCGGAAGTCATTGAAACGTCTAAAGTTGTCACCTTTATACATCGTTGTTATTTATAGGAATTTGTAAAAATGTGAACTTTTTCATATATTTACATAAAACGGTGTAAAAGATTTTACTTTTTAACAGTTGTTTCGGAAAATAGTTAAAAACTTGATTTTTTCTAGTTTTTTTATAGTGGTACAATATGTGTTAATTTTAGAGGAAAACAAGTAAAGCGGTGAGCTTTTTACATTTTTGTTGCATATAACATTGAAATATTATGACGTTAATACAACTTGTTTAATATAAACGTGAAAAAAGTGACCTGGAAATTATTGAAACGTCTAAAGTTGTCACTTTTATACATCGTTGTTATTTATAGAAGTTTGTAAAAATGTGAAAATTTTCATATAGTTCAATAAAACGGTGTAAAATATTTAATTTTTTATAGTTGTTTCAAAAATTTGTTAAAAACTTAATTTTTTTTCTAGTTTTTTTAGATTGGTAAAAAATCTGTTAATTTTAGAGGAACACATGTAAAGCGGGTAACTTTTTACATTTTTGTTTCATATAACATTGAAATATTATGACGTTAAAAGAACTTGTTTTTTAGAACCATGAAAAAAGTGACCTGGAAATCTTTGAAACGTCTAAAGTTGTCACCTTTATACATCGTTGTTATTTATAGAAATTTGTAAAAATATGAACTTTTTCATATATTTACATAAAACGGTGTAAAAGTTGTTTTATTTTTTAACAGTTATTTCGAAAAATTGTTAAAAACTTGATTTTTTCTAGTTTTTTTTATAGTGGTAGAATATGTGTTAATTTTAGATGAACACATGTAAAGCGGTATGCTTTTTACATTTTTGTTTCATATAACATTGAAAAATTATGACGTTAATACAACTTGTTTTGTAGAACCGTGAAAAAAGTGACCCGGAAATTATTGAAACGTGTAAGGTTGTCCCCATTATACATCGTTGTTATTTATAGAAACTTTTTAAAATGTGAACTTTTTCATAGATTTCCATAAAACGGTGTAAAAGATTTTATTTTAGAGGAACACATGTAAAGCAGTAAACTTTTTCCCTTTTTGTTTCATATAACATTGAAAATTTATGACATTAATACAACTTGTTTTGTAGAACCGTGAAAAAAGGTGTCCCGAAAGTCATTGAAACGTGTAAAGTTATCACCTTTATACATCGTTGTGATTTATAGAAATTTGTAAAAATGTGATATTTTTCAAAGATTTTCATAAAACGGTGTAAAAGATTTTATTTTTTAACAGTTGTTTCGGAAAATAGTTAAAAACTTGATTTTTTCTAGTTTTTTTATAGTGGTACAATATGTGTTAATTTTAGATGAACACATGTAAAGCGGTATGCTTTTTACATTTTTGTATCGTATAACATTGAAATATTTTGACGTTAATACAACTTGTTTTATAGAACCGTGAAAAATGTGACCTGGAAATCATTGAAACCTCTAAAGTTGTCACCTTTATACATCGTTGTTATTTATATAAATTTGTAAAAATGTGAACATTTTCATATATTTCCATAAAACATTGTAAAATATTTTATTTTTTTACAGTTGTTTCAGAAAATTGTAAAAACTTGATTTTTTCCTAGATTTTTTAGAGTGGTAAAAATGTGTTAATTTTAGAGGAAAACATGTAAAGCGGTGAGCTTTTTACAATTTTGTTTCATATAACATTGAAATATTATGACGATAATACAACTGTTTTATAGAACCGTGAAAAAGTGACCTGGAAATTATTGAAACCTCTAAAGTTGTCACCTTTATACATCGTTGTTATTTATAGAAGTTTGTAAAAATGTGAAAATTTTCATATATTTCCATAAAACGGTGTAAAATATTTTATTTTTTTACAGTTGTTTCAGAAAATTGTAAAAACTTGAATTTTTCCTAGTTTTTTTAGAGTGGTAAAAATGTGTTAATTTTAGAGGAAAACAAGTAAAGCGGTGAGCTTTTTACATTTTTGTTGCATATAACATTGAAATATTATGACGTTAATACAACTTGTTTTATATAAACGTGAAAAAAGCGACCTGGAAATTATTGAAACGTCTACAGTTGTCACCTTTATACATCGTCGTTACTTATAGAAGTTTGTAAAAATGTGAAAATTTTCATATAATTCCATAAAACGGTGTAAAATATTTAATTTTTTTACAATTATTTCAAAAAATTGTTAAAAACTTAATTCTTTTTCTAGTTTTTTTGGAGTGGTAAAAAATGTGTTAATTTTAGAGGAACACATGTACAGCGGTTAACTTTTTACATTTTTGTTTCATATAACATTGAAATATTATGACGTTAATACAACTTGTTTTGTAGAAACGTGAAAAAATGTGACCCGGAAGTCATTGAAACGTCTAAAGTTGTCACCTTTATACATCGTTGTTACTTATAGGAATTTGTAAAAATGTGAACTTTTTCATATATTTACATAAAACGGTGTAAAAGATTTTATTTTTTAACAGTTGTTTCGGAAAATAGTTAAAAACTTGATTTTTTTTAGTTTTTTTATAGTGGTACAATATGTGTTAATTTTAGATGAACACATGTAAAGCGGTATGCTTTTTACATTTTTGTTTCATATAACATTGAAATATTATGACGATAATACAACTGTTTTATAGAACCGTGAAAAAAGTGACCTAGAAATTATTGAAACCCCTAAAGTTGTCACATTTATACATCGTTGTTATTTATATAAATTTGTAAAAATGTGAACATTTTCATATATTTCCATAAAACGGTGTAAAATATTTTATTTTTTTACAGTTGTTTCCGGAAATTGTAAAAACTTGAATTTTTCCTAGATTTTTTAGAGTGGTAAAAATGTGTTAATCTTAAAGGAAAACATGTAAAGCGGTGAGCTTTTTACAATTTTGTTTCATATAACATTGAAATATTATGACGATAATACAACTGTTTTATAGAACCGTGAAAAAGTGACCTGGAAATTATTGAAACCTCTAATGTTGTCACTTTTATACATCGTTTTTATTTATATAAATTTTTAAAAATGTGAACATTTTCATATATTTCCATAAAACGGTGTAAAATAATTTATTTTTTTACAGTTGTTTTAGAAAATTGTAAACGTTAGTACAACTTGTATCATATAAACGTGAAAAAAGCGACCTGGAAATTATTGAAACGTCTACAGTTGTCACCTTTATATATCGTTGTTATTTATAGAAGTTTGTAAAAATGTGAAAATTTTCATATAATTCCATAAAATGGTGTAAAATATTTAATTTTTTTATAGTTGTTTCAGAAAATTGTAAAAACTTGATTTTTTTTCCGAGTTTTTTTAGAGTGGTTAAAATGTGTTAATTTTAGAGGAAAACATGTAAAGCGGTGAGCGTTTTACATTTTTGTTGCATATAACATTGAAATATTATGACGTTAATACAACTTGTTTTATATAAACGTGAAAAAAGTGACCTGGAAATTATTGAAACGTCTAAAGTTGTCACTTTTATACATCGTTGTTATTTATAGAAGTTTGTAAAAATGTGAAAATTTTCATATAATTCCATAAAACGGTGTAAAATATTTAATATTTTTACAATTGTTTCAAAAAATTGTTAAAAACTTAATTTTTTTCTAGTTTTTTTAGAGTGGTAAAAAATGTGTTAATTTTAGAGGAACACATGTAAAGCGGTGAACTTTTTACATTTTTGTTTCATATAACATTGAAATATTATGACGTTAATACAACTTGTTTTGTAGAAACGTGAAAAAATGTGACCCGGAAGTCATTGAAACGTCTAAAGTTGTCACCTTTATACATCGTTGTTATTTATAGGAATTTGTAAAAATGTGAACTTTTTCATATATTTACATAAAACGGTGTAAAAGATTTTATTTTTTAACAGTTGTTTCGGAAAATAGTTAAAAACTTGATTTTTTTTAGTTTTTTTATAGTGGTACAATATGTGTTAATTTTAGATGAACACATGTAAAGCGGTATGCTTTTTACATTTTTGTTTCATATAACATTGAAATATTATGACGATAATACAACTGTTTTATAGAACCGTGAAAAAAGTGACCTAGAAATTATTGAAACCCCTAAAGTTGTCACCTTTATACATCGTTGTTATTTATATAAATTTGTAAAAATGTGAACATTTTCATATATTTCCATAAAACGGTGTAAAATATTTTATTTTTTTACAGTTGTTTCCGGAAATTGTAAAAACTTGAATTTTTCCTAGATTTTTTAGAGTGGTAAAAATGTGTTAATCTTAAAGGAAAACATGTAAAGCGGTGAGCTTTTTACAATTTTGTTTCATATAACATTGAAATATTATGACGATAATACAACTGTTTTATAGAACCGTGAAAAAGTGACCTGGAAATTATTGAAACCTCTAAAGTTGTCACTTTTATACATCGCTTTTATTTATATAAATTTGTAAAAATGTGAACATTTTCATATATTTCCATAAAACGATGTAAAATATTTTATTTTTTTACAGTTGTTTTAGAAAATTGTAAAAACTTGATTTTTTCCTAGATTTTTTAGAGTGGTAAAAATGTGTTAATTTTAGAGGAAAACATGTAAAGCGGTGAGCTTTTTACATTTTTTTGCATATAACATTGAAATATTATGACGTTAGTACAACTTGTTTTATATAAACGTGAAAAAAGCGACCTGGAAATTATTGAAACGTCCGCTATTGTCACCTTTATACATCGTTGTAATTTATAGAAGTTTGTAAAAATGTGAAAATTTTCATATAATTCCATAAAACGGTGTAAAATATTTAATTTTTTACAGTTGTTTCAGAAAATTGTAAAAACTTGATTTTTTTCCTAGTTTTTTTAGAGTGGTAAAAATGTGTTAATTTTAGAGGAAAACATGTAAAGCGGTGAACTTTTTACATTTTTGTTGCATATAACATTGAAATATTATGACGTTAATACAACTTGTTTTATAAACGTGAAAAAAGTGACCTGGAAATTATTGAAACGTCTAAAGTTGTCACCTTTATACATCGTTGTTATTTATAGAAGTTTGTAAAAATGTTAAAATTTTCATATAATTCCATAAAACGGTGTAAAATATTTAATTTTCTTAAAATTGTTTCAAAAAATTGTTAAAAACTTAATTTTTTTTCTAGTTTTTTTAGAGTGGTAAAAAATGTGTTAATTTTAGAGGAACACATGTAAAGCGGTGAACTTTTTACATTTTTGTTTCATATAACATTGAAATATTATGACGTTAATACAACTTGTTTTGTAGAAACGTGAAAAAAGGTGACCCGGAAGTCATTGAAACGTCTAAAGTTGTCACCTTTATACATCGTTGTTATTTATAGGAATTTGTAAAAATGTGAACTTTTTCATATATTTACATAAAAGGGTGTAAAAGATTTTATTTTTTAACAGTTGTTTCGGAAAATAGTTAAAACCTTGATTTTTTCTAGTTTTTTTATAGTGGTACAATATGTGTTAATTTTAGATGAACACATGTAAAGCGGTATGCTTTTTACATTTTTGTTTCATATAACATTGAAATATTTTGACGTTAATACAACTTGTTTTATAGAACCGTGAAAAATGTGACCTGGAAATCATTGAAACCTCTAAAGTTGTCACCTTTATACATCGTTGTTATTTATATAAATTTGTAAAAATGTGAACATTTTCATATATTTCCATAAAACGGTGTAAAATATTTTATTTTTTTACAGTTGTTTCAGAAAATTGTAAAAACTTGATTTTTTCCTAGATTTTTTAGAGTGGTAAAAATGTGTTAATTTTAGAGGAAAACATGTAAAGCGGTGAGTATTTTACAATTTTGTTTCATATAACATTGAAATATTATGACGATAATACAACTGTTTTATAGAACCGTGAAAAAGTGACCTGGAAATTATTGAAACGTCTACAGTTGTCACCTTTATACATCGTCGTTATTTATAGAAGTTTGTAAAAATGTGAAAATTTTCATATAATTCCATAAAACGGTGTAAAATATTTAATTTTTTTATAGTTGTTTCAGAAAATTGTAAAAACTTGAATTTTTCCTAGTTTTTTTAGAGTGGTAAAAATGTGTTAATTTTAGAGGAAAACAAGTAAAGCGGTGAGCTTTTTACATTTTTGTTGCATATAACATTGAAATATTATGACGTTAATACAACTTGTTTTATATAAACGTGAAAAAAGCGACCTAGAAATTATTGAAACGTCTACAGTTGTCACCTTTATATATCGTTGTTATTTATAGAAGTTTGTAAAAATGTGAAAATTTTCATATAATTCCATAAAATGGTGTAAAATATTTAATTTTTTTATAGTTGTTTCAGAAAATTGTAAAAACTTGATTTTTTTTAGTTTTTTTAGAGTGGTTAAAATGTGTTAATTTTAGAGGAAAACATGTAAAGCGGTGAGCGTTTTACATTTTTGTTGCATATAACATTGAAATATTATGACGTTAATACAACTTGTTTTATATAAACGTGAAAAAAGTTACCTGGAAATTATTGAAACGTCTAAAGTTGTCACTTTTATACCTCGTTTTTATTCATATAAATTTGTAAAAATGTGAACATTTTCATATATTTCCATAAAACGGTGTAAAATATTTTATTTTTTTACAGTTGTTTTAGAAAATTGTAAAAACTTGATTTTTTCCTAGTTTTTTTAGAGTGGTAAAAATGTGTTAATTTTAGAGGAAAACATGTAAAGCGGTGAGCTTTTTACATTTTTTTTGCATATAACATTGAAATATTATGACGTTAGTACAACTTGTTTTATATAAACGTGAAAAAAGCGACCTGGAAATTATTGAAACGTCCGCTATTGTCACCTTTATACATCGTTGTAATTTATAGAAGTTTGTAAAAATGTGAAAATTTTCATATAATTCCATAAAACGGTGTAAAATATTTAATTTTTTACAGTTGTTTCAGAAAATTGTAAAAACTTGATTTTTTTCCTAGTTTTTTTAGAGTGGTAAAAATGTGTTAATTTTAGAGGAAAACATGTAAAGCGGTGAGCGTTTTACATTTTTGTTGCATATAACATTGAAATATTATGACGTTAATACAACTTGTTTTATATAAACGTGAAAAAAGTGACCTGGAAATTATTGAAACGTCTAAAGTTATCACTTTTATACATCGTTGTTATTTATAGAAGTTTGTAAAAATGTGAAAATTTTCATATAATTCCATAAAACGGTGTAAAATATTTAATTTTTTTACAATTGTTTCAAAAAATTGTTAAAAACTTAATTTTTTTTCTAGTTTTTTTAGAGTGGTAAAAAATGTGTTAATTTTAGAGGAACACATGTAAAGCGGTGAACTTTTTACAATTTTGTTTCATATAACATTGAAATATTATGACGTTAATACAACTTGTTTTGTAGAAACGTGAAAAAATGTGACCCGGAAATTATTGAAACGTCTACAGTTGTCACCTTTATACATCGTTGTTATTTATAGAAGTTTGTAAAAATGTGAAGATTTTCATATAATTCCATAAAACGGTGTAAAATATTTAATTTTTTTATATTTGTTTCAGAAAATTGTAAAAACTTGATTTTTTTTCCGAGTTTTTTTAGAGTGGTTAAAATGTGTTAATTTTAGAGGAAAACATGTAAAGCGGTGAGCGTTTTACATTTTTGTTGCATATAACATTGAAATATTATGACATTAACACAACTTGTTTTATATAAACGTGAAAAAAGTGACCTGGAAATTATTGAAACGTCTAAAGTTGTCACTTTTATACATCGTTGTTATTTATATAAATTTGTAAAAATGTGAAAATTTTCATATAATTTCATAAAACGGTGTAAAATATTTAATTTTTTTACAATTGTTTCAAAAAATTGTTAAAAACTTAATTTTTTTTCTAGTTTTTTTAGAGTGGTAAAAAATGTGTTAATTTTAGAGGAACACATGTAAAGCGGTGAACTTTTTACATTTTTGTTTCATATAACATTGAAATATTATGACGTTAATACAACTTGTTTTGTAGAAACGTGAAAAAATGTGACCCGGAAGTCATTGAAACGTCTAAAGTTGTCACCTTTATACATCGTTGTTATTTATAGGAATTTGTAAAAATGTGAACTTTTTCATATATTTACATAAAACGGTGTAAAAGATTTTATTTTTTAAAATTGTTTCGGAAAATAGTTAAAAACTTGATTTTTTCTAGTTTTTTTATAGTGGTAAAATATGTGTTAATTTTAGATGAACACATGTAAAGCGGTATGCTTTTTACATTTTTGTTTCATATAACATTGAAATATTATGACGATAATACAACTGTTTTATAGAACCGTGAAAAAAGTGACCTAGAAATTATTGAAACCCCTAAAGTTGTCACCTTTATACATCGTTGTTATTTATATAAATTTGTAAAAATGTGAACATTTTCATATATTTCCATAAAACGGTGTAAAATATTTTATTTTTTTACAGTTGTTTCCGAAAATTGTAAAAACTTGATTTTTTCCTAGATTTTTTAGAGTGGTAAAAATGTGTTAATTTTAGAGGAAAACATGTAAAGCGGTGAGCTTTTTACAATTTTGTTTCATATAACATTGAAATATTATGACGATAATACAACTGTTTTATAGAACCGTGAAAAAGTGACCTGGAAATTATTGAAACCTCTAAAGTTGTCACTTTTATACCTCGTTTTTATTTATATAAATTTGTAAAAATGTGAAAATTTTCATATAATTCCATAAAACGGTGTAAAATATTTAATTTTTTACAGTTGTTTCAGAAAATTGTAAAAACTTGATTTTTTTCCTAGTTTTTTTAGAGTGGTAAAAATGTGTTAATTTTAGAGGAAAACATGTAAAGCGGTAAACGTTTTACATTTTTGTTCCATATAACATTGAAATATTATGACGTTAATACAACTTGTTTTATAAACGTGAAAAAAGTGACCTGGAAATTATTGAAACGTCTAAAGTTGTCACCTTTATACATCGTTGTTATTTATAGAAGTTTGTAAAAATGTTAAAATTTTCATATAATTCCATAAAACGGTGTAAAATATTTAATTTTCTTACAATTGTTTCAAAAAATTGTTAAAAACTTAATTTTTTTTCTAGTTTTTTTAGAGTGGTAAAAAATGTGTTAATTTTAGAGGAACACATGTAAAGCGGTGAACTTTTTACATTTTTGTTTCATATAACATTGAAATATTATGACGTTAATACAACTTGTTTTGTAGAAACGTGAAAAAAGGTGACCCGGAAGTCATTGAAACGTCTAAAGTTGTCACTTTTATACATCGTTGTTATTTATATAAATTTGTAAAAATGTGAAAATTTTCATATATTTACATAAAACGGTGTAAAGATTTTACTTTTTAACAGTTGTTTCGGAAAATAGTTAAAAACTTGATTTTTTCTAGTTTTTTTAAAGTGGTAAAATATGTGTTAATTTTAGAGGAAAACATGTAAAGCGGTGAGCTTTTTACATTTTTGTTGCATATAACATTGAAATATTATGACGTTAATACAACTTGTTTTATATAAACGTGAAAAAAGCGACCTGAAAATTATTGAAACGTCCGCTATTGTCACCTTTATACATCGTTGTAATTTATAGAAGTTTGTAAAAATGTGAAAATTTTCATATAATTCCATAAAACGGTGTAAAATATTTAATTTTTTACAGTTGTTTCAGAAAATTGTAAAAACTTGATTTTTTTCCTAGTTTTTTTAGAGTGGTAAAAATGTGTTAATTTTAGAGGAAAACATGTAAAGCGGTGAGCGTTTTACATTTTTGTTGCATATAACATTGAAATATTATGACGTTAATACAACTTGTTTTATATAAACGTGAAAAAAGTGACCTGGAAATTATTGAAACGTCTAAAGTTATCACTTTTATACATCGTTGTTATTTATAGAAGTTTGTAAAAATGTGAAAATTTTCATATAATTCCATAAAACGGTGTAAAATATTTAATATTTTTACAATTGTTTCAAAAAATTGTTAAAAACTTAATTTTTTTTCTAGTTTTTTTAGAGTGGTAAAAAATGTGTTAATTTTAGAGGAACACATGTAAAGCGGTGAACTTTTTACAATTTTGTTTCATATAACATTGAAATATTATGACGTTAATACAACTTGTTTTGTAGAAACGTGAAAAAATGTGACCCGGAAGTCATTGAAACGTCTAAAGTTGTCACCTTTATACATCGTTGTTATTTATAGGAATTTGTAAAAATGTGAACTTTTTCATATATTTACATAAAACGGTGTAAAAGATTTTACTTTTTAACAGTTGTTTCGGAAAATAGTTAAAAACTTGATTTTTTCTAGTGGTACAATATGTGTTAATTTTAGAGGAAAACAAGTAAAGCGGTGAGCTTTTTACATTTTTGTTGCATATAACATTGAAATATTATGACGTTAATACAACTTGTTTTATATAAACGTGAAAAAAGCGACCTGGAAATTATTGAAACGTCTACAGTTGTCACCTTTATACATCGTTGTTATTTATAGAAGTTTGTAAAAATGTGAAGATTTTCATATAATTCCATAAAACGGTGTAAAATATTTAATTTTTTTATATTTGTTTCAGAAAATTGTAAAACCTTGATTTTTTTTCCGAGTTTTTTTAGAGTGGTTAAAATGTGTTAATTTTAGAGGAAAACATGTAAAGCGGTGAGCGTTTTACATTTTTGTTGCATATAACATTGAAATATTATGACGTTAATACAACTTGTTTTATATAAACGTGAAAAAAGTGACCTGGAAATTATTGAAACGTCTAAAGTTGTCACTTTTATACATCGTTGTTATTTATATAAATTTGTAAAAATGTGAAAATTTTCATATAATTTCATAAAACGGTGTAAAATATTTAATTTTTTTACAATTGTTTCAAAAAATTGTTAAAAACTTAATTTTTTTTCTAGTTTTTTTAGAGTGGTAAAAAATGTGTTAATTTTAGAGGAACACATGTAAAGCGGTGAACTTTTTACATTTTTGTTTCATATAACATTGAAATATTATGACGTTAATACAACTTGTTTTGTAGAAACGTGAAAAAATGTGACCCGGAAGTCATTGAAACGTCTAAAGTTGTCACCTTTATACATCGTTGTTATTTATAGGAATTTGTAAAAATGTGAACTTTTTCATATATTTACATAAAACGGTGTAAAAGATTTTATTTTTTAACAGTTGTTTCGGAAAATAGTTAAAAACTTGATTTTTTTCTAGTTTTTTTATAGTGGTACAATATGTGTTAATTTTAGATGAACACATGTAAAGCGGTATGCTTTTTACATTTTTGTTTCATATAACATTGAAATATTATGACGATAATACAACTGTTTTATAGAACCGTGAAAAAAGTGACCTAGAAATTATTGAAACCCCTAAAGTTGTCACCTTTATACATCGTTGTTATTTATATAAATTTGTAAAAATGTGAACATTTTCATATATTTCCATAAAACGGTGTAAAATATTTTATTTTTTTACAGTTGTTTCCGAAAATTGTAAAAACTTGATTTTTTCCTAGATTTTTTAGAGTGGTAAAAATGTGTTAATCTTAAAGGAAAACATGTAAAGCGGTGAGCTTTTTACAATTTTGTTTCATATAACATTGAAATATTATGACGATAATACAACTGTTTTATAGAACCGTGAAAAAGTGACCTGGAAATTATTGAAACCTCTAAAGTTGTCACTTTTATACCTCGTTTTTATTTATATAAATTTGTAAAAATGTGAAAATTTTCATATAATTCCATAAAACGGTGTAAAATATTTAATTTTTTACAGTTGTTTCAGAAAATTGTAAAAACTTGAATTTTTCCTAGTTTTTTTAGAGTGGTAAAAATGTGTTAATTTTAGAGGAAAACATGTAAAGCGGTGAGCGTTTTACATTTTTGTTGCATATAACATTGAAATATTATGACGTTAATACAACTTGTTTTATATAAACGTGAAAAAAGTGACCTGGAAATTATTGAAACGTCTAAAGTTGTCACCTTTATACATCGTTGTTATTTATAGAAGTTTGTAAAAATGTTAAAATTTTCATATAATTCCATAAAACGGTGTAAAATATTTAATTTTCTTACAATTGTTTCAAAAAATTGTTAAAAACTTAATTTTTTTTCTAGTTTTTTTAGAGTGGTAAAAAATGTGTTAATTTTAGAGGAACACATGTAAAGCGGTGAACTTTTTACATTTTTGTTTCATATAACATTGAAATATTATGACGTTAATACAACTTGTTTTGTAGAAACGTGAAAAAAGTGACCCGGAAGTCATTGAAACGTCTAAAGTTGTCACCTTTATACATCGTTGTTATTTATAGGAATTTGTAAAAATGTGAACTTTTTCATATATTTACATAAAACGGTGTAAAAGATTTTACTTTTTAACAGTTGTTTCGGAAAATAGTTAAAAACTTGATTTTTTCCTAGTTTTTTTAGAGTGGTAAAAATGTGTTAATTTTAGAGGAAAACAAGTAAAGCGGTGAGCTTTTTACATTTTTGTTGCATATAACATTGAAATATTATGACGTTAATACAACTTGTTTTATATAAACGTGAAAAAAGCGACCTGAAAATTATTGAAACGTCCGCTATTGTCACCTTTATACATCGTTGTAATTTATAGAAGTTTGTAAAAATGTGAATATTTTCATATAATTCCATAAAACGGTGTAAAATATTTAATTTTTTACAGTTGTTTCAGAAAATTGTAAAAACTTGATTTTTTTCCTAGTTTTTTTAGAGTGGTAAAAATGTGTTAATTTTAGAGGAAAACATGTAAAGCGGTGAGCGTTTTACATTTTTGTTGCATATAACATTGAAATATTATGACGTTAATACAACTTGTTTTATATAAACGTGAAAAAAGTGACCTGGAAATTATTGAAACGTCTAAAGTTGTCACTTTTATACATCGTTGTTATTTATAGAAGTTTGTAAAAATGTGAAAATTTTCATATAATTCCATAAAACGGTGTAAAATATTTAATTTTTTTACAATTGTTTCAAAAAATTGTTAAAAACTTAATTTTTTTTCTAGTTTTTTTAGAGTGGTAAAAAATGTGTTAATTTTAGAGGAACACATGTAAAGCGGTGAACTTTTTACATTTTTGTTTCATATAACATTGAAATATTATGACGTTAATACAACTTGTTTTGTAGAAACGTGAAAAAATGTGACCCGGAAGTCATTGAAACGTCTAAAGTTGTCACCTTTATACATCGTTGTTATTTATAGGAATTTGTAAAAATGTGAACTTTTTCATATATTTACATAAAACGGTGTAAAAGATTTTATTTTTTAACAGTTGTTTCGGAAAATAGTTAAAAACTTGATTTTTTCTAGTTTTTTTATAGTGGTACAATATGTGTTAATTTTAGATGAACACATGTAAAGCGGTATGCTTTTTACATTTTTGTTTCATATAACATTGAAATATTATGACGATAATACAACTGTTTTATAGAACCGTGAAAAAAGTGACCTAGAAATTATTGAAACCCCTAAAGTTGTCACCTTTATACATCGTTGTTATTTATATAAATTTGTAAAAATGTGAACATTTTCATATATTTCCATAAAACGGTGTAAAATATTTTATTTTTTTACAGTTGTTTCCGAAAATTGTAAAAACTTGATTTTTTCCTAGATTTTTTAGAGTGGTAAAAATGTGTTAATCTTAAAGGAAAACATGTAAAGCGGTGAGCTTTTTACAATTTTGTTTCATATAACATTGAAATATTATGACGATAATACAACTGTTTTATAGAACCGTGAAAAAGTGACCTGGAAATTATTGAAACCTCTAAAGTTGTCACTTTTATACCTCGTTTTTATTTATATAAATTTGTAAAAATGTGAACATTTTCATATATTTCCATAAAACGGTGTAAAATATTTTATTTTTTTACAGTTGTTTTAGAAAATTGTAAAAACTTGATTTTTTCCTAGTTTTTTTAGAGTGGTAAAAATGTGTTAATTTTAGAGGAAAACATGTAAAGCGGTGAGCTTTTTACATTTTTTTTGCATATAACATTGAAATATTATGACGTTAGTACAACTTGTTTTATATAAACGTGAAAAAAGCGACCTGAAATTATTGAAACGTCCGCTATTGTCACCTTTATACATCGTTGTAATTTATAGAAGTTTGTAAAAATGTGAAAATTTTCATATAATTCCATAAAACGGTGTAAAATATTTAATTTTTTACAGTTGTTTCAGAAAATTGTAAAAACTTGATTTTTTTCCTAGTTTTTTTAGAGTGGTAAAAATGTGTTAATTTTAGAGGAAAACATGTAAAGCGGTGAGCGTTTTACATTTTTGTTGCATATAACATTGAAATATTATGACGTTAATACAACTTGTTTTATATAAACGTGAAAAAAGTGACCTGGAAATTATTGAAACGTCTAAAGTTGTCACCTTTATACATCGTTGTTATTTATAGAAGTTTGTAAAAATGTTAAAATTTTCATATAATTCCATAAAACGGTGTAAAATATTTAATTTTCTTACAATTGTTTCAAAAAATTGTTAAAAACTTAATTTTTTTCTAGTTTTTTTAGAGTGGTAAAAAATGTGTTAATTTTAGAGGAACACATGTAAAGCGGTGAACTTTTTACATTTTTGTTTCATATAACATTGAAATATTATGACGTTAATACAACTTGTTTTGTAGAAACGTGAAAAAAGGTGACCCGGAAGTCATTGAAACGTCTAAAGTTGTCACCTTTATACATCGTTGTTATTTATAGGAATTTGTAAAAATGTGAACTTTTTCATATATTTACATAAAACGGTGTAAAAGATTTTACTTTTTAACAGTTGTTTCGGAAAATAGTTAAAAACTTGTTTTTTTTCTAGTTTTTTTAGAGTGGTAAAAATGTGTTAATTTTAGAGGAAAACATGTAAAGCGGTGAGCTTTTTACATTTTTGTTGCATATAACATTGAAATATTATGACGTTAATACAACTTGTTTTATATAAACGTGAAAAAAGCGACACCGAAAATTATTGAAACGTCTAAAGTTGTCACCTTTATACATCGTTGTTATTTATAGAAGTTTGTAAAAATGTGAATATTTTCATATAATTCCATAAAACGGTGTAAAATATTTAATTTTTTACAGTTGTTTCAGAAAATTGTAAAAACTTGATTTTTTTCCTAGTTTTTTTAGAGTGGTAAAAATGTGTTAATTTTAGAGGAAAACATGTAAAGCGGTGAGCGTTTTACATTTTTGTTGCATATAACATTGAAATATTATGACGTTAATACAACTTGTTTTATATAAACGTGAAAAAAGTGACCTGGAAATTATTGAAACGTCTAAAGTTGTCACTTTTATACATCGTTGTTATTTATAGAAGTTTGTAAAAATGTGAAAATTTTCTTATAATTCCATAAAACGGTGTAAAATATTTAATTTTTTTACAATTGTTTCAAAAAATTGTTAAAAATTTAATTTTTTTTCTAGTTTTTTTAGAGGGGTAAAAAATGTGTTAATTTTAGAGGAACACATGTAAAGCGGTGAACTTTTTACATTTTTGTTTCATATAACATTGAAATATTATGACGATAATACAACTTGTTTTATAGAACCGTGAAAAATGTGACCTGGAAATCATTGAAACCTCTAAAGTTGTCACCTTTATACATCGTTGTTATTTATATAAATTTGTAAAAATGTGAACATTTTCATATATTTCCATAAAACGGTGTAAAATATTTTATTTTTTTACAGTTGTTTCAGAAAATTGTAAAAACTTGATTTTTTCCTAGATTTTTTAGAGTGGTAAAAATGTGTTAATTTTAGAGGAAAACATGTAAAGCGGTGAGCTTTTTACAATTTTGTTTCATATAACATTGAAATATTATGACGTTAATACAACTTGTTTTATAGAAACGTGAAAAAAGTGATCTGGAAATTATTGAAACCTCTAAAGTTGTCACCTTTATACATCGTTGTTATTTATAGAAGTTTGTAAAAATGTGAAAATTTTCATATATTTCCATAAAACGGTGTAAAATATTTTATTTTTTACAGTTGTTTCAGAAAATTGTAAAAACTTGATTTTTTTCCTAGTTTTTTTAGAGTGGTAAAAATGTGTTAATTTTAGAGGAAAACATGTAAAGCGGTGAGCTTTTTACATTTTTGTTGCATATAACATTGAAATATTATGACGTTAATACAACTTGTTTTATATAAACGTGAAAAAAGTGACCTGGAAATTATTGAAACGTCTAAAGTTGTCACCTTTATACATCGTTGTTATTTATAGAAGTTTGTAAAAATGTGAAAATTTTCATATAATTCCATAAAACGGTGTAAAATATTTAATTCTTTTACATTTGTTTCAAAAAATTGTTAAAAACTTAATTTTTTTTCTAGGTTTTTTAGAGTGGTAAAAAAATGTGTTAATTTTAGAGGAACACATGTAAAGCGGTGAGCTTTTTACATTTTTGTTGCATATAACATTGAAATATTATGACGTTAATACAACTTGTTTTATATAAACGTGAAAAAAGTGACCCGGAAGTCATTGAAACGTCTAAAGTTGTCACCTTTATACATCGTTGTTATTTATAGGAATTTGTAAAAATGTGAACTTTTTCATATATTTCCATAAAACGGTGTAAAATATTTTATTTTTTTACAGTTGTTTCAGAAAATTGTAAAAACTTGATTTTTTCCTAGTTTTTTTAGAGTGGTAAAAATGTGTTAATTTTAGAGGAAAACATGTAAAGCGGTGAGCTTTTTACATTTTTGTTGCATATAACATTGAAATATTATGACGTTAATACAACTTGTTTTATATAAACGTGAAAAAAGTGACCCGAAAATTATTGAAACGTCTAAAGTTGTCACCTTTATACATCGTTGTTATTTATAGAAGTTTGTAAAAATGTGAAAATTTTCATATAATTCCATAAAACGGTGTAAAATATTTAATTTTTTATAGTTGTTTCAAAAAATTGTTAAAAACTTAATTTTTTTTCTAGGTTTTTTAGAGTGGTAAAAAAATGTGTTAATTTTAGAGGAACACATGTAAAGTGGTGAACTTTTTACATTTTTGTTTCATATAACATTGAAATATTATGACGTTAATAGAACTTGTTTTTTAGAACCGTGAAAAAAGTGACCCGGAAATTATTGAAACGTCTAAAGTTGTCACCTTTATACATCGTTGTTATTTATAGAAATTTGTAAAAATGTGAACTTTTTCATATATTTACATAAAACGGTGTAAAATATTTTATTTTTTAACGATTGTTTCGAAAAATTGTTAAAAACTTGATTTTTTCTAGTTTTTTTATAGTGGTAAAATATGTGTTAATTTTAGATGAACACATGTAAAGCGGTATGCTTTTTACATTTTTGTTTCATATAACATTGAAAAATTATGACGTTAATACAACTTGTTTTGTAGAACCGTGAAAAAAGTGACCCGGAAATTATTGAAACGTCTAAAGTTGTCACCATTATACATCGTTGTTATTTATAGAAACTTGTAAAAATGTGAACTTTTTCATAGATTTCCATAAAACGGTGTAAAAGATTTTATTTTAGAGGAACACATGTAAAGCAGTAAACTTTTTCCCTTTTTGTTTCATATAACATTGAAAATTTATGACATTAATACAACTTGTTTTGTAGAACCGTGAAAAAAGGTGTCCCGAAAGTCATTGAAACGTGTAAAGTTATCACCTTTATACATCGTTGTGATTTATAGAAATTTGTAAAAATGTGATATTTTTCAAAGATTTTCATAAAACGGTGTAAAAGATTTTATTTTTTAACAGTTGTTTCGGAAAATAGTTAAAAACTTGATTTTTTCTAGTTTTTTTATAGTGGTAAAAAATGTGTTAATTTTAGAGGAACACATGTAAAGCGGTGAACTTTTTACATTTTTGTTTCATATAACATTGAAATATTATGACGTTAATACAACTTGTTTTATAGAACCGTGAAAAATGTGACCTGGAAATCATTGAAACCTCTAAAGTTGTCACCTTTATACATCGTTGTTATTTATATAAATTTGTAAAAATGTGAACATTTTCATATATTTCCATAAAACATTGTAAAATATTTTATTTTTTTACAGTTGTTTCAGAAAATTGTAAAAACTTGATTTTTTCCTAGATTTTTTAGAGTGGTAAAAATGTGTTAATTTTAGAGGAAAACATGTAAAGCGGTGAGCTTTTTACAATTTTGTTTCATATAACATTGAAATATTATGACGATAATACAACTGTTTTATAGAACCGTGAAAAAGTGACCTGGAAATTATTGAAACCTCTAAAGTTGTCACCTTTATACATCGTTGTTATTTATAGAAGTTTGTAAAAATGTGAAAATTTTCATATATTTCCATAAAACGGTGTAAAATATTTTATTTTTTTACAGTTGTTTCAGAAAATTGTAAAAACTTGAATTTTTCCTAGTTTTTTTAGAGTGGTAAAAATGTGTTAATTTTAGAGGAAAACATGTAAAGCGGTGAGCGTTTTACATTTTTGTTGCATATAACATTGAAATATTATGACGTTAATACAACTTGTTTTATATAAACGTGAAAAAAGTGACCTGGAAATTATTGAAACGTCTAAAGTTGTCACTTTTATACATCGTTGTTATTTATAGAAGTTTGTAAAAATGTGAAAATTTTCATATAATTCCATAAAACGGTGTAAAATATTTAATTTTTTTACAATTATTTCAAAAAATTGTTAAAAACTTAATTCTTTTTCTAGTTTTTTTGGAGTGGTAAAAAATGTGTTAATTTTAGAGGAACACATGTACAGCGGTGAACTTTTTACATTTTTGTTTCATATAACATTGAAATATTATGACGTTAATACAACTTGTTTTGTAGAAACGTGAAAAAATGTGACCCGGAAGTCATTGAAACGTCTAAAGTTGTCACCTTTATACATCGTTGTTATTTATAGGAATTTGTAAAAATGTGAACTTTTTCATATATTTACATAAAACGGTGTAAAAGATTTTACTTTTTAACAGTTGTTTCGGAAAATAGTTAAAAACTTGAATTTTTCCTAGTTTTTTTAGAGTGGTAAAAATGTGTTAATTTTAGAGGAAAACAAGTAAAGCGGTGAGCTTTTTACATTTTTGTTGCATATAACATTGAAATATTATGACGTTAATACAACTTGTTTTATATAAACGTGAAAAAAGTGACCTGGAAATTATTGAAACGTCTAAAGTTGTCACCTTTATACATCGTTGTTATTTATAGAAGTTTGTAAAAATGTGAAAATTTTCATATAGTTCAATAAAACGGTGTAAAATATTTAATTTTTTTATAGTTGTTTCAGAAAATTGTTAAAAACTTAATTTTTTTTCTAGTTTTTTTAGAGTGGTAAAAATGTGTTAATTTTAGAGGAACACATGTAAAGCGGTGAACTTTTTACATTTTTGTTTCATATAACATTGAAATATTATGACGTTAATACAACTTGTTTTGTAGAAACGTGAAAAAAGTGACCTAGAAATTATTGAAACCCCTAAAGTTGTCACCTTTATACATCGTTGTTATTTATATAAATTTGTAAAAATGTGAAAATTTTCATATATTTCCATAAAACGGTGTAAAATATTTTATTTTTTTACAGTTGTTTCAGAAAAATTGTTAAAAACTTGATTTTTTCTAGTTTTTTTATAGTGGTAAAATATGTGTTAATTTTAGATGAACACATGTAAAGCAGTATGATTTTTACATTTTTGTGTCATATAACATTGAAATATTATGACGTTAATACAACTTGTTTTATAGAACCGTGAAAAAAGTGACCCGGAAATTATTGAAACGTGTAAAGTTGTCACCTTTATACATCGTTGTTATTTATAGAAACTTGTAAAAATGTGAACATTTTCATATATTTCCATAAAACGGTGTAAAATATTTTATTTTTTAGTTGTTTCCGAAAATTGTAAAAACTTGAATTTTTTCCTAGTTTTTTAGAGTGGTAAAAATGTGTTAATTTTAGAGGAAAACATGTAAAGCGGTGAGCTTTTTACATTTTTGTTGCATATAACATTGAAAATTTATGACATTAATACAACTTGTTTTGTAGAACCGTGAAAAAAGGTGTCCCGAAAGTCATTGAAACGTCTAAAGTTGTCACTTTTATACATCGTTGTTATTTATAGAAGTTTGTAAAAATGTGAAAATTTTCATATAATTCCATAAAACGGTGTAAAATATTTAATTTTTTAACAGTTGTTTCGGAAAATAGTTAAAAACTTGATTTTTTCTAGTTTTTTTATAGTGGTACAATATGTGTTAATTTTAGATGAACACATGTAAAGCGGTATGCTTTTTACATTTTTGTTTCATATAACATTGAAATATTTTGACGTTAATACAACTTGTTTTATAGAACCGTGAAAAATGTGACCTGGAAATCATTGAAACCTCTAAAGTTGTCACCTTTATACATCGTTGTTATTTATATAAATTTGTAAAAATGTGAACATTTTCATATATTTCCATAAAACATTGTAAAATATTTTATTTTTTTACAGTTGTTTCAGAAAATTGTAAAAACTTGATTTTTTCCTAGATTTTTTAGGGTGGTAAAAATGTGTTAATTTTAGAGGAAAACATGTAAAGCGGTGAGCTTTTTACAATTTTGTTTCATATAACATTGAAATATTATGACGTTAATACAACTTGTTTTATAGAACCGTGAAAAAAGTGACCTAGAAATTATTGAAACCTCTAAAGTTGTCACCTTTATACATCGTTGTTATTTATAGAAGTTTGTAAAAATGTGAAAATTTTCATATATTTCCATAAAACGGTGTAAAATATTTTATTTTTTACAGTTGTTTCAGAAAATTGTAAAAACTTGATTTTTTTCCTAGTTTTTTTAGAGTGGTAAAAATGTGTTAATTTTAGAGGAAAACATGTAAAGCGGTGAGCGTTTTACATTTTTGTTGCATATAACATTGAAATATTATGACGTTAATACAACTTGTTTTATATAAACGTGAAAAAAGTGACCCGGAAGTCATTGAAACGTCTAAAGTTGTCACCTTTATACATCGTTGTTATTTATAGAAGTTTGTAAAAATGTTAAAATTTTCATATAATTCCATAAAACGGTGTAAAATATTTAATTTTCTTAAAATTGTTTCAAAAAATTGTTAAAAACTTAATTTTTTTTCTAGTTTTTTTAGAGTGGTAAAAAATGTGTTAATTTTAGAGGAACACATGTAAAGCGGTGAACTTTTTACATTTTTGTTTCATATAACATTGAAATATTATGACGTTAATACAACTTGTTTTGTAGAAACGTGAAAAAATGTGACCCGGAAGTCATTGAAACGTCTAAAGTTGTCACCTTTATACATCGTTGTTACTTTATAGGAAATTTGTAAAAATGTGAACTTTTTCATATATTTACATAAAACGGTGTAAAAGATTTTATTTTTTAACGGTTGTTTCGGAAAATTGTTAAAAACTTAATTTTTTTTCTAGTTTTTTTAGAGTGGTAAAAAATGTGTTAATTTTAGAGGAACACATGTAAAGCGGTGAACTTTTTACATTTTTGTTTCATATAACATTGAAATATTATGACGATAATACAACTGTTTTATAGAACCGTGAAAAAAGTGACCTAGAAATTATTGAAACCCCTAAAGTTGTCACATTTATACATCGTTGTTATTTATATAAATTTGTAAAAATGTGAACATTTTCATATATTTCCATAAAACGGTGTAAAATATTTTATTTTTTTACAGTTGTTTCCGGAAATTGTAAAAACTTGAATTTTTCCTAGATTTTTTAGAGTGGTAAAAATGTGTTAATCTTAAAGGAAAACATGTAAAGCGGTGAGCTTTTTACAATTTTGTTTCATATAACATTGAAATATTATGACGATAATACAACTGTTTTATAGAACCGTGAAAAAGTGACCTGGAAATTATTGAAACCTCTAATGTTGTCACTTTTATACATCGTTTTTATTTATATAAATTTTTAAAAATGTGAACATTTTCATATATTTCCATAAAACGGTGTAAAATAATTTATTTTTTTACAGTTGTTTTAGAAAATTGTAAACGTTAGTACAACTTGTATCATATAAACGTGAAAAAAGCGACCTGGAAATTATTGAAACGTCCGCTATTGTCACCTTTATACATCGTTGTAATTTATAGAAGTTTGTAAAAATGTGAAAATTTTCATATAATTCCATAAAACGGTGTAAAATATTTAATTTTTTACAGTTGTTTCAGAAAATTGTAAAACTTGATTTTTTTCCTAGTTTTTTTAGAGTGGTAAAAATGTGTTAATTTTAGAGGAAACCATGTAAAGCGGTGAGCGTTTTACATTTTTGTTGCATATAACATTGAAATATTATGACGTTAATACAACTTGTTTTATAAACGTGAAAAAAGTGACCTGGAAATTATTGAAACGTCTAAAGTTGTCACCTTTATACATTGTTGTTATTTATAGAAGTTTGTAAAAATGTTAAAATTTTCATATAATTCCATAAAACGGTGTAAAATATTTAATTTTCTTACAATTGTTTCAAAAAATTGTTAAAAACTTAATTTTTTTTCTAGTTTTTTTAGAGTGGTAAAAAATGTGTTAATTTTAGAGGAACACATGTAAAGCGGTGAACTTTTTACATTTTTGTTTCATATAACATTGAAATATTAAGACGTTAATACAACTTGTTTTGTAGAAACGTGAAAAAAGGTGACCCGGAAGTCATTGAAACGTCTAAAGTTGTCACCTTTATACATCGTTGTTATTTATAGGAATTTGTAAAAATGTGAACTTTTTCATATATTTACATAAAAGGGTGTAAAAGATTTTATTTTTTAACAGTTGTTTCGGAAAATAGTTAAAAACTTGATTTTTTCTAGTTTTTTTATAGTGGTACAATATGTGTTAATTTTAGATGAACACATGTAAAGCGGTATGCTTTTTACATTTTTGTTTCGTATAACAATGAAATATTTTGACGTTAATACAACTTGTTTTATAGAACCTGAAAAATGTGACCTGGAAATCATTGAAACCTCTAAAGTTGTCACCTTTATACATCGTTTTTATTTATATAAATTTGTAAAAATGTGAACATTTTCATATATTTCCATAAAACGGTGTAAAATATTTTATTTTTTTACAGTTGTTTCAGAAAATTGTAAAAACTTGATTTTTTCCTAGATTTTTTAGAGTGGTAAAAATGTGTTAATTTTAGAGGAAAACATGTAAAGCGGTGAGTATTTTACAATTTTGTTTCATATAACATTGAAATATTATGACGATAATACAACTGTTTTATAGAACCGTGAAAAAGTGACCTGGAAATTATTGAAACGTCTACAGTTGTCACCTTTATACATCGTCGTTATTTATAGAAGTTTGTAAAAATGTGAAAATTTTCATATAATTCCATAAAACGGTGTAAAATATTTAATTTTTTTATAGTTGTTTCAGAAAATTGTAAAAACTTGAATTTTTCCTAGTTTTTTTAGAGTGGTAAAAATGTGTTAATTTTAGAGGAAAACAAGTAAAGCGGTGAGCTTTTTACATTTTTGTTGCATATAACATTGAAATATTATGACGTTAATACAACTTGTTTTATATAAACGTGAAAAAAGCGACCTAGAAATTATTGAAACGTCTACAGTTGTCACCTTTATATATCGTTGTTATTTATAGAAGTTTGTAAAAATGTGAAAATTTTCATATAATTCCATAAAATGGTGTAAAATATTTAATTTTTTTATAGTTGTTTCAGAAAAATTGTTAAAAACTTGATTTTTTTTCTAGTTTTTTTAGAGTGGTAAAAATGTGTTAATTTTAGAGGAAAACATGTAAAGCGGTGAACTTTTTACATTTTTGTTTCATATAACATTGAAATATTATGACGTTAATACAATTTGTTTTATATAAACGTGAAAAAAGTGACCTGAAATTATTGAAACCTCTAAAGTTGTCACCTTTATACATCGTTGTTATTTATATAAATTTGTAAAAATGTGAACATTTTCATATATTTCCATAAAACGGTGTAAAATATTTTATTTTTTTACAGTTGTTCAGAAAATTGTAAAAACTTGATTTTTTCCTAGTTTTTTTAGAGTGGTAAAAATGTGTTAATTTTAGAGGAAAACATGTAAAGCGGTGAGCTTTTTACATTTTTGTTGCATATAACATTGAAATATTATGACGTTAATACAACTTGTTTTATATAAACGTGAAAAAAGTGACCTGGAAATTATTGAAACGTCTAAAGTTGTCACTTTTATACCTCGTTTTTATTCATATAAATTTGTAAAAATGTGAACATTTTCATATATTTCCATAAAACGGTGTAAATTTTTTTATTTTTTTACAGTTGTTTTAGAAAATTGTAAAAACTTGATTTTTTCCTAGTTTTTTTAGAGTGGTAAAAATGTGTTAATTTTAGAGGAAAACATGTAAAGCGGTGAGCTTTTTACATTTTTGTTGCATATAACATTGAAATATTATGACGTTAATACAACTTGTTTTATATAAACGTGAAAAAAGCGACCTGGAAATTATTGAAACGTCTACAGTTGTCACCTTTATACATCGTTGTTATTTATAGAAGTTTGTAAAAATGTGAAGATTTTCATATAATTCCATAAAACGGTGTAAAATATTTAATTTTTTTATATTTGTTTCAGAAAATTGTAAAACCTTGATTTTTTCCTAGTTTTTTTAGAGTGGTAAAAATGTGTTAATTTTAGAGGAAAACATGTAAAGCGGTGAGCGTTTTACATTTTTGTTGCATATAACATTGAAATATTATGACGTTAATACAACTTGTTTTATATAAACGTGAAAAAAGTGACCCGAAAATTATTGAAACGTCTAAAGTTGTCACCTTTATACATCGTTGTTATTTATAGAAGTTTGTAAAAATGTGAAAATTTTCATATAATTCCATAAAACGGTGTAAAATATTTAGTTTTTTTACATTTGTTTCAAAAAATTGTTAAAAACTTAATTTTTTTTCTAGTTTTTTTAGAGTGGTAAAAAAATGTGTTAATTTTAGAGGAACACATGTAAAGCGGTGAACTTTTTACATTTTTGTTAGATATAACATTGAAATGTTATGACGTTAATACAACTTGTTTTATATAAACGTGAAAAAAGTGACCCGGAAGTCATTGAAACGTCTAAAGTTGTCACCTTTATACATCGTTGTTATTTATAGGAATTTGTAAAAATGTGAACTTTTTCATATATTTACATAAAACCGTGTAAAAGATTTTATTTTTTATCTGTTGTTTCGGAAAATAGTTAAAAACTTGATTTTTTTTCTAGTTTTTTTTTAGTGGTAAAAATGTGTTAATTTTAGAGGAAAACATGTAAAGCGGTGAGCTTTTTACATTTTTGTTGCATATAACATTGAAATATTATGACGTTAATACAACTTGTTTTATATAAACGTGAAAAAAGAGACCTGGAAATTATTGAAACGTCTACAGTTGTCACCTTTATACATCGTTGTTATTTATAGAAGTTTGTAAAAATGTGAAGATTTTCATATAATTCCATAAAACGGTGTAAAATATTTAATTTTTTTATAGTTGTTTCAGAAAATTGTAAAAACTTGAATTTTTCCTAGTTTTTTTAGAGTGGTAAAAATGTGTTAATTTTAGAGGAAAACATGTAAAGCGGTGAGCTTTTTACATTTTTGTTGCATATAACATTGAAATATTATGACGTTAACACAACTTGTTTTATATAAACGTGAAAAAAGTGACCTGCAAATTATTGAAACGTCTAAAGTTGTCACTTTTATACATCGTTGTTATTTATATAAATTTGTAAAAATGTGAAAATTTTCATATAATTTCATAAAACGGTGTAAAATATTTAATTTTTTTACAATTGTTTCAAAAAATTGTTAAAAACTTAATTTTTTTTCTAGTTTTTTTAGAGTGGTAAAAAATGTGTTAATTTTAGAGGAACACATGTAAAGCGGTGAACTTTTTACATTTTTGTTGCATATAACATTGAAATATTATGACGTTAATACAACTTGTTTTATATAAACGTGAAAAAAGCGACCTAGAAATTATTGAAACGTCTACAGTTGTCACCTTTATATATCGTTGTTATTTATAGAAGTTTGTAAAAATGTGAAAATTTTCATATAATTCCATAAAATGGTGTAAAATATTTAATTTTTTTATAGTTGTTTCAGAAAATTGTAAAAACTTGATTTTTTTTTCCGAGTTTTTTTAGAGTGGTTAAAATGTGTTAATTTTAGAGGAAAACATGTAAAGCGGTGAGCGTTTTACATTTTTGTTGCATATAACATTGAAATATTATGACGTTAATACAACTTGTTTTATATAAACGTGAAAAAAGTGACCTGGAAATTATTGAAACGTCTAAAGTTGTCACTTTTATACCTCGTTTTTATTCATATAAATTTGTAAAAATGTGAACATTTTCATATATTTCCATAAAACGGTGTAAATTTTTTTATTTTTTTACAGTTGTTTTAGAAAAATGTAAAAACTTGATTTTTTCCTAGTTTTTTTAGAGTGGTAAAAATGTGTTAATTTTAGAGGAAAACATGTAAAGCGGTGAGCTTTTTACATTTTTTTTGCATATAACATTGAAATATTATGACGTTAGTACAACTTGTTTTATATAAACGTGAAAAAAGCGACCTGGAAATTATTGAAACGTCTACAGTTGTCACCTTTATACATCGTTGTTATTTATAGAAGTTTGTAAAAATGTGAAAATTTTCATATAATTCCATAAAACGGTGTAAAATATTTAATTTTTTTACAGTTGTTTCAGAAAATTGTAAAAACTTGATTTTTTTCCTAGTTTTTTTAGAGTGGTAAAAATGTGTTAATTTTAGAGGAAAACATGTAAAGCGGTGAGCGTTTTACATTTTTGTTGCATATAACATTGAAATATTATGACGTTAATACAACTTGTTTTATATAAACGTGAAAAAAGTGACCGAAAATTATTGAAACGTCTAAAGTTATCACTTTTATACATCGTTGTTATTTATAGAAGTTTGTAAAAATGTGAAAATTTTCATATAATTCCATAAAACGGTGTAAAATATTTAATTTTTTTACAATTGTTTCAAAAAATTGTTAAAAACTTAATTCTTTTTCTAGTTTTTTTGGAGTGGTAAAAAATGTGTTAATTTTAGAGGAACACATGTACAGCGGTGAACTTTTTACATTTTTGTTTCATATAACATTGAAATATTATGACGTTAATACAACTTGTTTTGTAGAAACGTGAAAAAAGTGACCCGGAAGTCATTGAAACGTCTAAAGTTGTCACCTTTATACATCGTTGTTATTTATAGGAATTTGTAAAAATGTGAACTTTTTCATATATTTACATAAAACGGTGTAAAAGATTTTATTTTTTAACAGTTGTTTCGGAAAATAGTTAAAAACTTGAATTTTTCCTAGTTTTTTTAGAGTGGTAAAAATGTGTTAATTTTAGAGGAAAACAAGTAAAGCGGTGAGCTTTTTACATTTTTGTTGCATATAACATTGAAATATTATGACGTTAATACAACTTGTTTTATATAAACGTGAAAAAAGTGACCTGGAAATTATTGAAACGTCTAAAGTTGTCACCTTTATACATCGTTGTTATTTATAGAAGTTTGTAAAAATGTGAAAATTTTCATATAGTTCAATAAAACGGTGTAAAATATTTAATTTTTTTATATTTGTTTCGGAAAATTGTAAAAACTTGATTTTTTCCGATTTTTTTTAGAGTGGTAAAAATGTGTTAATTTTAGAGGAAAACATGTAAAGCGGTGAGCGTTTTACATTTTTGTTAGATATAACATTGAAATGTTATGACGTTAATACAACTTGTTTTATATAAACGTGAAAAAAGTGACCCGGAAATCATTGAAACGTCTAAAGTTGTCATCTTTATACATCGTTGTTATTTATATAAATTTGTAAAAATGTGAAAATTTTCATATATTTCCATAAAACGGTGTAAAATATTTTATTTTTTTACAGTTGTTTCGGAAAATAGTTAAAAACTTGATTTTTTTTCCTAGTTTTTTTAGAGTGGTAAAAATGTGTTAATTTTAGAGGAAAACATGTAAAGCGGTGAGCTTTTTACATTTTTGTTGCATATAACATTGAAATATTATGACGTTAATACAACTTGTTTTATATAAACGTGAAAAAAGCGACCGAAAATTATTGAAACGTCTAAAGTTGTCACCTTTATACATCGTTGTTATTTATAGAAGTTTGTAAAAATGTGAACATTTTCATATAATTCCATAAAACGGTGTAAAATATTTAATTTTTTTACCGTTGTTACAGAAAATTGTAAAAACTTGATTTTTTCCTAGTTTTTTTAGAGTGGTAAAAATGTGTTAATTTTAGAGGAAAACATGTAAAGCGGTGAGCTTTTTACATTTTTGTTGCATATAACATTGAAATATTATGACGTTAATACAACTTGTTTTATATAAACGTGAAAAAAGCGACCTGGAAATTATTGAAACGTCTACAGTTGTCACCTTTATACATCGTCGTTATTTATAGAAATTTGTAAAAATGTGAAAATTTTCATATAATTCCATAAAACGGTGTAAAATATTTAATTTTTTTACATTTGTTTCAAAAAATTGTTAAAAACTTAATTTTTTTCTAGTTTTTTTAGAGTGGTAAAAAAATGTGTTAATTTTAGAGGAACACATGTAAAGCGGTGAACTTTTTACATTTTTGTTTCATATAACATTGAAATGTTATGACGTTAATACAACTTGTTTTATATAAACGTGAAAAAAGTGACCCGGAAATCATTGAAACGTCTAAAGTTGTCATCTTTATACATCGTTGTTATTTATAGGAATTTGTAAAAATGTGAACTTTTTCATATATTTACATAAAACGGTGTAAAAGATTTTATGTTTTAACAGTTGTTTCGGAAAATAGTTAAAACCTTGATTTTTTCTAGTTTTTTTATAGTGGTACAATATGTGTTAATTTTAGATGAACACATGTAAAGCGGTATGCTTTTTACATTTTTGTTTCATATAACATTGAAATATTTTGACGTTAATACAACTTGTTTTATAGAACCGTGAAAAATGTGACCTGGAAATCATTGAAACCTCTAAAGTTGTCACCTTTATACATCGTTGTTATTTATATAAATTTGTAAAAATGTGAACATTTTCATATATTTCCATAAAACGGTGTAAAATATTTTATTTTTTTACAGTTGTTTCAGAAAATTGTAAAAACTTGATTTTTTCCTAGATTTTTTAGGGTGGTAAAAATGTGTTAATTTTAGAGGAAAACATGTAAAGCGGTGAGCTTTTTACAATTTTGTTTCATATAACATTGAAATATTATGACGATAATACAACTGTTTTATAAAACCGTGAAAAAACTGACCTGGAAATTATTGAAACCTCTAAAGTTGTCACCTTTATACATCGTTGTTATTTAAATAAATTTGTAAAAATGTGAACATTTTCATATATTTCCATAAAACGGTGTAAAATATTTTATTTTTTTACATTTGTTTCAGAAAATTGTAAAAACTTGATTTTTTCCTAGTTTTTTTAGAGTGGTAAAAATGTGTTAATTTTAGAGGAAAACATGTAAAGCGGTGAGCTTTTTACATTTTTGTTGCATATAACATTGAAATATTATGACGTTAATACAACTTGTTTTATATAAACGTGAAAAAAGTGACCTGGAAATTATTGAAACGTCTAAAGTTGTCACCTTTATACATCGTTGTTATTTATAGAAGTTTGTAAAAATGTTAAAATTTTCATATAATTCCATAAAACGGTGTAAAATATTTAATTTTTTACAGTTGTTTCCGGAAATTGTAAAAACTTGATTTTTTTCCTAGTTTTTTTAGAGTGGTAAAAATGTGTTAATTTTAGAGGAAAACATGTAAAGCGGTGAGCTTTTTACATTTTTGTTGCATATAACATTGAAATATTATGACGTTAATACAACTTGTTTTATATAAACGTGAAAAAAGTGACCTGGAAATTATTGAAACGTCTAAAGTTGTCACCTTTATACATCGTTGTTATTTATAGAAGTTTGTAAAAATGTGAAAATTTTCATATAATTCCATAAAACGGTGTAAAATATTTAGTTTTTTTACATTTGTTTCAAAAAATTGTTAAAAACTTAATTTTTTTTCTAGTTTTTTTAGAGTGGTAAAAAAATGTGTTAATTTTAGAGGAACACATGTAAAGCGGTGAACTTTTTACATTGTTGTTTCATATAACATTGAAATATTATGACGTTAATACAACTTGTTTTGTAGAAACGTGAAAAAAGGTGACCCGGAAGTCATTGAAACGTCTAAAGTTGTCACCTTTATACATCGTTGTTATTTATATAAATTTGTAAAAATGTGAACATTTTCATATATTTACATAAAACGGTGTAAAAGATTTTTTTTTTAACAGTTGTTTCGGAAAATAGTTAAAAATTTGATTTTTTCTAGTTTTTTTATAGTGGTAAAAATGTGTTAATTTTAGAGGAAAACATGTAAAGCGGTGAGCTTTTTACATTTTTGTTGCATATAACATTGAAATATTATGACGTTAATACAACTTGTTTTATATAAACGTGAAAAAAGTGACCCGAAAATTATTGAAACGTCTAAAGTTGTCACCTTTATACATCGTTGTAATTTATAGAAGTTTGTAAAAATGTGAATATTTTCATATAATTCCATAAAACGGTGTAAAATATTTAATTTTTTACAGTTGTTTTAGAAAAATGTAAAAACTTGATTTTTTCCTAGTTTTTTTAGAGTGGTAAAAATGTGTTAATTTTAGAGGAAAACATGTAAAGCGGTGAGCTTTTTACATTTTTGTTGCATATAACATTGAAATATTATGACGTTAATACAACTTGTTTTATATAAACGTGAAAACAGTGACCCGCAAATTATTGAAACGTCTAAAGTTGTCACCTTTATACATCGTTGTTATTTATAGAAGTTTGTAAAAATGTGAAAATTTTCATATAATTCCATAAAACGGTGTAAAATATTTAATTTTTTACGGTTGTTTCGAGAAAATTGTAAAAACTTGATTTTTTCCTAGTTTTTTTAGAGTGGTAAAAATGTGTTAATTTTAGAGGAAAACATGTAAAGCGGTGAGCGTTTTACATTTTTGTTAGATATAACATTGAAATGTTATGACGTTAATACAACTTGTTTTATATAAACGTGAAAAAAGTGACCTGAAAATTATTGAAACGTCTAAAGTTGTTACTTTTATACATCGTTGTTATTTATAGAAGTTTGTAAAAATGTGAAAATTTTCATATAATTCCATAAAACGGTGTAAAATATTTAATTTTTTTACAATTGTTAAAAATTGTTAAAAATTTAATTTTTTTCTAGTTTTTTTAGAGTGGTAAAAAATGTGTTAATTTTAGAGGAACACATGTAAAGCGGTGAACTTTTTACAATTTTGTTTCATATAACATTGAAATATTATGACGTTAATACAACTTGTTTTGTAGAAACGTGAAAAAAGGTGACCCGGAAGTCATTGAAACGTTTAAAGTTGTCACCTTTATACATCGTTGTTATTTATAGGAATTTGTAAAAATGTGAACTTTTTCATATATTTACATAAAACGGTGTAAAAGATTTTACTTTTTAACAGTTGTTTCGGAAAATAGTTAAAAACTTGATTTTTCCTAGTTTTTTTAGAGTGGTAAAAAATGTGTTAATTTTAGAGGAAAACAAGTAAAGCGGTGA
>JAWIMA010000018.1:0-95794 GCA_036898165.1 Silybum marianum | reverse complement strand
GCAAATAGGAGGTTTTGTATGTCGCTAGAATTTAGGCCAAAGATAAACTTAAAATCCCAAAAATTGAAAAGAAACATACGTTATTGAATATTATGCTAGCAGCACAAGAAATTAGGGCCGAGGATGTAATTATGCACCTTGTACTTTAAATTTGGACAAAAGAAACTTTAGTATAGACCTAATCCCGATCGAAGTTAGGAAAGAGCTTTGATATAATTATTGGTGTGGATTGGTTGTCAAAAGAAGCTCAAAAATTTGAAATTTGATGCTCCGAAAAGATAAATCAAAGTTCCCGCTACCCGAAGGAGGAGTACTCGAGGTACACGGAGAGAAACCCCGAAGGGAATTTTAAACTGGTAGCGCGCATGAAGATGCGAAAATACTTGAGAAGAGTTTGTGTTACGTTTACAGCTCCTGTTGACCTTGGATAAGAAGATCGAAAGGAAACATATTCGAGGATATCCCTATAGTTCGGGATTTTCCCGAGGTATTTCCAGAATGAGTTACCCGAATTTGCCCCCACCAAGACGAGTTGAATTCCACATTGATTTAATTAGGGCTGCCGCAAAAATTGATAAAAATCACCTTGTATCAAATGGCACCGTCGGAAATGCGGGAATTATTAGAAGCAGCTTCGAGGGCGCACCGATAAAGGATTCACATTAGGCCTAGCTCTTCACCTTGGGGAGCTCCGGTCCTTTTTGTTAAAAAGAAGGATGGATCCTTTCGGATGTGCATTGACTATAGAAGAACTTAACATGCGACCATCCGTGATACTACCCTTGAATAGATGATTTGTTTGACAAACTCCAAGGTGCTAACTACTTCTCTAAGATTGATCTTGAATCTGGATATCATTAAATGAGGGTCCGAGAAGAGGATGTTCCCAAGACGGTGTTTAGGACTTGCTACGGCCATTACGAGTTCCTAGTTATGCGGGTCGGGCTAACAAACTAACACTGTTATTTCATGGACCTAATGAACGGGATCGTAGACCGTACTTGGATAAGTTCGTGATTGTGTTCATAGATGACACACTGTTACTACGCAAAGCAAGGAGGATCATGAGCGACATCTAAAGTTGATACTCGAGCTTCTCGAGGAACAAAAATTATACGCGAAATTCTCGGAAATGTGAATTACGGATTCGCCGAAAGTGCATTTTCTTGGCCACGTAGTCAATGAGAAGGGAATTTGGGTGGATGCGTGAAAATTGAGGCCATCGAAAAGTGGGAAGCTCGAGAGACACTGGTAGAAATTCGTCAATTTCTTGTTGTAGCAGACTGTTATCGTGATTCATAGCGAATTTCTCAAAAATTGCGCAGCCGTTAACGCCATTATACATCGTGCTGCAAAAGGATAAGAAATTTATTTGGAGAGAGAAACGAAGAAGAAGCGTTCAGGACAGCTTAAGCATAGATTATGTAATGCACGGATTTTGACATTACTAGAAGACACGGAGAATTTCGTTGTCTATTGCGATGCATCACACATAAGGTTTGGGTTGTGTGTTGATGCAAAATGATAAAGTCATTGCGTATGCTTCAAGGCAACTTAAAAGTCCATGAGAAGAACTATACCACTCATGATTTGGAGCTGGAAGTAGTAGTATTCGCACTCAATATTTGGAGACATTATCTTTACGGCGCAAAATCACGGTGTCTTCCATTGATCATAAAAGTCTTTAACCACATTCTCCAATCGAGAAAATGCTCAATATGAGGCAAAAAAGATGGGTTGAATTGCTTAGTGACAATATTTGTGATATAAAGTACCACCGAAGCCCAAGGCTAACGTATTAGCCCAGGCACGACAACGAGGAAAGAAAGAGTGAAACCTCAAGGGTGCGAGCCGTAGGATGTTGGTGCAAACAAGTCTAAAAACCCAAATTCTTGAAGCTTAAGGAGAAGCCTTTGAAGGAAGAGAATTTAAAGAATGAGACCCTACGCCACTTGGAAAATAAGTTTCGAAACAAAGTCGAGATGGGGTGACATAACTTTGAAGATAGAGTTTGAATACCTAAGGTCGATAACTTACGATCAACAATTTTCGGATGAGGGCCCTTCGATCGAGATACTCGGTTCACCCGGAGAACGGATAAGATGTGAAGGACCTAAAGGAATGCTGCGAGTGGCCGGGAATGAAGAAAGACATTGCCTTGTACGTAAACAAGTACTTATACATTTCCCTGCTTTAAAAGTCGATGCCGAACATCGAAGGCAAAACTAGGTCTACTTCCAACAACCCGAGATTCCCCAATGGAAATGGGAGGAAATAACGATGGATTTTGTAACCAAGCTACCCCGAGAATTAGGAAGGGACACGATTCCATATGAGTTTATAATAGATCAGCTTACGAAATTTGCGCGTTTCATTCCTATTCGGGAAGATTACGATGTGGAAAAACATGCGTAAATTTTCATCAATGGAAATCGTTACGCGTCATGAGATGCCCTATTTCCACATCTCGAGATAGAGATACTCGTTTCTTGTCCCGATTACAGCAATCACTCCAAAAAGCATTGGTATGCGGTTGGACTTTAGCATGCTATCATCCTTGAACGGATGGACAATCGGAGAGAACCATTCGAAATGACAGAGGATATGTTGCGTGTGTGTGTGATAGATTTTGGTGGGAGTTAGGATACCCACACCCCGCCACTAGTTGAATTCTCCTATAACAACAACTACCACACCGGAGGTCGGTTAGCAAGTACGAATCTTTATACGAACGTAAATGTAGATCACCATTTAGTTGGTTGGAAATTGGAGCGAGCAACGGTGACCGGAGCCCGACATCGTCTACGAAACCCTTTCGTGAAGATCTCAATTATCCAAGGAAAGGCACAAGACAACAAGAGATCGTCGGAGAAGAGTTACGCGGATAATCGAAGAAAGCCATTGGAGTTTCAAGTGGGTGATGAGGAGTGCTTCCCTAAAGGTATCGCCATGGAAAGGACTAGTACGGCTTCGGGAAAAGAGGTAAAATTTGGGTCCAAGATATATTGGTCCATTGTAAGAAATATGAAGAAAGAATTAGAGCGGTGGCGTGCAAGCTTAAGTTACCACGAAGACTTAAGCGCCTTCTGATACGTTCCATGTGTCCAAACTTGAAGAGATGCCTAACGGATAAATCATTGGTTCTACCCCTTGAATACATTCATATTAGCGATCGGTTACAACGATAGAAGAACCAGTCGAAATCTTTGGACCGAGAAGTAAGCACGGCTAAGGCGTAGCAAGATTCCAATAGTGGAAGTTCGGCTGAGATTCAAAGCATGACCCAAAGTATACATGGGATCGAGGAAGACTTCATGAAGCGTAAGTATCCTCACGCTTTTCCCTAAAACATCATGAAAGCCGGTCGTTAAATTTCGGGACGAAATTCTTCGCGAGGGGCGCGTGACAAGTTGTCCAGCAGGAAGCTTCGGATTAGCAATAGTTTAGGACTACTATAAACTTAAAAATATATTGTTTAACAAGACTTAATTAGATAGTTAAGTGCGTAACCGACTTAGATTTCCGGTGTCTAATCCCGAAAGCCCGTTGTTACCAAGTATAAGATAAAATTTATCTTAATGTAATACTAAAAAATATTTAATTATACCAATTATGATAAGAGTTGATGATATAAAATCCTAATTTCAAATATAGAATTCCAATTTAAAAATCTAACCATTTGCCAAAATTGAAAAAATGTGACCTTATTTTCCATGTATTTCAATTGTTTTTGTATAAAATTAAAATTTAAAACATATTGGGCTTTATATAATTTTTTTTTTTTAAATTTGTTGGATTTGGGCCTTATCCCCGCCCCCCCCCCATCCAACAACCCCCCCCCCCACCACATATAGAAAACTCAATTTTCTCACATTTCCCTCATTTTTCACCTCTCTGTTCAGTACTTGAAATTAACGACCTTTCATTCTACTTCTTTCTCCTTCCATTCTGCAACTTCGAAACCACAAAATCAAAACCCTTATTTTTAACAAAATCTTGAAGAAATACAAGAGCTTTAACCATCCAAACAAGGTAAAAACTTCATCTCCACACTTTACGGAAAATGCTTGATTTTTCTTCTAGAGTTTATTTTAATGAGTTATAATTTGAATGCAATTTCACCCAAAAATATGGAGATTTGGGGGTTCAATCTTTTGAAACAAAATAAGGGTGCAATATGTTCAAAAATCGACAGATTGTTGCATGCATGTTAAAAATGTCATAACTCTCTCCAAAACTCAATGAAAAAGAGTGATTTTTCTTAAGGAAGTTAGGTTTATGAGTTAGCTTTGTAATCCATTTTGAATCATTGAAAAAGGATAAGTCTTGACCTCCCAGCCAACTGTAACTTCCAGATTGTGCAATCTGTCTTAAAGATTTTGACCTTGATAAAAGTGAGAATAGTTATTTAATAATTTAAACCCTTCCAAAATTAGTGATATCTTGACAAAATATTGCTAACTCAGTAATATAAACCATACAAAAATTTGGATAAGAAATTAATTGAGGAAGATGTAATTTGAGGATGATTTGTAAGGTGAAGTATCTTAGAAACCAATATGAACTTTCTGGATTTTATGATTTTATGTGAAGCAAGTTGGAACCTTTAAAAATTTGAGATAAATAAACAATTTGGACAATTCAAGAACTACTTATATTACAACTCTTTATATATTAAATTGGCATTTGTTACGCAAGATGAGTTTTGATTCAAGCAAAGTCCCTAATTCAATTAGACTAGAAAAGGAAAAGTGACTAATTGCATATCTTGATTTGATAGGAAGGGATTAGGCCGGGCAATTAGGGAACTACGTTCATCTTCCGGAATTAATAGCAATCAAAGTGAGTTCCACAACCCCTTTTTAAATGTTTTAATGTTTTGGGGGTGAAAAGCTTGACCATCATTTAATTAAACGTTTTATTGCATTATTTACTTACAAGTGAGTATTCGCGACCCCACTTTTACTATAATAATTACAATTTTTGGGGGGAAAAGCGTGTTATAAATTGAAATTCTTAAATGTTTGATGTTAGAGAGCATTAAACTTGTGAAATGTTTGAATGTGGCACTAAGGCATGTACACTAGTAGTATGGGTTTGAGTTAAAAAAAAACGTTAAGTCCCGAATAGGTGACACTTTAATTAACTCGTAAATGATCGATAGTTTAGTGGATGGCGTTATTTGGATTGACAATCCCACCTATTATTGACGAGTAGTAGTTGCACGTTGCTAATAACACGGGTTCTACACATGTGGATTCTTCCATGACTGAGGTAGTTCAAGAAACACAAAGGGCGTAGTTGGCAGAGGTTTAGTAGTGTTCAATGACTTATGTTTTACTAGAAGAGTACAAAGTGCCTTAAAATACTACTTAAATTGGAAATTTCTTACGCGTTTTAATGCATAATCAATTACATTTTACAATTGATGAAAATTTGTTTGTCGAAACTAAAAACTGTGTAGTTGACCTTGTATTTTAACGTGCTTTTCGGGGAGTTGCTTTGTTGTCCAAAGGATCTGCACGAAGATGATACGCGATTGCAAGATCTCCTTGAGAAGGGTTTCGTTAGACCAAGCTCGTCATGGTGGGAAGACTTCGGTCTTGTTTGTGAAGAAGAAGGATGTCACTATGAGAATGTGCATTGACTATAGTGAACTAAACAAAGTAAATGTTATGAAGAAACAGTATCCAGCAGAGAATTGATGATCTCTTTGATCAACTACAAGGAGCGGGTTGTTTCTCGAAGATCGATTTACGTTCGGGATATCATCAAGTGAAGGTGAAGGAGGATGATGCTAGCAAATTTCTCTTATCGTTTAGAAGCAGCGGTACGGGCATTATGAGTTCTTAGTAATGCCATTTGGGTTGACAAACGCGCCGGCGGATGTTTATGGATTTAATGATTCGTGTATGTCGATCGTTTCCTAGATCGATCGGTAATAGTATTTATCGATGATATTGTTTACTCCAAGAACAAGTTAGACCATGAGAAACACCTTCGAGAAGTTCTTGAGGTGTTAAGGAAGAGAGGAAGAAATTATCGCGAATTCTCCAAATGTGATTTTTGGTTGAAAGAGGTGCAATTTTTAGGACATGTTGTCACTTAAGAAGAGTGAAGGTGGATCCGTCCAAGATGAATTGGGAACTACCTCGGAATCACATCTGAGATTCGGAAACTTCTTATAGTTGGCAGAGGGCTATTACCGAGGGTTTATTCGAAAGGCACTATTACAAGGAAGAACGTGAAGTTCGTTTGGACCGAGCAAGCAAGAAGAGGCTTTTACGGACGGGCTTTCAAAAAAACTATGTGAAAGCACCGATCCTCTCCACTTGCCGGAGAAGGATGCGAAGATTTTGTGGTTTTGTAGTGATGCGGCGAAGATGGTTTTGGGTGTGTGTTAATGCGAAATGGGCAAGGTTAAAGAGTTGCTTAACATGCGTCAAAGACGACTACAAGGAACATAGGGAAGAATTACTCAACCCATGATTTGGAATTAGCGGCGGTGGTCTTCTCTTTGAAGTTGTGGCGACATTATCTCTATGGTACCAAGCGCAGCTTTCTCTATACCGAGCCACAAAAGTTTGAAATATGATTTCGATCAAAAAGGAAGTTAAACATGAGGCAACGACGTTGGTTAGAGTTGCTTTCAAGGATTATTATTGTGAGTTGCTATACCACCCGGGTAAAGCAAATGTGGTAGCGGATGCTCTTAGTCGAAAGGAGAATGGTAGTGGAAGTGCCATACTTAAAAGGATTGCCATAGTGTCTAGCTTGCAGTCGTAGGATTAAGGTGTCTGACGGAGGCACTTTCTTGGGGGAGAACTTTAAAGAGTGAGGGTGATGGTCGAAACAACACTTACTCTTAATGAAAGACGGCACCGTGGAGTGAGAAGTTATTTCAAAGGTCGTATTTGGGTGCCAAAGATTGGGGGCAACGAAGTGAGTTACTTTTAGAGGATGCACACAAGTCGAAAATATTCGATTCACCCGAGTATGCACCAAAAATGTATGGGAAGAAGACTTGAGGTTAACTTATTGGTGGCCCGTTATGAAGTTGGATGTGGCCAATTATGTAGAAAGATGTGTGACGTGTTTGCAAGTAGAAAGCGGAGTTATCAAAGGCCTTTATGGAAGCCTTGAATCTTTAAAGATCTAGGAATGAAATGAGAGTACTTACCATGGATTTACCGTGACTAAGTTACCAATGACCACGAGAGGTCATGATTCCATATGGGTAGTGGTGGATCGTTTAACGAAAAGTGCTCATTTCTTGCTAAGTTGTATGTAGATGAGATTGCCTCAAGAAGACGGTTGTACCTTTGACCATCGTATCATATCGTGATAGTCGTTTCACTTCCAATTTTTGGGATGGTCATCCTCCAAGCCACGATGTGTCAAAGCGAGAGGACTATTCGAAGACTGCTTGAAGAACATGCTTACATCATGTGTTATTGATTTTGGTGGAAATTGACGGATTCACATCTACCGCTTGTGGAGTTTGCTTACAATAATTGTTACCATTCTAGCATTGGAGATGGCATCGTCTGAAAGCTTTGTATGGACGAAAGTGTAGAACACCGGTATGTTGGTTGGAAGTGGGTGAAAAACAATTTGCCCGGGTCCCGAGATGGTATGCAAGAAACGACCGACAAGGTGAAATGTATTTCGTGAGCGGCTAAAAGAGGCGGCTCGAAAATTGCAAATCCAAAAGAATTTATGCCGATAAGAAAAGAAGACCCTTGGATTTCCAAGTGGGGGAGCGAGGTTATCTTGAGGTATCCCCTTGGAAGGGTATTATAAGGTTTGGGAAGCATGGGAAAGCTTAATCCTCGATTTCCTTGGACCGATTTCAAGATTTTTAGAAAAGGTGGGACGTCAAGCTTATAAATTGTGGAATTACCACCCAAAATGGCCGAGCATACATCCTACGTTCCACATATGCTTTATTTGAGGAAGTGGTTGGATGAACACTTGAACCTTCGATTGAGGCTTTAATCCATGGGTTCTTATGAATGGAAATGGATTGGTAAATGTTTGGGGATGATTCTTAGGTGTTGGGATTGAGTTTTTATGCCATAAAATTGAAGGAAATCGATTTGGGATTTGGTATTTGGGGTTTGGTTCACGATTTGGAATTTACTGCGCGGGTGAAGACGAGTGACTAAAACGGGTCCTTCGGCGAGTCCAAACCCGCATGAAACTTGCTTTTAGTCCCTTTGTTGTTGGGCAAAAAATCGAGTTTTTTAGTTTGATGTCGGTTTAGGGTTCTAGCTTGGGTCCTTGTTTGAGGGTTTAGTAATTAGAGTCCCACTTGGGGTTACTTGGGGCTTGTAAACTCACGATTTTGGTAACCTCAATTCGGGTGTTTGGTTGGTGAAACATTAGGACTCAAGGGTGATTAGTGGATTGGCAATGCGAGGTGACTTCTCATACACGTGCTTGTTTTATAAATGAATGTTTTAAATTGAAATGTTTTAAACCATTCGTTTTTTAACTAGTCACGGGGTGTGTGACTAATCTTGTGGAGGGCGGGGAGTGCCCGAGTTTAATAGTCACGGGGGGTGTGGCTAATCTTTTGGGCGGGGAGTGCCGGGAGATAAAATACCATTGCAATAGGTACATAAAAGAAAATGTTTTTAAAATGTGAGTTGATATTCATGGCTAACACGTTTTCTCGTATAAATGCCTTGCATATTAACTTTTTTATTTTGCGAATTCAACACGGCCTTGTAATGGTCTAACCCTCTCTTTTATAAATAGCGAAAACTATTTTTCGAGGTAAGCATATGATTGAAAGCACAAGTATGGGGCGAGGGAGCGAGGAGACGAGCGGCGGGGGGGAGAGCGAGGGTGGTGCTAAGCCCCCCCCCTAGCCCCATGTTCCGGTTAAAAGCATGATATAGGAAATAAAACATATACTTGTTTGTAGCCCAATTGGTTGTTTGTTTCATTGCAAAGAGAAGAAGGTCGAGGATCGAATTTTCTAATATATTTTTTTCTCACATTTAATTTTCTTTTTATTTTGCTTTAAGAATTTGTCATTTTTTTGCTTTTGGTTTTTTCATTAATTAACCTTTTCTTTTAATTTTTAACATTCTTATAGTCATATAATTTTTAGTTATCAAGCGTGTATATCATTAGTAACAATTATTTCTTGCATTTTTACTTATTAAAATTTTATAAAAAAAGTTATTTATATTAAAAATCAAAATAAATTGTTATTTCAATATTGATATCACTATACAAAAAAAAAATACAAATCAGGGTTTTATAGTTACATTTTGGACCATAGATTTCTATAACGTTATTTTTGTCATATGAATATTTATATTAACCACCAATTTATTCATGATATATTAGTGTAAGTTATGATGGATCACTTAATAAAAAATATGTTTTTGGCTAATATAAGATTTCTAACATTTTACAAATATAAGTCATAAAATTTGTTTAGTTTTTTGTTTTTTATCTACACACACAACTTTATAAATCAAATTTCTTGTCAAAATCTCATGAAACTTAAAGAACCAACATAAATCATACATTTTAGATTAACCTCTTATTTAAATAATTTCGATCGACAAGTTAGAATTGAGATCATCAATCCCCCCCTTAAATGAGAATTCTAGCTACGCCCCTAAGTATGGGCAAGGGGGAAATTGTGAGCTCGAGGAGTTAGGAGAGAGGTACTACTTGAATAGTTAGTTGCCTAGTTATATTTGATTTGTAATAATCTCGGTAGCTAGTATTATTACTACCGTTGCAAACATTTGAGATCAAGTTAAAATTTGGGACCATTTGGATTATGTAATTGCTATTTTTAGAGCGGTGGCATGTGTTTGCCTTGATTTTAGAAACGTGGTTGTTATATATATATATATATATATATATTAATATATATATAGGGGCCGGTTCAAATGAGAACTCAAATTTGATTGTGAACGTGAATGAATGACGAGAGTGCGACACGTGTCCCATTCAAAGAAATATTCGGACCGAATATAGTGTTTATTCGGTCCCCGAATACACAAAAGAAAATATTCGGGCACGGATACTTCTTTGTATATTCGAGGCCCAGATAAGCACTTTTGTATTCCGATTTGAATAATGCTTATTCATACACGTATCGCGCTCTCATTTTGTCCTTCCAACGTTCACAACCAAATTTGAGATTCGCATTTGAACTTTCCTATATGTATATATATATATATAATATTTACCTTCGGTTTGAATGTAGCATTATTTAGAATAAATATTATATTTTGTTTTTCACAAGTTTAATGTCATTAGTAAAAATAAATACTATGTGGATGTGGAGATAATTAAACCCCCGACCACCACGGGTTAATGTCATTAGTGCCGATGAAATAGAAGAAAATAATAACTAGGGATGAATGAAACATTACTTCGAGAGATGACCGGGCTAATTTATAGAAAGGAACCATTACCATGGCGTGTTATTCGTTGAATGGATCGTTAGTTGATCCTAAATGACGAGGGGACTAAAAATAATTATGTAAGCAATAACCACATTATGTTAAAGATATGACCAAGGAGGTTGTTGTCGGTTTATATACTAATCTACTTAGACTGAGTTGAATCTTTACTAATCTTTTCAAGGCTTGTTACCAAAACCAACAATAATAAAAACATGATTAAATTCACCAAAAGTTAAATATTAATCTTTCTCGGGTTTGTTACCTAACCAACACTAGTAAAAAAAACATAAATAAACCCATAAAAAGTTGAATACCAATATATATCTCATGTTTGTTACCAAACCAACACAAAGGATAAACAATCACCTTGGTTTTGGGTATATGGAGTTTACATTATGCAATCCTCTTCCCTTGCTTACTAATCTTATCTTCCTCTCCCTCACAAAAGATACCTGGGATCGTATGTATGTGTGAATTTTACTGCTGGAGGTTACAATAAAGTAAGACAAATAAAAAGAATGAGGTTGCCCTATTTGTTATACCGAAGATCGGTGAAGGACTCGGGATATTTTTCGAGCGAGGTGTACTCTTAAATTTGATCAAATGTCCGCAAAGCTTCGTTTGATGTATTTTCGGTTGATTTAGAAGGTTTTTAGCAACGAATTCCCCGTTCGACGATTTTTTTCTAAGTTTTTTGGTTGATTTTTGAATGATTTTTAAGGTTTTGGTTGATTTCGAGAGATTTTTTTATGGTTTTTGGTTGATTTTGTAACACCCTAAAAATTAGAGAAATTTATGCCCAGAAAGGTAAAATGCGAAATATTTAAAATCACCTAAAAGATGGGAATGAGAGTATAGGAGTTTACATCAATGAATGGAATACTACATCAACAACCTATTAATCTACATAATACGATACATAAATTAGGTTCGGGTGTTGCTAATATTCACTCAAAAAGCTGTTCTAGTGTCTCCAATATTTACACTCTAAGGTGTAATCCCCGAAAAAAGAGTGCCTTCACCGACACGCTACTCACATTTTTCATCTCTAAGAAGCCCATAAGGATTATTCCATAAGGGCTCCCTCGCCTTTATGCATCACGCCGGATTCTTTCATTTATTCCCCTATTCTTTGTTTTAAGTTCTTCTCTTATCAAATTTTTTTTGTTTGTTTAAGCTTGTCTTAATTTTTTTTTCATTTTTTTTTTAAATTTATTCTCTTTTCAATGTGTGATTTAATTTCTTTTGATTTAATTATTTTTCTTTAAAATTTTAATTTTAATTATACTTCTTGATATTATGTAATGTGATGTCATAATTTAAATGTTTTATAAGATTCATATTTTATGGTTCATAAATAATGATCTTTTCTATTGTATTGTGTTTAAATAAGTATTAATTTCAGACAATCCATCAAAGGGGTACAACTGTCATTTTGCTTCAGACCGTTTATTCAACACATAAAAGAAATAACAATTTTTCTTTAACCACCCAAACGAGTTTTACCAAACAAAAGGCTTAATCTAAGCATGGGTTAATGGGAAAAAGAAGGAACCCGAACATACTTGTATCCCCAAGTCAAGTGCGCAAGAATGATGCATGATCTGTTCTCAATTATATGCCTTAGATCTCTCCTTTCTGCTTCCAACATTAATTGGCGATGAAATTGATCCTGAAGTACATATAAAAGAAACCCTCAGATATAGCATATTGTCAAATTAGTATTATCACACAACGACCATCACTTCTATCATACAGTTGGCGTCAAACAAAGTAGTTTCACTAAGGGGCTGTTTACCTAAAATTGTGGTAAGTGCTGATTAGATAAGAGGTCTGACTATAGTAAGATGTCTGAATGTGATGAATCTTGTTGAAAAATGTTGTTTACCTAATATTTTTGTATTAATTGCTGACTAAGTAAAAATGACCATTATACCCTTCAGTCCAGAGCATGTGTTGAGTATTAATATTTTATAGTTACTTTTAAATATTAATTCTAAAATTCAATTCCACAGAAATTCAAATTAAAAATAGATTGGGCAAAAATTAATATGACATTTACTGGATTGTTAAATTATCAGATCTTTTTTAAGTTTATTAATTATGACATGTCATGTCTTGTATTAAAACTCTAAATAATGAAAAAAAATATTATATATGTTGGTATCTATATTAACAAAGTTATAAAAAAAAGGAATAATATAAAAAGTGGTTGCATACCCTCTCACCGGCATGGAATCAAGGGGTAATAAGGACAATTAAAAAAAAAATGAAAAAACAGCTTCTTACTCAAGTCAGATCTATTGCCCTCTCTTACTATGGTAAGAGGTAGTTGTGCTCGGTCAGCACTAATACCAACTTTTAAATTTTTAGTAAACAATTAACCTCTTATTCAGAAAAAAGTATCAAATAAAAAAAAATCCTATATTTATAACTTTTAAGACCAAGTGAAAAATTATACAAAGATATCATATTATATTTTGGGTTTAACTCTAATTTTTAAGGTTATATTAAAAAAAACAAATTTGTATTTTATGCAACATACTTAATTTAGGTGATAATCAAGTAGAGAGTTTTTGCCCGTTATTCTATGTATGGATCAGATATTTGGATAAGACTAATCTACATGGCTCATGAATCCCCTAATTTATATCAAAGACTATAGACAGGGGTTTTTGTCTGTCTCATTCATGTCCTCTTTATGCTCTCTCTCTCTCTCTCTCTCTCTCTCTCTCTCGCTCTCTCTCTCTCTGCAGCGTACCTCTCTCTCTATCTTTCTCTGCACGTAGGCCTCTCTCTCTCTCTCTAGCTCATCGAATTTTATATATAAATTTATGTTGGTTTATGTGTTTGTTTAGAATAGATTTTTCATATATGTTGTTTTATTTCCTATACATTTATATTTATAAATCTGTGTTGTTTTATGTGTTTTTAAAAAATAGATTTTTCATAGTTAGTTCACCCGATTTGTTTTATTGTTTAAAATAAAATTTTCAGTACTAATTAGTTAGTTCATTGATTTTGTATATAAATTGTGTTGTTTTATGTGTTTGTTTAGAATATCATGAGCAAAAGATAAAAACATATACAAAGAAGTAAATGGCTACTTCCTTAAATTATATTAAATAACAATTAGGAGGTTTATGAAGTTATAACAAGTAAGTAGTACTCGAGCATTATTAAGTATTAAGGGGCTGTTTACTAAATTTTTTGGATAAGTGCTGACTAAAATAAAAGGTCTGATTAAAATAAGAGGTCTAATTAAAGTAAGTGATGACAAAAAATTATTGTTTACCAAAATCTTTGTGTTAGGTGTTGATCGTATAAAATGACGATTATACCCATTTTTTTAGCGTAATTGTTGTCTATAAATCGTTTAAAATATAATTTTTTATTAGTAATTATTTTAATATATGTTATGCTATTCTATATTTAGTTAATTACCCCGTATAATATTATTAAGGTTTTGATTGTTTATAATTACATCAAATGGATGTTTGAAAAATAATTGGAAACTTTACCACCACAACATAGAATGCAGATTTTTAGATTTATATAATGGCGAAAAATAATAGGAAAACTTGTTTATTGTTGTAGAACAATCGATATAAAGAGAATCAAGAGGCATTTTCCTTATTAATAATAGAGCCTTTAAATATGGATGAATTTACATGAAAGGAAATATACAATATGGTAAGTAGAATAATTAGGAGATATTCCCTCAATCATTTCCTAATTGATGAAGGCATAATATCCTTCAATACTCCCCCTTGTGCCGAATCAAAAGGATGATGGTGCATAACTTATGGCTCATTAAAACCTTACATCAAAGAAACAAAACCCGGTGGGAAAAATAAAACTTTAAACGAAGAAAAGAGTACATGACACCACTAAAGAATTCCTTTAGTTTATATCCTCCTTGATTCATACATCAATCATGGTGTTTTAAGAAACGAGATGGTATAAGACTGTTGCCTCACTAAAACCTTACGTCAAGGAACAAAACCCAGTGGGAAAAATAAAATCTTGAGCAAAGGAAAGAGCACAACCCATCAATTGTATGTGAAGTAGACACTTTCTTTAGTCTATTACTCCCCCTGATTCATACATTAATCAAAGGAGTTTGGAAAGTCTCCGCATTCCGATGTTTTGCACATGTTTCTCGAATGTGGCCTTAGGTAGTGATTTGGTAAACAAATCAGCCACATTCACCTCAGACCTTACTTGATTCACTTGAATCTTGAGGAGAGTCTGTTGTTGCTAATTATAGAAAAACTTTGGCGAAATATGTTTTGTATTATCACCCTTTTCATTTCTTTGATACATGATGCATTTATTTCCATATATGCAGGTAGGGTATTGGATAAACTCAAAACGCTAGCTCCTCTAATATGTGTAATGATAGTCCTTAACCATATACACTATTCAGTAGTCCCATGTAGAGCAATATTCTTGGAATAGTTCGAAGAGGTAGCTACAAAGATTTGTCTAGTTTACTTCCAATAAATCAACATCTTCCCTATGGTAACTTCTTGTCCAATTTGAGAATGACCTTTGTATGAGTCAGATAGATAGTTAATATCAACAAAGGCATACCAAGGCATTATTTAATGGGTTTTCTATAAGGGCTAGTACTTTTGCCGCTCATATTCAAAGTATGTGTTGAAGTTCCATTATTATTTTCATTTTTCTATTTGTAAGGGAAATATAAACCCATATCAATGGTTCCAAAAGATTAATTTGGTATCATTCCAATGATGTTGCGTTGGCGCTGAGCTAAATCTAATTAACGAGTTCATTGAGAAATACAATATACGGTCAAGTGTATTGTGCTAAGTACAATAATACGCCTATTGTACTTAGATAGGGAATTCCATCTCCTAAAAACTTCTTTGTCATCATCCTTTAGACAAAACGGATCTTTCTTTTTATCCAACACTTTGGTGATCATTGGAGTGCTAGTTGAATACGCTTTGTGCATATTAAATCGCTTTGATCATTTGGACATATGCGAGATCGGTTGATCAAGACTCCACAAGCTCGGTGTCCTAGTTAATATAACTAGTAAACACGAGTTTTCCCAAGATCTTTTATCTCAACTTTATATTTCGAGTAGTTTATGGTTTCTCTTATTTCATCAAGAATATCTATTAAGTTCATAACAACGACATATAAAACTAGTATTGAAAATCTAGAGCTCGTTTCTTTATAAATACGCATGGGCACAATTCATCGTCCTTATATCCCTTCCAATCAAGTATTTACTTAGGTAGGTGTCCATATCAACCTAGATTGCTTTAATCTATAAAATCAACGTTTTAATTTCATTGCAAATGCATTTTGTGGTTTCTGGTAATATAATGTCATCAAGTACTTTTATATATTTCTTAATCTAGATCCCCATAGAGATATATAGTAACCACATCCATGAGTTGCATTTAGATCCTTCGGAAATTACTAGGCTAATTAATTAGCAAGACGTTATAACGTCGAGTAAGTATTCTCGTGGTCAATCCGGGCGTAATGAGAAACCTTGCGCCAATGTATAGCCTTATACATTATGACTTATTCTCATTATGCTTTCTATGATTTATCTATGTCTTACGGGCTTTACACTTGGTGGGTTAGCACTACGACCAAATACCCGTTCATTTGTATTTTTACGGATTGTCTATTTTCATTTAGGTCAATTTGCTCTTTGTTAACAAGAGCATGGTTCGATGTTATCGTGCTCGATCATCTCATGAGCAAGAATATATGTTAATATATCATCAATGAGTATGTATGATTTTCTCATCGACTCATATGCACTCTCATAATTCATTTGAGATTTCTTTGATCTACCGGAATCAATATTAACTTCGGAAGCGACCTCCGGTAATGATTCATAGACATAGTTTTAGTTAGAGATAATCTCATCGAGAGGTTTATGTATTGATGATAAATGGTTGTGCCTTACTCTTTGCTTTTCCTTTAGATGAGTATCTATCGAACCAAGTAGCTTCCCCCATTTCCTTTTGGGAGCCACAACCTCAACCACACCTCCATCATGTGTGATTGCATCGCACTTTCCAATGGTGTTGTGCCCTTGTTTAAGGACTTTTAACCTTGCGGGTATATTTGCAGCTTGTATATGTGATATTGTCACTTATGGAATAACACTAAACGTATCAAGTATCGAGTCTGATTCGTTTGACTTCAACTTTACATGGTGAAGTTTGTGGATCAAATGAGACATAATGGAAATATTTTATGACACTTCCAGTCGTTCCCATGGAAAAACCTTTTCCTATCTCCCCCTAACGACGGGAAAGTTGTCTCATTAAAGTGACAACTCGCTAATCTAGCGTGTAAAGAGATCACCGTCAAGGATTCTAATTAGCAAGATAATTGTTGGGAATTCATATCCAACTTATATTGAATGTTTTTAATGACCCATTTGGGGACGTTGTGGGGGCGCACATTGGCGCATATACTACACATCCAAATATTCGTAAATGTAAAATATTAGGCTTACATCCGGTTACTGCAGCTCGGTACACATGATAATGGTTGGCTAGTAGTAGGTCAAAAAACAAATAAGTAAGGCTGCATATAGTATTTGCATAACCCCATGCAAAATGTGGGTAATTTGGTGCGCATAACCAATGCCCTATCTACCATCTATATCCTTTTGATGACAACTTTTATGAGACCATTTTATATATAGGCATGGGGTATAGGAAACTCTACATTGATCCAAATGTATATATGCAATGATTATCAAATCCTTATCATGTGAATTATATAGCATTCCAAGTCATATACACTTAATGAGAAATCATGGTGGTGAGCCCTTGAACCTGTAGCTAGGGATAAGAGTGCAACATTTCGTGTGGATAATAATACGACATGCGTTCATTGTGTCGAAACCAGAACCATAAAGTACTTTAATGGCCCGCACTCTAGTTGTTTGTGTCCATAAATATAACCTTGTATTCTTTGTAAGAATGAAATATTTTTGCATTAGTTTTAGGATGGTCTCATTCATTTTGTCTTAGCTACGAATTAGGGTATACAAAAGTTTTAGGTATTCAACATGACATATTATGATAGTGGTGTTGCTTCTTGTGCAGTAGAAGTCAATAGTTGCAACTTGGTTAATTGCTTTATTTTGCCTTTCACTCGAAATGTAGTGTGTCTATATTTATTTTTCAGTATACAAATCATTATTTTATAATGATGGTGTCCCACAGGTCATGTCGAAACATGTATGTGTAATTGTCCCAAAGTTCTTTATTGGTGACATAATATGATTTGATGACCTAGATCATCCACTAGTGTGACACAATAATTTTTCTAATATATGTTCCTTTCATATCATTAGAGTTGATGTACATATATGCCCATTTCCATTCTTATATTATGATTTCCATTTTATACGAATATTTTAACAAGGTTCTCATTTATATAGTTCTTTAATAACTATTAATGGTGTACCATCAAGAAAATGACAGTTCATCGTGTAAGTATTTTCGTTGGAGGAGTAAATATTAGTCTATCTTCTATGATTGTGTGGGAGGTCCCACAAAACACTCAAGTTCTCCTCGATACATTCCAACATGAAACAGAGAATATTGATAATTTTATATTTGTAATTTTGATGTATTTCTTTACATTTATAAACTTATGCTCAATCACTATTAAATTAATCTGATACAATTTATTTCCAACTTATTCTTTTTTTATATGGTAGCGCTTATTAGCACATTTTTCTTCTTATATTGCCCACCATCTTTTAGGCGGTAGTTGCATTCTGCTCCAAGAATTGTAAAGCCCTTTTCGACTCTTGTCATGACCGCTTATTTTTCCATGGTTTTGTCCGTGGGGTGTATAGATGTCATCTATGTGAAATTGTCTTTAACTCACTGTCCTTTGGAGGTGTTCCACCTTTAACACTTTCATTATTGACCACAAGAATTTTCTTTGTCCCAACATGTTTAGTGATCTGAAATAACATTTTTACATGCCTCAACCATTCATAGTAGGTAGATGAATTTGGTTAAAGGTTATACTCTAGCTCACATTGGTTCATTAATATGATTAATGGTTTATGAAAGGTGGAAATCTTCTATGAGTTTCAACTGTGAAGATTGAGATGTATTTTGAGACACAATATTTATATTTCTTTGTTGAAATCAATCATTTTCTTGTAAAGTACATGGTAATGGATACTCTGATTTTCCTTTTCAGTGCGTCCCACTGTTCTTAGGGGATTCTAGTTAATGATATTTCCTATGAAGGTTGTGACTAATGTATCGTCTAAAAAATCTCAAGATATTTACTTGTATTTTAATAGGTGATTTTTAGGGTCTACGTGTTTTGATGAGTTTTACATATTTGCTTATCTTATGGAACTCAAGTTCTTTCGAGTCCATAATATCGTAAATAATGGGGAATATATGATTTTCTAATAATCATAATCTATAATCATTATATTATGCATAAAATCTCATTATCATAATAATATTGGATTATTGTATGTTTAAAATTTTGTTAATAGTCTTTCATCAATATTTCAATTTGGGAAAAGAAATCACTCAATCTATTGAATTTCCAGGTAGTAGGGGAATCACATGGATTTCTTAAGTCCCTACGAACCTTAGGGTTGTTTACACCCGTTTGACAAAATCCTTTCGATATGTTGCGATTAATTTAATTTGAAGATACAATAAAAGTTATATGTTTTTGGCATGAGGCGAAAAATAATACGAGTTTGACATATGAAGTCAATTTCAATGTTCTAACACCAAATGGTATTTTTAGATTTATGTCATGAAACAAATAAATGTTGGTTTTTGACATAAAGTCAAATTTAAACTTTTATATCTTAATAGATATTTTATAACTTTTGGTAGAAGACCAAAATATATATGAGGGATGAAAGTGTAACTTCCAAAAGTTATTATAAGATTGGAAATTATAAGTAGGAACTTATAATTAAAATATAAGTAGTTATAATAATACCATTTTTTTAGGAACAACATTTGTGATAAAATATATATGAATTCTTATGAAATACTAAAGAGTGGGCGTCTTTCAATTACACTAGAATGAAGATATAAAAGAAATTGATTGTATATTTGATAAACAAATCAATAATTGTTTCCAAAAAAACAATAATTGATTAATAACAAAAAATAGAGCTTGCTTTAAATAAGGTAATAAGTAATTAAAAAAGGGAAAAACAATCAACCTTAAACTTTAATCCCCAAAGAGGTCGGCTTCCTACCTCACACAAAAACCCTAATTCTTTTTTCAGCCGCATGCAACCTTTGAGGCGGAAAATTTAGACAAAAAATAAAGAAAAGTCCGGTTATACTCCGACTAAGCATCGGTTCTTTACAACGATTAACATCCAAGTTCGAGATTATTTAATCATTATGCCAAGGTTTGAAGTTTTGATATCGATTTTTGTTTATAAGTTTCGATTTCTGTTTTTTTGTTGTTTTTGAAAGAAACTCGTTTATCGATTTGAAAGTTCGAGTTTTTCTTTTAGTTCTATTATAACTATAGTACCAAAAACAAGTTTTATGTATCGATGTAATCAATCAAAAGAATTATGGTTTTTTTTTGTTAATATGTGGGGAAAAGAAGATTTGGGCAAAAAAAATGTTTACAATAAATGGTTGAATTCTTGACAAGAATTTACATCGAATTGAATGGAAAAATCAATGGATTCAGATGCAAGGGTTATAAAAGGAGTGGATAACAAAGGGGGAATCCATTATAAAAGTAAGGTTATAAATCATTTGATGATGCAGTGATAAAAATTGTATTTGACAAAAGATAACCATGTCAAGATAACAGAGGTAGACGTATAAAAGTAAGGTTATATATATCACAGGCAATGGTACGACGATAAGCACAAAATACACAAGATTTCATATATGCATATAGAGACGAGGATACGAAGATGCGTACTTGTATTGAAGACGTATGATGCAAGTCGTTTTTTTCAGCGGTTGTGAACAAAACATCCGTAGAGCAACGACCGGACAATAGTGGCTAATTTTTGAGGTATCATCATATATACAATAACAAAAAGAAATATGGAAGAGAGAACTAACTTGTGATGATAGAAGCATGGCGACAAGTTAGACCACTAAATGCATACCTAAAATCTGATTTAATTGACGGTATAGTACCGGTTTTTGATAATATTCATAGAGCGTACGTGCTGATAACGTGTTGTAGAACAATCGATACAGAGAGAATCAAGAGGCACTTTTCTTATTAATAATCGACCCTTTAAATAGAGATGAATTTACACGAAAGAAAATATACAATATGGTAACTAGAATATTTAGGAGATATTCCCTTAATCATTTCTTATTTGATAAAGGCACAATATCCTTCAATATTTATAACTTTTTGTTGTCAGATTTTTATTTCCTTTTTGTAATATGATATCTTTTTGAATTTTTTTTTGTCGATCAACATGTATGTATACGATTGGGGTAACTTTGTATTAACATATGTAAATATAGATAATATTTTTTGACTTTTATCCAGGCTTGTTTTAAACATTTTATAGGCTTTGAGCGAAATATTGAAAAGAGCCCGATAAGTACCGTTTTCTTCAATATATAGTTTTTGTCATTAGAAATTGTTGGGTCACCGATGATTTGGGGATGAACCACCTTACTTTGTATGATTGATTTTTTATAGGTTCTTTTGAAGGTCTGAAATATGCTTCAAGTATTGAAAAGTCAAAGACTATTCAATCAAGGGTTGTACATCAAAAAGTGGAATTTTGGATGTACCAACTAACTTCAATATTCAGATCATATTGCCAAAGTCAAGATTGGGTCACCAACATAGTGGGTCACCGAGGGCACACATTTAAGTCATCAATGTATTGGGTCATCAATACAAGATGAGGTCATCAAGATAGTACCCATCCACCGACACTATGTATCTTGGTCACCGAAATTGCGGTATATTTTCTAAGGGCCGTGATATCAAGTCACAACTACAAGGGTGTACACTCTCAACACTTAGTGAGATTTGAAGTTCACTAAGTAATGTGTACACTTATCAATTCCTACTTTACAAGGTATCCACCGATGTGATACATAGGTTCATGTATCACTCAACAATTTTCAAGAGATAAGTTCTTGACTCACAACAAATGCAAGACACGTGAGCAGCAAGAACTTGGGCATCAAGCCTTAAATAAAGACATTCTCTTTTATTCTTATAAAAGGAATATTTGTCTTTTAGCTAAAAGGTTTGATGGGACTTCACAGAGCATGAAGAAAAGAAGATAAAGTTATGTGACATTACGTGCTACAAAGAATGGTTCATCCATTATTCTAGTACAAAGGGAGTGGTCTCTTCCTTTGTCTAGCAGATACACTTCCGACTAATGAAACCTTGATACCATGCACATGCATCGCATGCATGGGCACTATAAAGGAGATGAAGTCCTTCCCATAAATCTCACGCTTTCAACAAATCTTCAAAGTGATTATTTGTTTGACTACCGGAAATCTGTGTATTATAACAGTCTTGTTTTAACTTCCTTGGTGTATAAGTTAATTACTGTTATCTGTGTGTTTAGTTTGATAGAATAGTGTGTCTATTCTTTTCCGCATCAAACTTCCTGTGTGTAAATTTTTGATATTTATATTAAAAAATTTAAAAAGAGTATATTCTGTGTGTTTTATATTCAACCTATTCTACAAAACCCTCACTAAGTTAGCCATCTCTCTTTGGGGACTAACAAGTGGTATCGAGCTTCGATTGGTTTTAATTCAATAAACCAGATCTGTGATGGCTACTACTTCAAATGTTGATGGTACCTTGTAGACCTCCTCCAGTAATACATATGATTTAGGATCCTTGGCCAAACCTCCAATGTTCAACCCAAGTAACTTTGGGTTATGGAAAAATTGCATGTTATTATTCTTGGAAGGGATCGATTGCAGGTATCCCAACATTCTCGGTGGGGGACCTATTGTTCCTAAAATATGGGCTCGCTTTGGCCCATAAAAAGACGCTGAAGGAAAGGACATAGAGTCAGATGATGAAAAAAGTGAGAAACTGGTATATATCATCAAACCGTCAAACAAATTTAGTGAAGATGATAAACGCCTAGTTGCTCTAGACACTAAAGTCAAATCTGCTCTTGCTGTATCTCTTCCTGATGAAGTGTATCACTCTCTTCTTAACACTCCCCTATTGCTAAAGAAATGTGGGATACTTTGAGTGTCTTATATGAAGGCACCAAAGAAGTCAAGAAATCTAACAGTATCTGTCTTGTTAGAAAGTATGAACTTTTCTCCCATGAAAAAGGAGAATTTCTCTCTACCTACTTCAATCGTTTTAACTGTCTTCTCAATGATCTCAAAGTTCTTGGACGAGTTTATGATAATGAAGAAGTTCTCTGCAAGTTCATGGATTGTCTCCCAGACTTCTGGGAAACTATCTGTACTTGCATCAAGCAAACCAAGGACTTAGAAATAATGCCTTTAACTGCTCTCTATGGAACTCTTCTACATTATGAACAGACCAAGAACCAGAGAAAATCTCTTATAAAGGATATCAAATCCTCTTCTGTTGCTTTGATAGGTGATTCAAAATCTTCTTCTTGTGTTCCTAGAATCACCTATCCTTCTTCTGATTCTGAAAACGATATTAAGGAAGACTCTTCTCATCTATCAGATGCATACTATAGTGTTGCTGATGATGAAGGAGAAGAATCAGCCATTGACATACTTTCTGATAGTATGGCAATGATTGCTGGAAACCTTAAGAATAAAAGATTTTCTTCAAACCGCTCTAAATTTAATAGAAAACCTTTTTCTCAAAAATCCTCTTCTGATAAAGCAAATGAAGAATGCTTCAATTGCGGAAAGAAAGGTCATTTTGCTTCTGAGTGCAGATCAAAAGCTTCCTCACTATCAAACTTTTTTTCTTCTTATGGCCATGACTTCTCAAAATCAGCTTCTAGGAAGCATGAAGAGAGAAATAGCCACTCCTCTAAAGAAAATTCTGAATCAAAAGAAACCTCTAGATATAAGAAGTACAAAGCTAAATACAAGAGGGAAAAAGAAAGAAACCAAAAGTAAAAGTAAAACTTTGGTTCTTTGAGGCTCATTATTGGGAGGATGAGCAAACCTGCGAGAGTGAGAGTGAGTATGTCACAAAATGCCTCATGGCCAAAATCGATGGTGGAAGACATGGAAAAGTCACTCTACACTACCCTTGTATCTGCCGAGGGATCTACTTCAGAGCAAAGCCCCAAGTACATCCGCTTTACCTTTCTCTGCGATGATCAAAAGGTTGATGCATTTGATTCTTTAATTATTGACTTTTGCAGTTTAAAGGATCAAAAGAAAAAGGCTGACATACACATTAAATGTTTAAATGATCATCTTCTCTCCTGTTTTTCTAAACTCAAGGACTTTGACAAAATGAAAGCTGATCTAGAAAATCTAAGGTATTTAAATGACAGTCTTTCTGAAGAGAAAACAAAGATATCCAACACTCTTGAAAAGGAACAGGAGGTTCTTTCTAAGTGGACTAAATCTTCAAAAAATCTAGAAAAGATTCTTCTAGATCAAATCTCTTGTAAGGACAAGTCTGGACTTGGATATGGAAAAGATGATCCTCAACCTTTCGACCTTCCAATTCCATCATCCGAATGTCAAGGCTTTCCTGCTGGTTTCTTCTCTGATGACGATGATGATCTTTTAGATTACTCATCTGAGGATTCTACTTCTGTCCATTCAATAGATTTGTTAGATATGCTAAAAGTAGAGTACAATGCCAAAAAGTTTGGAGTCTTTGTTAAAGCTAAAGAACCCTCTCCTGAGTCTTCAAAAGTTTCAACTCTTCCAAGCTCCTCTTCTTCTTCTCCCAAAACCTATTCAAAGACTTTTAAATTCTCTAAGTCTTCATGAGTCAAGGTACTCCCCGGAACAACCTTCAAATGTTCCTGAGTATCCCTCTCCAAAAAGATTTTCTCCTCAAAAAATATTTATTTCTAAATCAAATTTTTCATCTAAAAGGAAATCTCAAATAGTTACTGATCTTATTCCTCGGTCAGTAAACTTGAAGAAATCAAGAAATCCTAGTAAAGGTATTCTTGGACCAAGACCAGGTGTCGGTCACCCCTCCTCTTCTCAGTCATCAACTTCTGTCCAAAGTTTTGATGATATGGATTTTAAAAGGGCATTTTCTTTAAAGAAGTGCTATAATTGTGGCAATACTCTTCATCTTGCTAAAAATTGCCCAAAGGATTTGGATCTTCGTAGAAATAAAATGCCTTCTAATCCCAAAGGACCCACCTCAAAATGGGTACCAAAAGTCTAAATTTGTTTCTGGGTGCAGGTACCAAACAAAGATCACATATGGTACACGGACAGCGGGTGTTCAAAACAAATGACCGGAAACAAACTTCTTCTCTCTAACTTCTCAAAAGAAAAGGGACCCACTGTTTCCTTTGGAGGAAATGGAAAAGGGATCACCAAAGGATATGGTACCATATCAAATGGAACCATCACTTTCTCTAAAGTAGCTCATGTTGAAGGGCTAATGTACAATCTTCTAAGCATCAGCCAAATATGTGATTTGGGATATAAGGTCATGTTTCAGCTGTGTGTGTGCTTGGTCTTTGATGTGCAGAATAAGATTGTACTGGCAGGAACCCGACTGAATGATGTATACATAATCAACATGAAGGAAAGTGCAATTGGAGAGACACAACGTGTCTCCTACTCTCAAGATCTAGCCAAACAAAGTTGGTTGTGGCATAAAAGATTCTCTCGTCTAAACTTTAAAACCTTGAACAAACTTTCCAACAAAGAGGTGGTTGTTGGAATGCCAAAAATAGTTTTTGAAAAAGAAAAGCTGTGTGGAGCATGTGAAAAAGGAAAACTCACCAGAACTTCCTTTAAAACAAAACAATGCTCATCTATCTCTCAACCTCTTCAAATGCTTCACATGGATCTGTGTGGTCCAGTAAGCACACCTAGTCTGGGTGGTAAAAAGTATATGCTAGTAATCTTCGATGAATTCTCTAGATATACTTGGTGTTCTTTCTAAAACACAAGAGTGATCTTTGAAGAAATCATCGGGTTTACAAGAAAGATTGAAAATATGAATGGTAAACTGGTGAAGTCCTTCAGAAGTGACAATGGCACAGAATTCAAGAATGCTGCTCTGGAAGATTTCTTTGACCTAAAAGGAATCTCTCAAAATTTCTCTACTGTTCGTACTCCTCAACAAAATGGTGTTGTTGAAAGAAAAGAGCAGGACGGACGATCGTAAAGGCTGCAAGATCAATCTTTGAGTGAATCGAAGTTGCCTGACCTATTTTTGGGCGAAGGATTAACTGCTTGCATGCTTTACTCAAAATAGGTCTTTCATAGTCAAAAGGCATGACAAGACTCCTTATGAAGTTTTCCATGGTAGGAACCACTGGGTTGACTTCTTCCATGTATTTGTTTGTGCTTTGTCACATGCTAAATGATAGGGAACAACTTGGAAAATTTGATCCGAAGTACGATGATGGAATTTTCATGAAATTTATTCTCTCTCCTCGAGAGCCTTTAGAATCTACAACCTAAGAAGGCAATGCCTAGATGAATCCATGCATGTGAAGTTTGATGAGTTTGAAACATCTTCATTATCTTGTAATGAAGAAGAACTAAATCTATGGGTAAACTCATGTGTTGGTGAAATTCCATCTTCGTCTCAACCCAATCCTCCAGATCAACAAGATAACAACCCTTCTCAGCCTCCCATAAACACCACCTCTTCTTCAGAACCCTCTCTTTCTTCTCCACCTCCTGAAACTAACTCTACAGAAGACCTTATCCACCAAAACACCATATCTCCCACTAACCTACCTTCACCATCTCAAATTCCTACCTCATCCTCTTCTATACCTCCTCCCTTGCCTCCTGCACTAAAGTGGACCATGGATCATCCAATAGATCAAATCATAGGTGATCCACAAGTTGGTATAAAAACAAGAAGAGGCATAAGCAATATGTGCTTATACGTCAACTTTGTTTCTATTGTTGAGCCTAAGCTGATAAATGAAGCCTGGCGATCCTAGGCAGGTAATTGCCATGCAAGAAGAACTCTCACAATTTGAGAGAAACAAAGTACGGAAGTTAGTTCCTCGTCCGTCCAATAAAACTATTATTGGAACAAAGTGGAGTGTTTCGAAACAAGATGGACGAAGAAGGAGGCATTGTCATAAGGAACAAAGCAAGGGTGGTTGCTCAAGGATATCGGCAAGAGGAAGGAATTGATTATGATGAAACTTTTGCTCACTGTTGCTGCATTGGAAGCTATCCGAATATTTCTTGCCCATGCGGCTTACAAGAATTTTCGGGTATTCCAAATGGATGTCAAAAGTGCCTTCTTTGAATGGTGAACTAAGCCGAAGAAGTGTATGTGAAGAAACCACACAGGTTTGAAGATCTAGTCCATCCATATCATGTGTATCGGTTGGATAAAGCTTCGTATGGATCACAAGCTCCTCGATGCACAGTATGACACTCTCTCGGAATATCTACTTAGAAATAAGTATATACGAGGCAAGGTTGACAACACCCTCTTCTTGAGAAATCACGAGGTAATATCATTCTTGTTCAAATCTATGTTGATGATATTATTTTTGGAGCCACCGATGAATCCTTGTGTGATGAGTTTAGGCACTTTTGCACTCATGCGAAAAGAGTATGAAATGAGCATAATGGGGGAGTTAACTTTCTTTCTTGGTTTGCAAGTAAAACAGTCTCCGAAGGTATTTTCATAAATCAAAGTAAATACATTAAGGATCTTCAGAAAAAGTTTCAATTTGATAATTGCTTTCTACCATGAAAACTCCTATGGCTCCTCCTCTTAGACTCTTTTCGATCTGATGGCATTTTTGTTAATATTACAAATTATAGAGCCATGATAGGATCGCTTCTTTATCTTCTGCAAGTAGACACGATATTATGTTTGCTACTTGTACGTATGCTCGATACCAAGCAAATCCTAAAGAATCACATACGGCGCTGCGTGAAAAGGATTTTCGGTATACGAAGGGTACCATAAATGCGGGTCTTTGGTATCCCGAAGACTCGGGTTTCGATCTCATCGGGTACTACGATTCGATTTTGCGAGTTCAAAAATAGACGGAAAAAGTACAACCGGAAGTTGTCGGTTACTTGGTGGAAAGCTTGTGATGCAGTTAAGTAAGAAACAACATTTGGTGTCTACTTCTCTTTCTTTGAAGCGAGAATATGTGGCCGCCGAAAGTTGTTGTGCACGGATATTGTGGATGAAAAATCATTTGTGTGATTACAATCGAGTTTTCTCAAAGATCCCAATCTTGTGTGATAACTCAAGTGCAATAGCCATTGCCAACAACCTGTGCTTAATTCAAGATCTAAGCACATTGATATCGGAGTATCACTTTATAAGAGATAACAACCACTGTGCTTCATTCAAGATCTAAGCACATTGATATCGGTATCACTTTATAAGAGATCATGTCTCTAAAGGTGATGTGTAACTTCATTTCATTCAAGCTGATTATCAATTAGACTGTCTGTTCACAAAGCCCCTTGATGAAGCAAGGTTCGGGTTCCTCATCGGTGAATTAGGTATGATAAATATAGATTAAAATATATATATATATATATATATATTTATATACTATATGTATGTATATATGATATACATTTATGTATACTATATATATATATTTATATATATTATATAATTATATGTTTTATATATATTATATATATATATTATATACATTTATGTATATTATATTTAAGTATATTATATATTAATATATATGTAAGTCATATATACATAAATATTTATAAAATATAAAAATAATATATATATATATATATAAAGTCGGAAAGAGAGCTCACGACGTGGCACCCCCCTCTCTCTCTCCCCTTTCTCTATTTTAACCTAAACCCTAAACCTAAAACCATAAACATCCATCGAAGCCACCGTTACGACCACCGAGCACCCTTTGTCGCCACAGTCGCCGACGGTCACCTTCCAGCCACCGTCGTTCGATCCACCTACGATTACTCCTTGTCTTCGACATACCACTTTCCAGACGACCCACCATACTTCGAGCCGCCGATGAGGCCTCCGAGAACCTTAGCCACCGACGTCTTCATTCCATCGAGCCGTCGACACCCACCTGATGGTTCACTTTCCGACGTTGCACCGTCGTTTAAACCACCGACGGTCGCGCATACTTGTTTCCGACGATCCACCGAGGGCACACCCGGTCGACGTTGCGTCACTTTCCGACGCTGACGTCATCATCCACCGACGTTTACCGTCACAAGTCACCGATGTTTTCCCTAAGTCTCGTGAGCCACCGATGTTTCTCTCTCTCTCTCTCAGTCATCCACTGACGTTATACACTCACCGAGGTAACCGTTGAAACTCTTCATATTCTTAACCCCTTTAAAGAAAACCCTTGACTTACCATTCTTGGTGAGCAAGATTCTTTGTTCTTATCCCTAATGACATCATCAACGTCATTAATGTCAGAGAGCATGCGCTGAATTCAACCCTAAAACCTTAGAATTCTGACCTTTCAATCACCTAAAGTCATCATGATTTTTGAAAATTGAAATTCCCTCTCATATATAACCACTTCCCCCACTTCCTTACCACCTTTCTCGCATCCACTCTCTCTCATCTTATAACCTTCAAACCTGCAATTTCTTTCCTCTTCAATGGCATCTCCTTCAAAAAAATCCTCGAGAAGAACAAACAATGACCTTTGGATCTCTCTTTTCTGCATGCAACTACTTTGGACGAATTTGGAATTGATAATGTCGTCATCCTAAGTACGATGACATCCGCACGGTTCCTTGAAAGTGCCCTCTCAAATATGCTCTTACAGCAAACCAAAGATGAGTAAGTTTCTTTTTGGAAACTTTTGGTTATCATGCACATTTGATGCTTCTACAGATCAAATCTTGGCATCTGTTCTCAACAATGATGAACATGATGTGGCTTTTGATGTTGAAGATGTTCGTAACATTCTGAGGATTCCCACTTATGATACATATGATACATTTCCACTTGGAAATGAACACCAAGAAGTGGTGTCTGTCTTGAACTATTTGGAAGAGAAAAGGGGTCAAAAGTCAAAGGGTCCAGGTACTCTTCTGAGAAAGAATATGGGGAACATCTGGAACTTTCTGTTTGCTTATCTTATTCTGTGCCTAAGCAAAAAGACTGGAGGTCCTGATCAGTCACCATCTCAGATAATGGAACTAGCTCATGCTTTGATATTTCAAAGAAGGATAGACTTTGCAAACTATTTCTTCAATGAAATGATCTCCTCTTTCTCTACTCTTCGACGTCCTCAGGTAGCTTTCCAGCGCCTTTTCTCACTTATTATTAACGCAAAGTTGGCAGACAAACTTGAGAAAAGGGATGATATTTCATATGATCTCCCTCTTCATCAAGTGGGAAATCAAATTATGAAAAAGGCAGTCTTGGCATCCGACAACCCTCTCCGACCTTCTATGGTTGAGTTTGCAAGAAATGCAACTCTCTCTTGGGGAGAAAATGAACCCCGTCTTCAAAGGACCTCAGGTATGTCTTCTATCTCTACTGCACCTCGAGTAACCGATATGCCCAAACCTCGTAAGAGATCCAAAGCGTCAGGCACATCTACCTCCGCACCCACTGATGCTACGAAGCCAAAAGAACCTTTGGCTTCTACCCAAGCATCTAAAACCCAAAAGCGGAGACACTCAAAAAGCCCCCCAAAGACTTCCTCAAAGAAGTCTAAGGGTACCCAAAGAGTCTCAACTCACAATCCACCTACTAACTCCCAAAAGTTAGTAAGTGTTGAAAAGATTCCTACCCGACCCAAGGAGCAGTTAACCCAACCAAGCTCCTCCATGCCCTCTCAAAAGGACATGGTTGTACAAAGGGACATCCCTATTATTCCTTCATCAACTTTCTCTTTAGTTGATATAGAAGACTTGGAGTCTCCCATCCAAGGTGCCTCTTCACCACCCCGTGAGCTCTCATGACTCCCTTTCCACACTCCACATGAGAGTGCATCACAACCAGATGCACTTGATGGAGCATCCCATTTTACAGACTTTTTATTTTCCGATACTACACCATGGACACGTACGTCTCCCGTACAGGCCAAGGGTGTTGAGGAACCCATTACTGAGGAATCCCCTCATAGACACTCTCCTAAACGTGTCTCCCCCACATCTGCTAAATCCCCCCCAAGTAAACCTACATGTTTGGTGGATTATTCTTCTTCTAGTGATGATGATGCTGATCAACCACCAAAGCCTCAACCGTCTGCTCCTATGTCCTCTAAACAGGGAGATGATCCTCTCCAAGCTTTCACCAGTTTCACTCGTGACACTGTTAGCCGGGTGAAAGTTTTGGAAGACCAAGCAGCCAAAGACATGGAAAGAATGGCTTCTCTTTCCTCTACTCAACAGAACATCATGGAATCTCTTGCCACTATTATTACAAAAATTGACATGATTCCAATCTCTTCTCCAACGGAATTGAACTTGATATGGATGGTTCTTTCTTCCAAGAACAAGACGATTTGTTCTTCAAAGGATTGAAAGAAAAGTTGATACTATGGCTTCTGATATAGAAAGAATCAAGACTTTTCTCTCTTCAGTGGGTTTCAAAGGTTCAACCACTGAGGGGGAGAAAAATAAGAAAGCCAATGTTACCACCTCCACAGCCGTCGACACTACTGCTGCTGCCATTCCAGCCACCGATCCAGCCGCCACCACCATCCCAGCCACCGACGTGGTAGCCACCAACGTGGTAGCCACCGACGTGGCAGTTACAACCACCGATGGTGGTGTGGTCACCATGGCCACGGTCACCGACGTGACCCCTCTGGTCACCGAGGTGACTCTTCACGTGGTCACCACTGTCACTGAACCCCTGGTCACCGAGTTACCCGAAGCAGCTGTTGAGGGGGAGAGTATCAGTGCTCAACCCCTTGAAACTGAAGAAGAAAAGAAGAGAAAAGAGAAGGCCAAAGGAAAGAAGCTTGTTTCTTTTGAAGAACAACAGGAGGAGAAAAAGAGAAGGAAAATAATGAGAAGTTCTCAAGCAGATACTCATAGACTTCAGCCTGCCTCTGCATTGACCGATCCTCTTGGGGTACTTTTGTCTGAAGCTGAAAAAGAAGAAGCCATTAGAGCACGACTTGAGTATAATCAAACAAATGTACTCAAGTTGGCTCAAGATGAAGCCACCCATGCAATGGTAAAAGATGCACTTCAAGCTCAGAAAGATGAGCTTGAAAACATAAAGAAGAAATCTGAAGCAGCAAAAATGGTTGATGAGGCCAAGAAGACCAAGGAAGTGAAGTGGTTCAAAAGAAGGCTGAAAACAAGAAAGGACGAGTCCAAGATTATCAGTGCCACCATCCAACCTCCAACTAAAAATTCTCCCAAGTTACTTGTCACCCTTAAGAGAGCTGACACTCTCTCAAAGGTTTATGAAGCTGAATGGTTGGAAGTTCTTGGGATAACTGAATGGATGGAAGTTGGTAAATGTATCTCAAAGAGCAAAAGCAAGTACAAGGAGCTGGTACTTAATATCCAAAAGGAGAATGATATTCTTGTGACTTGCCTTGAAGCACAGCAAATATACCTTATACAACAAGGTCTTAAAGGAGAAGTCATCACAGGTCCTAAAAATAGAAAGAAGGGACATTTTTCCATGCTTCATGAAAGAGGCATCAAGATAAATGCCTCAGGTATAGATCTTTCCACTCCTACTCCTATTGCTTACCCGGAGCAAACTATCCTGACTACTCCTGAGCTTGGGGTTTTCTTTGAGGATATCTTTGGAAACATCGGTTTCTTTAGAGCCTCTGATATCCCAAGGGCTCACAGCTCCTTCCTCTCTGCTATTCTAGGAGTACCTTCCAGTTGAAGACCATGGAATCACAAGGCTTATCTTGGATGAGCTAAAAAGAAGGGAACCCACTCCTTGAATAGTCTTCATATAGTGTGAACTTTATTAATCATGTACTCTGTGTGTTGTACAAAGCTGTGTGTTGATTAATAAAAGTTCATACTCTTCTTCCTTAAAAATTCTTGTTAATATCATTACTTTTCTTGCACATATTTATACTTATACTATATATACTCATACTCAGTTAAAAAAAAAACCCAAGTCAAAAGAACCCAAAAAGAAATAGAAAGGGTCAAAAAGAATTATTTTCTAAATTACAGGTATCATCATCAAATAGGGGGAGATTGTTGGGTCACCGATGATTTGGTGATGAACCACCTTCCTTTGTATGATTGATTTTTTATAGGTTCTTTTGAAGGTCTGAAATATGCTTCAAGTATTGAAAAGTCAAAGACTATTCAATCAAGGGTTGTACATCAAAAAGCGGAATTTTGGATGTACCAACTAACTTCAATATTCAGATCATATTGCCAAAGTCAAGATTGGGTCACCAACATAGTGGGTCACCGATGGTACACATTTAAGTCATCAAAGTATTCGGTCATCAATACAAGATGAGGTCATCAAGATAGTACCATCCACCGACACTATGTATCTTGGTCACCGAAATTGCGGTATATTTTCTAAGGCCGTGATATCAAGTAACAATTACAAGGGTGTACACTCTCAACACTTAGTGAGATTTGAAGTTCACTAAGTAATGTGTACACTTATCAATTCGACCTTACAAGGTATCCACCGATGTGATACATAGGTTCATGTATCACTCAGCAATTTTCAAGAAATAAGTTCTTGACTCACAACAAATGCAAGACACGTGAGCAGCAAGAACTTGGGCATCAAGCCTTAAATAAAGACATTCTCTTTTATTCTTATAAAAGGAATATTTGTCTTTTAGCTAAAAGGTTTGATGGGACTTCACAGAGCATGAAGAAAAGAAGATAAAGTTATCTGACATTACGTGCTACAAAGAATGGTTCATCCATTATTCTAGTACAAAGGGAGTGGTCTCTTCCTTTGTCCAGCAGATACACTTCCAGCTAATGAAACCTTGACAGCTGTCCACATGCATCCCATGCATGGGCACTATAAAAGAAGATGAAGTCCTTCCCATAAATCTCACGCTTTCAACAAATCTTCAAAGTGATTATTTGTTTGACTCCGGCAATCCTGTGTGTTATAACAGTCTTGTTTTAACTTCCTTAGTTTATAAGTTAATTACTGTTATCTGTGTGTTTAGTTTGATAGAATAATGTGTCTATTCCTTTCCGCATCAAACTTCCTGTGTGTAAATTTTTTATATTTATATTAAAAAATTTAAAAAGAGTATATTCTGTGTGTTTTAAACCATTATACTATGTTTTTATTACAAATTTCTCTTAAAAAAATAAAGTAAAATCTAATTTTTTAGGGCCAATAATACGAAAATCTAAGCGAAATGAAGATCTCCAATGCAAGGTCATAAAACAAAAGTGGAATGTCTTATAAGAACTATTATTATGGAGAGATTTTATAAGAACCTAATATGTTATCGGTGTTTCAACAAGAACCTTGATTTTACCATGATTTTTATAAGAAGTGACATTTTACTTATTTTTTATTTTCTTAACTTTATTTAATGTATATTAATATAAATTATTTAAGGAAACCCACAAATAAGATATCCTTATATGAACTACCATTGTGGTGTTTTTAATTTAACGAGGGTGATCATAAAATGACAACAAAATATGAAAAAATGGTTTTTATAAGAACCTTCATCGAAGATGCTCTACAACAACCCTTGAAGAAAAATTACAAAACTACCTTTTATAATTTCTTCCAAATTGTACATAAAACTGGAGTGAATAAATTTTTTTACTAACTTACAAGCATAAAGCTGAGTGCCTTTGTGTATAATTTGTAGTTATGTTTACGTGAATAATTTGTTTAACACTACTAGAATAATGGCCATCACCGACGGCTTTTACCGACGGCGTGTCGTTATACCTACGACTTACCGACGATAAATCATATTTGTAATTATATTTTATTTTTTAAAACACCGTCGAAAAACCATCGGAGATACCGTCGATAAACCGTCGGTAACATTGTTTATTTTCGTTTTTGTTTATTTTCAAACATCCATCGAAAAACCGTCGAAAAAACTTTGTCAATAAATAGTTTGTCGCTACCGTTTACAATCTTCGATTAATTAAAAATAGAGCCCAATAATCTAAGGTGAACATGGTACGGTACCATGTTTTTTTCCCAATACTATGTATCAACCAATTATAATTGGTATTCAAATATCTATACGGTGTACCAACCAACTATAATCGGTACCAACTTATTTCGGTTGGTACGTGTTGGTACGGTATTTATACCAACATCTCAAAGTTCACAAAGTTTAATGTTTAATATAAACTAATAAACATGATCTCATTGTTCAAAACACGTTCGCAACTCCAAATTACAAACATGTGTACAACTTGTTGTTTAAAACCCATTCTCAATTCTTTTGTACTCCTCGTACATTTGCACAAGTACTCTCTTCAATTCCCTTCTATTGACCGAATTATTTCATAATTTGCATAAATCTTTTGCATAGCTACTTTAGCCGATTGTAGCTTGTATCTCGGATCAAGAACATTAGCTATCATGATAACCTTGTTGGTTTTCTCAAAACTTCCCCAATACTTGTTATCTGTTATATTGAAATGAGACTAAAGACTAAGTAGTCTTCTAGACTCTAAAGTAAACTAAAGACAATAAGTCCCTAAGTGAGACCCAAACCGAAACCCAAACCCAAAAACTGAAAAAATATAAAACTGTAAAAACTAAACTGTAAATAATTATTATATAATACATTTAATTGATTTATTATATAAAAACTATTAAAATAATAATATATATAAAAGTCGGTACGGTACGGTAGTACCATGGTATTGGATTTTCGATACCATATACCAACCTGTTTGTGAAATTGAGTACGGTAATACCAACCAATATAATCGGTACCAATTATATTGGTACGGTTAGTATCTTAATTGGTTTGTGTGGGTACATTTTTGACACCCCTACAATAATCTAATCCCCATATTCCCAAAGCCCCAAAACCCTAGCCCATCCCGAAAACCCAAAACCCTACACGAATCAGGCCATCTTCCTACATGAACACACATCTTCCTCCATCGTCGTCTCCGGTTCACGCCCTTCATCCTCCATCGTCGTCTCCGCGTTCACGCCCTTCATCCTCCATCGTCGTCTCCGCGTTCACGCCATCGTTCTCCATTGTCATCTCCACGTTCGAATCTCAGATATGTCTCCATTACTCTCATCTCGCATTTGTTTCAAATGTGCTTGGAATTTCTTTGATGGATTCCCTCCCAAATCTACATCTTAATTTCAGAAATTGAAATATAGAATTTGATTTCAATCTATGTTTGTCTACTAGCAGGCTCTGCAAATGCAATTGTGTTTCGAATTTTTTAAATGCTCGAGTGATGTTATTGTGTTCCTTTTGTGGCGCTGGATACGCTTCTTCCCCGCACCCGAATTTCACCGATGGCACACAATTGAAAACAAATTCACTGAAAGCTAACAAACCTTATTCATTGAACGAGAAATTATGATGCCCTAGTGAGGAGCCTGAATGAAGCAATACATCAAGTGGAGAGTAGCTTTTTTGTCCTTAAATTAAAAGCCAACAAATTTTCATCTTTTTTTGCCTAATCCTCTCGCTTGGAATCATGTGAATAGATGCGGCTAAAGTTCTCTTATATTGTTACGTGTACAATGAAGAAGCATATTGGAAAATATCTTGAATGATCTAAAACATAAGTTTGTATATTGGTAGGCGATGAGTTGCAATTCAACCGGGTAGGTTTTACGGTGTTACGCATATGTAAATATTTTTACCATAATCGGTAATCCGTGAAAATGACCAAACGTTAGTATACAAGACCCTTTAAAAGCTACGTAATCATTATTTAAACTAATAATGATAACAACGAGGATACATTTAGTAAACTTTTCAAATGAATTGATATGGTCTTGACACACACTTATTTATGTCATGTGTGTAAGATAAATTCATGCATTAAATAGTATGCAACAAAACGGTTGTACCATAATTTCCAAATGTTTTTTTCTTTTAGCCATAAGAAGGCATGTAGTAAACTTTCTCAACAATAATAACATGCATCGATTTACTTTCTCAAAACTATCCAAATGTTGTATGCATGCATCTTGGTCACATCATGTTACCAATTTGATTTGGATTTTGAATTTCAAAACCAATTAACAAAATGTTGATGTCTTTCTAAAACATTGGCTACCTAAATTAAAAATTACAATAAAATGCATGCAAACCTTATGCAACAAAGGTTCTCATAAAATTAAAATAGAAATGAGGGAAACTTTATACTTGGATATCATAATAGTATTTATACCCAAAATAAATGACGCGAAATAAAATTATCAATAGACTCTCGTACCCAATACCGACACTAAAACGAATTCGTAAAATTCCAAAACCTCAAAATTGACTCATGAACATTACGCACCTAAAATTCAAGTGAAACTTGTAAACTACCATAGGAGGTACAGTAGTTCATGCATTTCAATCTTGACCCAAAACTCACATATACCAAATAATTTCTCAAAATTCGTAAAAACGTTATTTGTATGTCTCTTGGGAAAGCCAAGGAAACAATTTATGTTAGTTTCAAATTAAAACTCTTCTAAGACATAAATTTCAAAATTTGCAATTCTAGAAAAGTAGTACGAATTAAATTCTTAGTGAATAAGTATGAAATTCTCATGCAACTAACACGATTTAACAATTCCCAAGACATGGCCACACTCTTGAGTGTGCCCCAAAAGCTTTTCCAAAATAATAACTTGTCACGTGCAAATTCTTCTGACAACATAAAATAGTTTTACAACTTTGTTTTCTAAATTGAATGTCGTGCATGCATCCGGTTGGGACCCGAAGTCTTAGAACCACACTCACCAAGTTTACCACAAGACCGACATTGGGAAACTTCATATCTTAAGACTTTCATCCATTACTAAATCCATCGATTTACAAATTCCTTCTCAGAATACGGATGATTCAACAAGCCTATGGTTCATAACTAACCATTTTCTCCAACTCTATAACGATCAAAATTACATATTCGTCATACTTAGTTGTCACCCAAAATGACAATGCTACAAACACCATTTCTTTCGGGCGGTTACATCATCTGAATTCATTCACTACCCCATCGGTCATCATGACAATGCAACTCAAGCACGCACACATAACTATAAATTCATATCATCACCGGCCGGATAATAATACAAATTTACCTCACATGCGAATCCTTGTTACCATCATCATGATTCTCGATTCTAGTGCATCTATTACCTCCAACTATCCTATCTTAATGTGTCTAATTGTGAAATCTCACCTCCAATCACTTAATCAATACGCTAGCTTGAGTTTAGGCATCTAAACTCAATACCTAATTCTCTCAAACTTATGCTTTGATACGAACTTGTAACACCCTCAAATCTGGAAAGAGCAACTAACTTAAAATTTTCAATATTACATCAATTGAAATATAATTCATTTCCTATGAATCAATACTTAAAGTTTCTCAAATAACAATTATACTAGGACATAATTACAATCGGGTGTTACTAAACCCAAAAGAATCGCTATCTCCTAATGCGGAAAACATCACCAAGAGTCTAATCTTTATTGTGCCACTTCCTAGCCCTCAAGTTCACATGTGTCCCTAGTACCCGCCCCCAACGGTAACCTGATACACATGCCGAGAAAGAAAAAGGGTTAGGCTTAACGCCTAGTGAGCTCAAGAGTTTATAACATATTTATAATTGATTTGAAACCAAAGGATTTGCTTGATAAAAGATAATTCTCAAATGAAATAGCTTTATTGTAAAAACAACATCTTTCCCAAATTCATTATTTCCATAATTAAAGCTTTAGACCAAAATAACATTTGAAATAAAAGCATTAAAAGTAGAAATACTCATTTTAGTGATCCAAATCCAGTACTCACACGACCATAAGTAAAGTTATGAACGTAAAGCTAGAAAGATAACTTTAACCAAGTTTTAAAAATCGTTAACTCACGTGTACCTCTGAACGGGATAAAAATATCTGAAGTTAGTGGGGAAGACCTTGTTAGGTCTATTATTATTTAATTGTGACAAAATAAGGAAAGGATATGCTTTATTGTAAAAGGAAGTTTATAATTCCTTAAACTCTTGTTTCCTTAATTAGACTAGACCTAGCAATATAAATACAACGTTAGGGTTTTACTTTCATAGTTAGTCGATTCATATTTTATAGAGAGAGAGCTGAATCTGATTGTAATCGACACATATACGTTCAAGAGATATATGACTACGTAAGTTCTTTAAATCATTGTTCGTGTCATATTACTTTGCTATTAACTGTTTATTGTCATTGTGCTTATTATAATGGGATCAACAAGTGGTATCAGAGCCTGCGATCACGAGTTTTTACGATTTTCTAAGCAAACCACGAAACATAAGGTACTTTTTTCTATTTCTGCAAGTTCTACTGTTCATTGAATTTTTGTCGAGTCATACTGTGTCACGCTTTACCCGATAAAACTTCTTATTTTTTTTGTCGACAAACTCATATCTGCTCAATGAATTTTTCTCGATCGATATATTAGTTTCTGTGTGTTATTCTTGATTAAGTATATCTGTGTTTTTATCGATTTAAATTTTTCTCTCGACTTATTGAATTTTTATCGAATATCTCTTCTGTTGATTGAATTGTTATCGATTCAACTGTTTAAATCGTGAATTTTTATCGACTCCTATATAAAATATTTAAATCTGTTTAGTTAAAATTACTTTAGTTTATTTTATTTACTTTTGAATATCTTTACATAAGAAAACTTTTAAATCGTGAATTTTTATCGACTCCTACAGCTTTTCTTACTAAAGATTTCCTTAGTAAAAATCATAAACGCTCGTAATTTTGATATTTTTTTGTGATTGAACAAATAAGAAACTAGAAAACCCAGACAGTCTTGTCCATAAAAAGACTAGTTCTTTTTAGTCAAGAACAACGTGTTTTTGTTTTATGGTTTTTCAATAAACAGAAAACTCAGAATTAAGAATTTTTTTTAGTCGAGTCCTATTGAATCGAGAAAATTTTTGATCGAGTAGGTCGGTGTTCGATAAATTTCTTTAATCAATTTTTTTCTCGAGTATTGTTCACTCGAGAATTGTTTTTAAAGTCTATTTAATTCGACAACATTTTTTATCGAGTCTTGTTCACTCGATAACTTTTTATATCGAGTCCCATTCAATTCGACAACAATTTTTATAGAGTCTTGTTCACTCGATAACAATTATTATCGATCCTTAGTCACCCGATAACAATTTTCATCGAGCACCTCACACCCGATAAAAATCCTTCAAATCGATATTTTTTTCGTCCTCCTTTGTCGCTCGATAATAACCTACTGTTTCAAGCGTCAACTCAGAAACTTTTAAAAACTCATTGATCGAGGTCCAACCAGAAAGTACAATGACCACCCGAGAAGCAATGGCCATTGGATCAGACACCAAGCCTCCAATTCTCTTTCCGGGAGAATATTCTCAATGGAAGGATAGATTCCTTGATTTCATTGAACGCCATGACTATGCCGATGAGATCATGAGTTCAATCAAAGAGGGTCCTCCTGCCACCTTTTTATCAGGAGTATGCTGCTATGCCAAACAACACTCCTCCTACGCCCGCACGAAGGGAAGTCAAACTAAAAAATTCATAGGATGCAAACGAGAAGAGGATAATGAGAGGTGACCAACTTGCCCGTTCTTATCTACTTATGAGCCTTCCAAATGAGATCTACATGAGCATTGATAGCCACAAGAAGACGGCCAAAGAAATGTGGGAAGTCATAGAAAAATTTATGCTTGGAACGAAGATTGGCACACAACTCAAAATCACCAACTGCATTTCTCAATATGAAGAATTCAAGGCAAAATATGGAGAAAGTCTTACGAACACATATACCCGTTTTGTACAACTGGTGAACGAAGCAAAAACAAAATTCGTAAGACAAAGATCGAAAAACAATGTTAAATTTGTTAGCAATCTTCAACTTTGAGTGGCGCCGGTTTGCTAATCAAATCAAACACAGCAAATATCTTGCTGACCTTGACCTTCATGAAGTCTATGAAACCCTTCTACAAGATGAAGAGGAGGTTCTCGAACTAATGGGGTTAAATTCAAAGAAAAACCCGGATCCAATCGCATTAATGGCAAAAGAATCCTCTTCCGCTCCTCAAGAGATGTTTCCCGAATTAGAAGACGAAGATTTTGACTATGATCCAGAAATTGCCAAACTTCAACATCAACTGGCCTTCCTTACAAAATCTTTTCAACAAAAGTTCTCACGTCGCTCGGAAATCCCAATCAACAAAGGTATGCCTCGGGATCTAATAATCATGAGCGAAAGGCCATGTTTGAAATTAAACCAAGAAGAGAAGAACCTCGCCCTACACCCAAGCACGAAGACAAGTTCAAGGGTGAGAGAAGTACGTGCTACAACCGCGGCAAATACGGTCACTACGCAAGGGAATGCAAGAAGCCAATAGTGAAGGACTCTAACTACTTCACTTACAAACTAATGTCGTCCAAACAAAAAGAAGCCGGTAAAGTCCTTCTAGTCAAGATGAACAATGGCTTAATCAAGATGATGAAGATGACATGGAAGGGGATACTCAAGCACATTTCGAACTAATGGCTTACTACGATGACACTCCTCACACTTCCGACTACACACCCGAGGTAAGCCCTTCGACTATGACTCTTTTGTATCTCAAATGCATGATTTAATGTGTCAATTAAAGGAATGACACTCCAAATTGAAAACCGAGAAACTCTTGGTTTCCAATTTAGAAGCAAGCCTTGAGAATAACCATAAACAATTGCTTCTTATGCAAACCGACCTTGTCACTACTCAAAGTATAGCACACAATCTCGAAACGGAGAAAATGGTTTTAAAAGAAGAAAATGATCTTTTCCAACAACAAATATACGATCTCACACTTCAACTTCAAACATCTAGGAATGAGATCGCCAAATTTTCATCAAAGTTTGACTTTGTCGATTTTCAAAGACAAGATTTATTAGAAAAACTCGAAACTTTGGAATTAAAACTTTACAAGCTTGGTCAAACTGAACACACTATTCACTTAAATGCACCGAAAGATTTAAGCTCCAAAGCCGGATTAGGTTTTGAAAACACGAAACACTTAGCAAAGGCTATATATAATACTCCGACGATTTATAACTTCGAATATCCGAACCTTGGTCCAGATTACCAAATTCAATTTATGAAACCGGACTCTAGTGTTGAGGAAAGAGGAGATTGGAAGAGACAAAACAAAAACTATTTTCAAATACCTTTCTACTATCCTCAAATAGTAGAAGAGGAATCTTCAAGTGAATCTCTTCCAAACAACTACTTTCCATCTTATTCACGAAGAACTTCAAAACAAGATTCCCGAATGTAAACCGTACATTCCCACTCTATTTTTAGAAAAGAAAATTATTCAACTCGAACAAGTGTTGGAATCTGAACGTTCTTTGGCGGAAAAGGAAAAGGAATCATTTTTACTTAAAATACAACAACTTGAGAACGAGACTTTACAATTGAACAAAACTCGTGAAAATGATACTATTTCAAACGTTTCAACTTGTAAAGCCTTCGTTAGCAATTATTTAGATAATTGCGAAGAGTTGTTCAAAATAGACCCAAATTCCAATCTTCCAAAACAAAAATGTTCCTATTCCGACGAACAAATCAATGCTGAATTAGATGCCCTTTCTAACCAATCTTCACTTGAATCGGACGAGTGTTTAAATGACATGTGTGATGAGTTTGATTTCAATCCTGTACTTCCTACTCACACTGAATTCTTAGACAAAGGCAAACAACCTATGGAAACAGTTCATTACCTACCGAACCAACGGAGTGTTCCACAAGTCAAAATCCAACCACTCATAAACAAACGAAAACCAATCATGTCTTCAAAAACCACACTAACCATGTTCCTTTCAATGTTTCGCTTCATACTTTGGAAACCAAGTCGGTTTGGGTCAAAAAGGGCACGCATACTACAAAGCAAACACCCCGCAATGAAGACAAGTTTTTACATTCCAATGTCAAAAGAAACAATTCTAGATTTCATTTTCCTTATCAAATTCATTCATTTAGACATTTAATCAAATTTTCTCGTAATAAAATTTGTTGCTCTAATTGCGGTGTGGATGATTGTGTTCGCAAACCTCCTATTGATTATGGTTATGGTTATTTTCCGGACATGCATAATTCATTTAAACACAAATTTTATCGGTCATCATCCATTTTTAAATCGGGTCCGAGAAATCAAATGACTAACGCCCATAAGTCTCACCACAAGTGGGTACCCAAGGGTGCAAAGTCAACTAACCATGATGGACCCATTTACAAATGGGTACCTAAATCGCTCGATTTTATGCGAGATCGGTCATGTGTGGTACTTAGATTCCGGATGCTCCAAACACATGACCAGGACAAAAGGAGCCGCTTGCCCACTACACCGAAAAGAAGGGCGGATTCGTCAAATTTGGCAACAATCACTTGGCACCGATAAAAGGTTATGGTGATATCATTCAAAACAACATCACCATTTCCAACGTCTCTTATGTACAAGGGCTAAGTCACAACCTCCGTTTAGCATTGGAAAATTCTGTGATAAGCAACTCGAAGTAAATTTCGGACCCGATAGATGCTTTGTGTTCGCACGTTTGATGGAAAGGAGCTTCGACCGGCACACGCAAGTCTAACCTCTACACGATCGATCTTTCCCAAGTAAACGCCCCTCAAGTGTTTGTCTTCTATCAAACGTTTCTAGTCCAAAGACCCGGTTATGGCATCGTCGCTTATCTCACTTGAACTTCAAGAACATCAATCGCCTCTCCATCCACGGATTAGTCACCGGCCTCCCATCTCGTTAAATTCGACAAACCACATCTGCGTGACGCATGCAAGATGCGAAAGATGAAGAAAGGTCTCTCACAAACCCAAGATAGTTCACGGCTCGACTCGACCTCTTCAACTCATTCATATGGACTTGTGCGGCCCGATGCGGACTCAAAGCATACATGGTAAAAAGTATGTTCTAGTGACGGTGGACGATTTCTCTCGCTTCACATGGGTAAAGTTCCTTCGATCAAAGGATGAAACCCCCGACACCATCATCATGTTTCTCAAAAAGCCATTCAAGTCAAGCTAGAACTTCTTTGCACAAACCATCCGCACCGACAATGGAACTGAAATCAAAAACCGTACCCTTGACGGTTACCTCGAATCGGTTGGTACATCCCACACGTTCTCTGCAGCTCGTACTCCACAACAAAACGGTGTGGTCGAACGCCGAAATCGAACTCTTGTTGAAGCCGCTCGCACTATGCTTACTTTCTCAAAGCTTCCTCTCCACCTTTGGGCCGAAGCTATCAACATAGCTTGCTATACTCAAAACCGCTCCATCATCAACAAACGCTTCAACAAGACACCTTATCACTTGGTCTACGATCGCGTTCCTTCAATCGAGCATCTTCGAACGTTTAGCACTCGTTGCTTCGTACTCAATGAAAAAGAAGATCGTGGGAAACTCAAGCCGAAAGACGATGAAGCCTACTTTCTCGGATACTCACCAAATGCATCATCTTATCGGGTTTACATAAAACACGCACGTTGTGTCACTGAAAGCGTTAATGTACAATTCGATCCAAACGCCGAAATGGCTCCTGAACACGACAGTTCTGAACCCGCACTCACCGGTATACTAGCTTCCGATCACATTCGTTCGGAACCTGCTCCCAACCCCGCTGAACCTTCAACGTCCAAAACTGCCATGTCAAATCTGGATGACCTATTCGAGTACTTCTACTCGGATTACTTTGGACCGTCCACTGATACTTCTCTCCAGATTCCCCCGCCTATCTTGGAGATTGTCGAGACCTCGGATCTTTCCGGACCGCCAATTACAACGGAAACCATCTCAACTGTTGCATCTCCAAGCACCTCTACGACTGCTCCTCCCGATCAAACTATTTCATCGGATGCTCCTCTTGTTCCACCTGAACCTTAACCGCTTGTTCAACCAAATCCTGCGGAACCGACATCCTCTCCCCAACCATCCACTTCAACACCGACGGATGTCACAAGTGCCACAAGATCCTCAAACGTGGCCCCATCTTTGGAATCTATTAAAGATCTTCCATTAGGTTCTTATCAAGATGACACCCCAGATCCAAATGCATTTCAACCGCTTCCTCATACAACCAAATGGACTTGCTCTCATCCTGTTGAACAAATTATCGGAGATCCAAACCGACCAGTTACAACACGTTCCGCCTCAGCCAATGATTGCATGTTCTCTTCATTCATAAGCAAGATTGAACCCACATCCATTCACGAGGCAATGAATGATCCTGATTGGATTGTGGCAATGCAAGAGGAACTCAATCAATTTGAAAGTCTGAAAGTATGGCGCCTTGTTCCCCGTCCTCGAAACAAGACCGTTATCGGCACAAAATGGATATTCAAGAACAAGCAAGATAAAGATGGAGTCGTCATACGCAACAAAGCTAGACTTGTCGCCAAAGGATACCGTCAACAAGAAGGAATTGACTACGACGAAACATTTGCACCCGTCGCCCGTATTGAAGCAATCCGAATGTTTTTGGCATACGCGGCACATAAGAACTTTGTGGTTTTCCAAATGGACGTCAAGACGGCCTTCTTAAACGGTGTTCTGCGTGAAGAAGTCTATGTTTCTCAGCCCGATGGGTTTGTCGACTCCTCCAAACCAGATCATGTCTACATTCTGGACAAGGCTCTGTATGGATTGAAACAAGCTCCCCGCGCATGGTACGATAGTTTGTCTACCTATTTAGTGAAAAACGGATACTCCAAAGGTAAGATCGATCCAACTCTTTTCATTAAAAAGGACAAAGGTGACATTATGCTCATTCAAGTCTACGTGGACGACATCATCTTCGGCTCGACTAACCCAAGGCAATGCAAAGAGTTCTCTAAACTCATGATTGCCAAATTTAACATGAGTATGATGGGAATGATGAATTTTTTCCTTGGTCTTCAAATTAAACAATTTTCTACTGGAATATTTATCAACCAATCAAAATACATCTCGGATATGTTGTGTAAATACAACATGACGTCATGTTCTCCGATTGGTACACCCATGTCTCCGGGTTCAAAACTACACGCTGATCCTTCGGGAAAAGATGTGGATTCTAAAAATTACTGGGGCATGGTTGGTTCTCTCATGTATCTTACGGCTAGTCGTCCGGACATAATGTTTGCCACCTGTCTATGCGCGAGATATCAAGCATCTCCAAAGGAATCTCATCTTAGTGCGATCAAACAGATTTTCCGGTACTTAAAAGGTACACCTAATCTTGGCCTATGGTATCCCAAGGATACGGGTTTCGAGCTAACTGCCTTTTCAGATTCGGAGCACGCCGGATGCATGCTCGATCGTAAAAGCACTTCGGGCCATATTCAATTCCTTAGAGACAAATTGGTCAGCTGGTCATCCAAGAAGCAAGCGTGCGTCTCCACATCTATTGTGGAAGCCAAATATATCGCTGCCGCAAGCTACTGCTCGCAAGTACTATGGATGCGCACTCAACTCAAAGACTATGGCTTCTGGTTCAACAAGATTCCCATCTATTGTGACTCCAAAAGCGCCATAGCCATTTCAAGCAACCCGGTTCAACACACGAAGACAAAGCACATAGACGTTCGATATCACTTCATCAAGGATCACGTCGAAAGAGGTACAATTGAACTATACTTTGTTAATACGGAACTTCAGCTTGCCGACTTGTTTACCAAGGCACTGGATGAGAAACGATTCCAGTTCCTAGTATCCAAGTTGGGAATGCTCAATCTTAAAACCTGATTATCCCAAATCAGTGTGCCTCAAAATCCTTAAAAAACGTCTATCCAAGGGTTTTTGCACATTTACTCGTTGAGTCAATCGGCATAACACTTGGGTTCTCATTTTTTAGATTTTGACCTTTATCTTACAGTTCCGTATTTTCAATTTTTTCTTTCATTTTTATTTCGCTGTGTATATCACCATGATTAATCATTCAAGGGGGAGCAACAAGGTACGTTTTCCTATTCATTCACATTCCTAGGGGGAGCACACCACTGTATGCACACTTTAAGGGGGAGCCTTATATTTGTTTTCTGTCTTTTAGTTCTTTAAAAAAAAAAAATAATAATAATAAGTCAGGTTCTCGGCCCCTCTAGCTCGATAACCTCCCCAATCGACATCTTGATAACGGGAAAGTTTTCATCGGCCCAATCACACATTGCCACGTGTCATCACTCGATGACCACTATTTAAAGACATCGGGCCCCACTCTTACACAGTCTTCTTCCCCAAGTTTTTTTTTGAATTTCCCTCTCTGAAAAACCCTCTGAAGATCAAAATCATAAAACTTCGAGTTTTTCAGATCCGAAAGCACCACCAGGTTCATAATTCTCCCCTTATCATCTTTAATTCTTGCTCTTAGTACTTAAATCTGTTGCATGATCCGATTTTTCATGAATGACTGTTCGTTTTTTTTGGGTTTTTATATGGGTTTCCGATTTTGACTGTTCATCAGTCAAAATCGTGGGTAAATAATGGGTTTTAGACTTAAGTGCTTTACTAAAAGTATTCCCTATCACTAATCGCACCTAGCAATAGGATTTTGCCTTAGTTTTAGGCCCTTTTTGGAATCTGAGCACTTAGAAATTTTAAGTCTGGTTTATGAATTTTTATCGAGTCATAGCTGAGCCTTTTGGGTTTTTATCGAGTCTCTATTCAGTGACCAAGAACACCATAATCCTCACTAAGTGTTTTTATCGAGCCTTTATGACTCGATAATAATTTTTATCAACTTCTAAGGATCGATGAATATTCACTAAGTGTTTTTATCGATCCCTTAGGAATCGATAACATTTGTTATCGACCATAATAGGATCGATGAAAACCACTAAGTCATTTTTATCGATCCTTTGGAACTCGATAACTTTTGTTATCGACTATCAACAGGTCGATGAAATTTACTAAGTGCTCTCATCGAGTTATTTGGATCGATATCCTGCCCTTACATTTTCAAGTACTTTCATCGACCTTTAGGCACTCGATAACCTGTTCTTCTCGATTCTCATTGACAACACCTCCACAGGTCTGATCTTAACTTTTTACAAGTCTTTTTGTCGATCCTCCTTCAATCGACAACACCTTTTTCCTTGATCCCATTGCACTCGATAACAATTGTTATCGACCCAATGGGACTCGATAAAAAGACTTAGAATTTTTTTTAAAACTCATTACACTAACTTTACACTTGGTTTGCCTAACTGTCTTATTTCAGAAACCAATGGCAGCCATGAATGATCCGAACATGCCCGATGATGAAAACTCGATGCCATCCGAACGCTCGACAGAACCAAGCATCAACGCAGCTAACCGGGATGACCTCTTGATGCCTAGAGCTCACCTTTGACAAATCAAACCGAACAACCACCGTCTAGACTTTTGGTATCACTCTCGAACACCAAATCATCCTTGACATTCTTCAAAGACATCCGCTTCGCTTTGCCTTTCCACTAGACCACCGAGTACCCCTTTTCTACCTCCAGCAATTCTGGTACACACTGACATACCATCCGGACAAAGGTGACCATCATTTCACTGCTCAAATCGATGACTTTGTCCCCCGCCTAACTCCAGCCAGGATTCGCCACATTCTCCGCCTACCGCTCGCCACAGCCGAACACCCATACGAATCCTTTGCAACCGACCAACAGCTGGTTGCCCACATCCTAGCCCTCGGGTACGAATCCCCTAAACCATTCACAAGCCCCGACCAATTCAAAAGGATGTACCTGCCTCATATTTGCTTCACGCTATTCACCATCGTCAATCGATGTCTGACTAGCAAACACACTGGCATGGACAAGGCCAGCACTGCGGTTCTTCGAATCATTCACGGCATTGCGTTCAACCGCCACTATGACTACGCGATGCTCATCTGGACGGACTTTGTGGAACTAGTTAAAGACAAATCCAACTTTCGCAATCGTGCCTTCGTATCGTTTCAGCGGTTTCTTCAACTGTTCATCCATGCAATGATGACCTCCCGACCTGCCATCCCTAGAAGAGCCGGATCACCCTTAGGCCCGACCAGTGCTCTTAAATTTCTACACCTAAATGATCGGGTCTTCAACTATACCATGCCTATTCCTGAAGCGCTCCTCGCTTATGCTGATCAGAATGCACCTAGTGTGATAGCCTATAGGGAGCGACATGGCTTAATGGCCCAACCACCTCCGGTTGCGCCTGCCCAAGAGCCGATCCAAGAGGAAAATATTGAGGGAGGTGAGGGTCCTAGAATAGAAGAGCAGGGTCAGGATTAGGGGGATCACGACCAGGGTGATGAGCATACTGCAAGGGGATATGACGAGGGAGGTTCATCTGATCAGCCCCCCCAACCCAACTACTTCCAACTACCCCTGCACTCGACCCATTATCCCAACTCCCCGATTCAAAACACTGGTCAGCCGACAACGTATCCGCCCCCGCTCTTCATCTTCGGATGAGGATGAATCGGACAACCAACCGCTTCGTCGTCGCCAACGTACTGAAGAAATAGAGGTGCAAGCCGTCATCCGCATCGGCCCACAACCCTCTATCACAGATTCCAGTTCTGGAAATGAAAAGTCTTCAACTGAACCGAACCCTGAACCAATCATCCGTTCACCCACCTCCGCACCTACAATACCGTCTGATGAGGAACCTCAATTCAACTTTGACTTTGAAGCCAATCCATCACTCCCCCCGCTCCCCATGTCGGACATATTCCACTAAAACCTCAATTGGAGAGATAAGGAGAACGGAGGGTGTTCAAGTTGAAAAAGAATTAGTGAGCATGAGCGAAGGGGAGATAAAAACAATAGAGAGTGAGAGTCCAATATCCCCTGACCAGGTAACCGAGTCAACTAGCCCTACTCATTCGTTGGGTATGACTAGTGGACAAGTCGCTGTGGACCTAGCAGCGCAAATGTACGCCCCCCAGCCACTCTGAAGGCTCCCAACAGCCAACAGTTTCAACAATACTTGTGAGTCTAGAACCTTATCTAGCTCCCCTCCACTCGGGAGGCATAGCTATTGAAACAAGAGGCAGTAGCTCACCTGCTTCGACTTCGGTTGTGTGCACATCGAGTCTAGAGCCAGCTAGGGGACACGAGTCTATACACACTGCAAGCCTCCGTGGCCCAGTCGGAACTCCCATAGTGATGTCCATTCCGGACATTCCACGAGGATTGGGAGGAAATCCTACCAGCGCTTCATCTTTGCCAATGCTGAACGTAGGTCATACAGTTGAATCAACTGTTATGTCAACGGGCAATCTCAGTGATCCCGGAGTTACCCATACAGCTACCACATCTCCATCATTCTCTATTCCCCGGAAGGCGAAGCACTCATTGCTGCTCACTTACAAAGGGCAAGAGACACCCTTGCTGAACATCTGGTCCTAATGACAGCCGAAAGAGAAGCCTTCGTGTGCCAAATTCGTGAAGCTGCGCGTCTTAAAGAACCGACTCTTGTACAAGTCGAACCTTCTCATGCAAGCTCCAGCCGTCCAAGCACCAGCCACTCTCCACCATCACCATCACCCCCCGAAGATCGACCTCATTCCCCGCATCGATATGAGTATAACACCGATGAACTCATGTCGATGTTGTATGCTAATCTGCTCGCCGAATCCAATGCAACCGGCCAACCGGGGGATTCGCTTGAAGGTCTTCTTCGCCGCAATCTTCAAATCCCCACTGTCACTCGTCACGAGTTCGATGTATTCCGTGCCCACATTGACCAATAGCTCGCCGACTTGAAAAATGCCCAACAGCGCCAAACTGATGACATCCTGGGCGCTATTACTGCTCTTCGCACCGAAATCCAAGAGTCTTGCCGTCCGGCAGTTCGTACATCTACAACCAGACCTCACCAGGACGACCCGGGCTCCGCTCCAACTCGTCTTGAGGGGGAGACACGCCAAACGGCAAGATCACGATCAAGAGCAGATGCTGGCTCAGCTTCAAGACCACCTGCTCAATCTACCCAACAAAGGCAACGCACTACAATGACTCAAGAGGACGATACACCAACGGTTGAAAAGCCTACGGATATCGAATTCGAGAGTACAGCCGAACCAGCCGAACCAACCGAAGCTGCCGAACCCGAACAAAATGAAGAACGAGTTGATGTTCAACGTCTGCGAAACTCACTTCAAAACTGGTTCCAAGATCCATATGAACCAGTCCTCCAAGAGCAAGACTATGTGAACTTGAGGCATACAGCAAGAAACTATGCCTTAAGGGAACAAAACGAACCAAGACTCCTACCTAATCAGATTCGGTGGCAAAGAATGTTGATGGAAAGTAAATCCAAATGGGTGAATCAGCAGATCCGTGTGCCATATCTTGAGGAAACCATGGAGAAGATCTTCCGCAAGGAAGCAAAACCTGATGATCCGGCACACATTCATCTCGTGATGGAAATGGACCCTGCTCAGGTTACAGAGTATCTCCATATCCTGAGGATGAGAGCTTTACCACAAGCAGAAGTGGTCTCAAGGCACAGGGTTGTCAGAATTTTGAAGATAGACACTGCAAGGATCTTCCAAGTCGAGTACCCGGTTTTCACTGTCCAAAGAGAAGATGGTAAAACGTATTCCTTCTCTGAAGCGGATTTTGAAAATCTCGATATTATGGACTTGGAGGTCATCTACAACGATCTGAGAGACAAGCGCAACCGAAACGTACACGAGCAAAGGGCATTAAGGGCAGTGGTAAGGCATGTTCAGAAAGACCTTCGGTACAGTTATCTTCATGATCTTCAACGAGGGATCGAAAGCGAGCAAAGGAAGATACACATTACTAAGCCTGATCAATCATTGCCTGTACCTGACAGTACTTTGGTTGCCACTGTCATCACTCGTCCTGTACATGGTGTAGTTTGGATGCATGCTTCTAGAGAAAAGCGATTTCTCAGATTTCACGAAGTGGCTGCATATTCTGACGGTACATTATGGGGAATCCGAAACAGGCTTGCGTCAGAACTTGCTACAGATAGAAAAAGCGCAACAAGGATCAGCAATGACAAAAGAAACTCTCTCTTAGAAGCGATCAAGATAATCGACGACAGAATTATCTATCGACAAACCCTACGAAGATTTGAAGGCATGTTCGAGCTAAGAAGATGAAGACTCATTTTGCCACAAATGGGGAGATTGTTAGGTCTATTATTATTTAATTGTGACAAAATAAGGAAAGGATATGCTTTATTGTAAAAGGAAGTTTATAATTCCTTAAACTCTTGTTTCCTTAATTAGACTAGACCTAGCAATATAAATACAACATTAGGGTTTTACTTTCATAGTTAGTCGATTCATATTTTATAGAGAGAGAGTTGAATCTGATTGTAATCGACACATATACGTTCAAGAGATATATGACTACGTAAGTTCTTTAAATCATTGTTCGTGTCATATTACTTTGCTATTAACTGTTTATCGTCATTGTGCTTATTATAATGGGATCAACAGACCCGATGATACCATCTTTGGTGACGGATATATATTAGTCACTACTCGATGTTAGCTTAATAAAGGAACCAATAGCAGTTGGAAACAACCAAAAACACAAACGTGCCAGGCCCTCGATGATTCCAATAAAAGCCCGTGCTAGGGTCAATGGCAGTTGAAAACCATCAATAACACAATAAGTGCTAGGCCCTGGATGACTCTATTTTAGCACGTACGTAAGAGTCAATAGCAGTTGGTAACAACCAACAACACAATAAGTGTCAGGCCCTCGCTGACTCAAACGTGACCAAAAGGGGACAACAATCCCGATTTTTAAGACCGATTTATATACATATGGATCCATTACATTCTAGTCTATAAATCAAATACGTCAAGCAAGACATATTGATAATTTCCCAACACCAATTCTTTACTCCAAATAGTACTATTTCCCGATAGTCAATTATTTCCCAACACCAATGCAGTAACGTGTATATTCCAATGATTTATAAATTAGTTACTTTAAAGATGCAAATACAACCAAATGGTTTTCATTTAAAAGATAATGCACCTAAATAACTTACACTTATACTTCATTTGCCAAAATGCCCAAAACTCAAGTATAAGTCTTTTATATGATTTATAAACTCTTTTATACCAAATATGCAAACTTACCCAAATACTCACACATTTGATAAATACCAAGTAAAACATGTTAATACATCAAAAAGGACGTTTTTGGCGTGTACAAAGTTTTCACAAAGTATCTTGAACTCTCCTTGCTAGATTTAGACTATATCTAGGTTTACCCCAAAAGCTACATTTAAAGGAAAGTCTAGATCTGCAATATTTCTTCACTAGAAATCATCTTTAGTTCATAAGCAACCTACATATATATCAAGAACAACTTCCAACAATAAGATCAATGGAAACCCTAGTCAAAAACCCCGAATCTTCCAAAATGGCCAAAACTCTAAAATAAGGAAGGTACTTCGAAATATAAGTTCTAGAGAACTAAACATAAAGGTTTTGACAAGAATTAAGATCTAAATGGGAGGAATAACTAACAAATCTTGATTTGGAGAGAAAACCCCAAAATAGGCAATAATGGAGGAAGAGAGGTTGGAGAAGATGAAGTTGGTAGCTTGATCTTGGATCTTGAAGATGAATAAACACATTGGAATGGTTGGGGAAGATGAAGTATGGCTCCAAAAATCGGAGCTATGGAGAAGAAATGGGAGAAAAACGAGTGAGGAAGAAGAAGATATGATAAATGGCGTGAAAATCCCGTTTTTATTAAGAACCAGAACCAAACAGCCGCTTAGGTGGGTTTCATGCGAGTAAAAGCGGCCCCAAAAGTAACCCGAGCATACCAGCACTTCGGGTGGGTTTTCAAGTGGGTTTAAGTTGCCCAGAACCCACTTTCTCCTCTGTTTGGGTAACCAAAGAGAATCTCAGGTGGGTTTCAAGCAGGTTTAAGGCGCCTAGAACCCACTTTCTTCACTGATGCAACAACTAGCACCCTTTTACTCCACTGTCGACCACCGAGACTTTCCCAACCTTAAACACACGGTTTCCATACGAAAACCTCCTACCCAGAGACTTAGATAATCCTAGATGAAGAATATAACACCTCATCTAACCACGACACAATATTGTCCGCTTTGGCCTGAGCCGCACGGATATGTTTCTGGCGACCTGGCGAGGACTTCCCAGGGGGTCACCCATCCTGGTACTACTCCCACCTAAGCACGCTTAACCACAGAGTTCCAAGAACCTGCCTTGCGTGTGGCCACAAAACGCGTTGTGTTTAGGAAGGCCAAGGATTACTTATGAACCCAGCATCACTCCTGTCCATGGCCGAATGTGTTACAAAGAACCTGATATCAAAGTAATAATGTCTGAATTTACGGGCGTTTCAATCCTCCCAACCTTACAGTGATTTCGTCCTCGAAATCAAATGGCAATGTCAAACTTCGAATGACACCTAACACGCAACGTCGAATCCTAATGGATCAAACCTCAGCTCTAAGATCTTAGCTGCCTCCCAACCTCAGGTGATTCATACCCCTTCACGGTAGCTTGGACTTCACATAAACGTCTCCACCATGGCATCAATAACTTCACTCCAACTATCAAACCCTTTCCAAGATACTATCCTCAGTCCAGGTTTACTTGGAGATTTACTCTAAGTTTCTCCTATCATGTTCTTGACAACACTCTTAGGCACATGCCTAACGGACAATTTATCTAACATAAACATGCTAAACTCCACGGAACTCCCAAAATTGATTAACAGCTCGAAGTAATTACTAACATTCATCATCAATAGCTAAAATCTATTAATCTCAACTTCACCATATAAGACCTTCAACACTTCTCGGAATTCAACCGGAAAGCTCCAATCACTTTAATGATGTTTGACCTCAAGAATACCAAATATTGACACCAATACCAACCAATTCTTAAGGCACATGACCACATAAAATCTAACCGAATATTGATGAAACGAGAGGGTCATCACGTAAATAACTCGAAATGGCCTGAAAGTCCAATATCTCAAAAGTTCCTATATCCACCGGCCGTTCAAATTGAAGCCCCAAAGGTGTACTTGCTCTAGTAAACTCTAGATCATTACATCGACTTCAACCAATTCCTTAAACCTCCTATCTAAGAAACTATACTTGACATTTTTCATATCGTTAATAACTTAAATTCCAACATATACAAAAATATACGAGCAACTAACCAAAGGAACTACCATTCACATAACACTCACTTTAGAAATCTTACGAACAATTCTACCATCTCCGACATTTCTCAACATGGAAAATACTAATTACATCACAGTAAGCTTAAACCACCACTCAGACAAGATCTCTTCTTCGAGGTCATATAGGTTCATACTTAGAACCTTCCAAAAGCCCAACTTGATCACAAGTTTTCAAGACATCAATAATTTCCGCATGCGATGCGTCTTCATTACAAACTCAAATTACCGAAATAATCCTACGGTCTAAAAAATGTTCCTTCTTGACAAAGTCCATCATCTATCCAAAAGAAGATCTAACATGATCACATACTTACGTCTTAAGTAACTTAAGAGATAATGTATAAGGTTCTAGCAACTTACCGCAAACCCGATTATCTGCTACTTAATTTCGCATGGACTCACCTGATCCTCACTTGAAATGCTTAACACAATAAGAATGGCTTTCATATCCAAGGTTTCCTACTGAGTTTAAGGTTTACATTTATAAGACTAAACAAATTTGTCAATTTCATTCCTCAGAGATTAAATAAACATAAAACCTTTGTAATTCAGTTTACGCATATGTAAATATTTTTACCATAATCGGTAATCCATGAAAATGACCAACCATTAGTATACAAGCCCCTTTAAAAGCTACGTAATCATTATTTAAACTAATAATGATAACAACGAGGATACAATTAGTAAAATTTTCAAATGAATTGATATGGTCTTGACACACACTTGTTTATGTCATGTGTGTAAGATAAATTCATGCATTAAATAGTATGCAACAAAACGGTTGTACCAAAATTTCCAAATGTTTTCCTCTTTTAGCCATAAGAAGGCATGTAGTAAACTTTCTCAACAATAATAACATGCATCAATTTACTTCCCAAAACTATCCAAACGTTGTATGCATGCATCTTGGTCACATCATGTTATCAATTTGATTTGGATTTTGAATTTCAAAACCAATTAACAAAATGTTGATGTCGTTCTAAAACATTGGCTACCAAAATTAAAAATTACAATTAAAATGCACGCAAACCTTATGCAACAAAGGGTCTCATAAAATTAAAATAGAAATGAGGGAAACTTTATACTTGGATATCATAATAGTATTTATACGCAAAATAAATGACGCGAAATAAAATTATCAATAGGCTCTCGTACCCAATACCGACACTAAAACGAATTCGTAAAATTCCAAAATCTCAAAATTGACTCATGAACATTACGCACCTAAAATTCAGGTGAAACTTGTAAACAAAAGTAGAAGGTACAGTAGTTCATGCATTTCAGCCTTGACCCAAAACTCATGTATACCAAATAATTTCTCAAAATTCAAAAAAACATTATTTGTATGTCTCTTGGGAAAGCCAAGGAAACAATTTATGTTAGTTTCAAATTAAAACTCTTCTAAGACATAAATTTCAAAATTTGCAATTCTAGCAAAGTAGTACGAATTAAATTCTTAGTGAATAACTATGCAATTCTCATGCAACTAAAACAATTTAACAATTTAACAATTCCCAAGACATGGCCACACTCTTGAGTGTGCCCCAAAAGCTTTTCCAAAATAATAACTTGTCATGCGCAAATTCTTTTGACAACATAAAATAGTTTTACAACTTTGTTTTCTAAATTGAATGTTGTGCATGCATCCGGTTGGGACCCGAAGTCTTAGAACCACACTCACCAAGTCTACCACAAGACCGACATTGGGAAGCTTCATATCTTAAGACTTTCATCCATATCTAAATCCATCGATTTACAAATTCCTTCTCACCCAAAATGACAATGCTACAAACACCAATTCTTTCAGCGGTTACATCATGTGAATTCATTCACTACCCCATCGGTCATCATGACAATGCGACTCAAGCACACACACATAACTGTAAATTCATATCATCACCGGCCAGATAATTATACAAATTTACCTCACATGCAGATCCTTGTTACCATCATCATGATTATCGATTCTAGTGCAACTATTACCTCCAACCATCCTATCTTAAAGTGTCTAATTGTGAAATCTCACCTCCGATCACTTAATCAATACGCTAGTTTTTGAGTTTAGGCATCTAAAATCAATACCTAATTCTCTCAAACTTATGCCCTAATGCCAATTTGTAACGCCCTCAAATCTGGAAAGAGCGACTAATTTAAAATTTTCAATATTACATCAATTGAAAGATAATTCATTTCCTATGAATCAATACTTAAAGTTCCTCAAATAACAATTATACTAGGACATAATTACAATAGGGTGTTAGTAAACCCAAAAGAATCGCTATCTCCGAATGCGGAAAACATCATCAAGAGTCTAATCTTTATCGTGCCACTTCCTAGCACTCAAGTTCACATGTGTCGCTAGTACCAACCGCAACGGTAACCTGATGCACATGCCGAGAAAGAAAAAAGGTTAGGCTTAACGCCTAGTGAGCTCAAGAGTTTATAACATATTTATAATTGATTTGAAACCAAAGGATTTGCTTGATAAAAGATAATTCTCAAATGAAATAGCTTTATTGTAAAAGCAACATCTTTCCCAAATTCATTATTTCCATAATAAAGCTTTAGACCAAAATAACATTTGAAATGAAAGCATTAAAAGTAGAAATACCCATTTTACATGATCCAAATCCAATACTCACACGACCATAAGTAAAGTTATGAACGTAAAGCTAGAAACAAAACTTTAACCAAGTTTTATAAACCGTTAACTCACGCGTGCCTCTAAACGAGATAAAAATATCTGAAGCTAATGGGGGAGACCCGATGATACCATCTTTGGTGACAGATATATAATTAGTCACTACTCGATGTTAGCTTAATAAATGAACCAATAGCAGTTTGAAACAACCAACAACACAAACGTGTCAGGCCCTCGATGATTCCAATAAAAGCCCATGCTAGGGTCAATGGAAGTTGAAAAACATCAACAACACAATAAGTGCTAGGCTCTCGATGACCCTAATTTAGCACGTACGTAAGAGTCAATAGCAGTTGGTAACAACCAACAACACAATAAGTGGCAGGCCCTCGCTGACTCAAACGTGACCAAAAGGGGACAACAATCCCGATTTTTAAGACCGATTTATATGCCTATGGATCCATTGCATTCTAGTCTACAAATCAAATACGTCAAACAAGACATATTGATAATTTCCCAACACCAATTCTTTACTCCAAATAGTACTATTTCCCGATAGTCAATTATTTCTCAAAGTTAGGAAATCATAAAGTTACCCGACGCTACACGAATGACTAACGCACCCAAAACATAACGTCATTTAAATAAGACAAATTTCTATGAGACTCATTTTAGTCAAAACCGAGCAAAAACTCTATAACTCAACACTTATGCGATTAATCAAAACATTTATTAAGACACCATTTTCCAAATGAAATCATAGTCATATATATTTAAATGTCTCATAATGCAGTAACGTGTATTTTCCAGCGATTTATAAATCAATTAATTTAAAGATGCAAATACAACCAAATGGTTTTCATTTAAAAGATAATGCACCCAAATAACTTACACTTATACTTCATTTGCCAAAATGCCCAAAACTTAAGTATAAGTCTTTTATATGATTTATAAACTCTTTTATACCAAATATGCAAACTTACCCAAATACTCACACATTTGATAAATACCAAGTAAAACATGTTAATACATCAAAAAGGATGTTTTTGGCGTGTACAAAGTTTTCACAAAGTATCTTGAACTCACCTTGCTAGATTTAGACTAAATCTAGGTCTACCCCAAAAGCTCCATTTGAAGGAAAGTCCGGATACGCAATATTACTTCACTAGAAATCATCTCTAGTTCATAAGGAACCTAAATATATATCAAGAACAACTTCCAACTATAAGATCAATGGAACCCACTTTCTCCTCAAAAGTCACCCGAGCACACCAGGACTTCGGGTGGGTTTTCAAGTGGGTTTAAGTCGCCCAGAACCCAGTTTTTCCTTTGTTTCAGCAACCAAAGAGAATCTCAGGTGGGTTTCAAGCGGATTTAAGGCGCTTAGAACCCACTTTCTTCACTGATGCAACAACTAGCACCCTTTTACTCCACCTTGACCATCGAGGCTTTCCCAACCTTAAACACAAGGTTTCCATACGAAAACCTCCTACCCAAAGACTTAGATCATCCTAGATGAAGAACCTGATATCAAAGTAATAATGTCTGAATTTACGGGCGTTACAAATAAATTGGTGTCTTTAAGTTATGATAGCTAGGCTAACGGTATTATTTCCTATCCTAAGAATTGAGAAACTACAACTAGTTTTTACCATTACAAAAATGAAAATTACACACGCATGAATTTCATTGAACAACTTGAATGCAAAATACCAACCAACTTGTTTTTTATAAAAAGAAAAATGTACCTCATCAACCAACAAACACTACAAAACAAATCCTTTCAAGTACTGAGGATCTCGTTTCGCACGTTCTTGAAATTTCTTAAACCATCGATCTGATATATCCATTGGCACCACCAGTTTGCTTCCATAAACTCCATAGAACTACTGCATAAAATTAAACAAATTCTCCCCAACCTTCATCGCCAACCGATCGATCCTTTTCTCAGCAGTAAATTTGTATGTAGTAATTGAATTATTTTTATAGTTGTGTCCTTTTGACGTCAACCATTATTTTGCTACATTGAGAGCATGCAAGAGAAGATTATGCAAAATTGAGACAAGAAGCCATTGATCTCCAGGAGTACTCAAATGCAAAACTGGATCGAGTTACACGATATCTTGGTGTCCTTGCTGATAAGACCCGTAAGTTAGGTATGAATAAAAATTTTCTTCACATGTGCATTTTATTGTAGAAAGTAAGTAGTCTGTAAACACGTATTTCAGTTTGATCTCTTCTCCACATGCATTACGATTCTGGTATGATCTGTAACTTCTTTCCTCTTTAGTATAATTTTCTGAAGTTCATATTGAATTGCAGTCAAGTGTTCTCAAAGGTCATAAGCTAACATGTCATTTTTCTTAGTTGTTGTGCTCTGTTTTTACCTTCTACTTTTATACCGATGACTTGGTTCTGGTTGAAGTTCTCAAACCTATTTCTTTGTCTTACTTGTTTGTCATACACCCACCTATTAGATTCACGTATTAGAGAAATGAAAGAGAATCACATCGGATGGTTATGGAGGGGACCACTTCTGGGACTATAAAGGCTGTTAGTCATTCGGTTATAGAGGGGTAATTTCTTGCTCTCCATTTTGTAGGGTCTCCAAGTTGTTGTAGTCAAAGTAATTTGTTTCCATGTTCTGTCGTTCTTGCATCATTTTCATATCTCATCTCGCTGAATAAGATATGATGCATTACTTGGTATTTTTCTTCTTCTTAATAAATCTTTGTTTGTAACTAAGGGTAAATAAATAATTAACTGAACCGAATATAAGTTGGTGGATTAGGAAAATAAATGCTATGTTGTGCCTAGGCTCTAGGGTTAGGGAATCTTGTATCAACCCCCTTTTCACCATTTTCTTTCAGGGAAAGCCAGGAAGAGGTGTAAAAACCGCTCAAATTGTTCTTGCAACTTGTAGTGTTATTTCGGTAAGTTTTATGATTCGCATATATTTGGATTGATAAAAACATGTAGCAAACCAAAATTTTCCCTAATGCAATTGGTAGAACTTTGTGCCTATACTGTTAAGGATGGTCCATTACGTTATAACTAATATAATTGAAAATTAATTTTGATAACGTATCACTTTGCGGCGATTGACAAGTATTGGGACATGCTCCATGTATCACCTACGTGTATGTATGGTACAATCAGTTGATGCACATGTTGTCTTAGAACCCATTAGTTGTAGGTTAAAATGTATAAATACTAACATTTAACTCCCATTTAGCATTGTTTTGATATATGAAAATGGTTGCAATTGAACCATAAATACTAGTTGTAGTTAAAATGTAATGCAAATCAAGTTAAGTTTTGGTTAATTTCAAGAGTACATTGTGAAATTCTAAATGTTTGTCTTTCTTACTGGTCTTATCTACGTGTTTAAGTTGCCATGTACATTAGTTTCTAATTGCATTACATATTTACTTGATTATAGTGTCTGCTCGCACACCATACCATTGATTCATGCACACACCATTGATTAATTATTCTACTCGTATTTTCTGATTATCTGTTATATCACTTATCTTATTTCTTGCTTGCACACACCTTTGTTTCGTGCACAAGCTGGGGTTCTCCATGGAATTAGCCTCTTGATCCTAGAAGTTGAGGTAAGGTTTACCTACATCCTACCCTTCCTGGATCCTACCTACGAGTGAGATATACTAGGTTCGTTTGATTTACTTTGGTTCCAGTGAACTTCTAAAAATTATGGTAATACGTTGGTGTAGTGAGCTAAAACCAACTATTATTATTTTCTTTTGATAGATTGGATAAGGTCCTTAAAATAAAGTTGTGGTTATGATTTAATGATGGATGTTGAATATTTGAGGTTTTTTGTGTTGTGCTTGCTGTTACTTGACCATTTCACTAGTGGAAGGAGGTGTCACATGATCATTTCATGTTTTTTCGTTTTACACTGGTTATTGAAATATCTGTACCTTCCATATAGAGATTTGATATGATTTTTGATGTATTATTTTTCTTTTTAAAAATTTAAAACTAATGCCTCTTAAGAATTTTACTGTTATAATTTATTTATCAAAAACCACAAACACCCCATCTGTGTAATTTTTTAATGTATATTGTATTAATGTATAGCTGACCAAATAAGCTATAAGGGGATGTTTGGTTGATCTTCCATTGAGTCCTGTATGAATAAAGTTGTCTTTGTGGATTAATCTGTCTGTATAAAATGAGAAAGTTTTTATTTGGGAGGGTTTTTTATAGATGAAATGATCTTGTTTTTTAATTGGGAATGACATGTTTGGAGAAAAAATTAGCTTTCTGCATAAAGCTTAATGAAATTTGAATAAGTCACTTTCTATATCATTAAGCCACTACCAAACGGTCATGTATAGCTGACCGAATAAGTTGTAAGGGGTTGTTTGGTTGATCTTCCATTAAGTTCGTATGAATAAAAAGGCTTTTGTCTTTGTGGATTAATCTTTCTGTATAAATTGAGAAATTTTTTATTTGGGTTTTTACTAAAATTGAAATGGAAAACAATCTATGCTTACCAAAGAAAGACACAAGCCTACACCGGGTTTATGTATCATGGTTTGTAAGAAAGAAAGTTGACTGTTCGTTGATGCAGAAACAATCAGATATTTTGCTAGATGGCGATGATTTGGATGCTATTGTGGCTTTGCCTAAGAGAAAATTGTGTGATTGATGAAGCTACGGGTTCTGATAGGGTACCTTTTCATACTGTCACGTGTTATTTGCCACAGTTAGTTTTTTATGTCAGTTTAATCGTCTTGAAGAAAACTTTCTAATGATATATTTTGTTGTAAAAATATTTATTTTAATATAATTTAATGGGTTACATAAATTAATCAAAGGATAAAAAAAATAAACAACTCAATAGGGGTAAATTGGTCATTTTATTTGTCATATCCAGTTAGTTCTGTCTTATCCTGTTTGTCTGGAAACTGAACACACCCGTAGTGGCCACAAGTGGATATATAGATGGCAGGATTCGAACCCGAGTTGATTTTATCATCCCCTTGTCTTTATCCGTCAGTTCCCTTGTGGTTAAAGGCTTGTTATCACTGTAGTTTAATTGTTTTTAATCTTTCAATTGTTTTATAATCATTTGATATCATTTACATCCTATGGAACTTTAGCCTCTCTTTGTTTACTTATCTATAATATATCAATTTCTTATTTCTTTTGGTTCAACCAATGTAGGTTGGTTATGAAGACTTTTGCCAAATTGCCTCTCTATGTACTCAACAAATTGGCTCAAAGTGTTGTCAGTTCTTCAACCCTTCAAATTTTATGAAGTTTGAAAAAGATGAATCAGAGAGAATCTCCGTTCTATCTTTTTATTTGTACGCTATGTGCACGGTGAGGTTTTGCATATTTTTTCAGGGTTTATCTCTTTTATTCTTGTTAGTACAATTTGAATGTTAAAGATTATATAGATAGGTACAACATACAACGAGGTTCAAATACGAAGTCTAAATATCGTGAGAGTGTAAGGGAAGATTCTTATGTGAATAATTGAAAAATCCATTTGAGTATGCATATGTGAATCCCTATGAATATTATGTAACGTCTAGAATTTTTTGGATTTTTTTAATGATTCACATGTGAACCTCCCCATTCTAACCCTCATGATATTTAGTCTTCTTATTTATGAACTGTCCCCACACTCAACATACGTAAATACATATATTTTATCGTTTTCCCTTCCCCGTTACAATAATATGCTTCTTCCTATGTGTATAGGTTTCTCTTACTCCGGCCAGAATGGATATGAGTGAGCTTGATGAGGATTCTGATGGTTTCCTTCAACCTCATGTACATACCCTGCCACAGTTTGTTCCTTCATTAACGAATTACTGAAAAATAATCTTGTTTCTTTCAAAACCCTGGTTTTATTTTGATTTTTGTAAACATCATAAGAAAATCTTAGGGGCTGTTTGGTTGGTTTTCCATTAACTCCTGTATGAATAGAGCTGTCTGTGTGGATTAATCTGTTTGAGAGGGATTTTTCGTAGATAGAAGTAATGTGCCTTTTCATCTGAAGGGGCCAGCTTGGAAAAAAAACTTGGCTTTCTGCATAAAGCTCCCCCTAAAAGCTTACCGAATAAGACACTTTATATAATTAAGCCAATACCAAACAGACATGATAGTTGACGGAATAAGCTATGAGTCCTATTAAGCTAATTGAGCTGCTAACGAACAGGCCCTTATTTAAACTTGCTGCCAGGAAATGGAGGCTTATATCAGAGGTCTTATTCCTAACTTGGCTCAGCTCTGCGGTATGCCTGCAAAATTTATTCAAATGTATTGCCACATAGCTGCTCAAAAATTCAAAGGTATGCCTGCAGAATTTCATTTCTTTTCCTTTTTAAGGAGTAACAAGTATTTCACATTTGTATTTTGGATTATGGTATTTTGGGACCTATGGGATCATTCACGATAGTCTTTGGAATGTTTGAATCGTTAAAAAATAAAAGAAAATATGGCTTAGACCTTGTAGTCGTTACGTCCCCCTTATTTATATTTTTCCAATTTTGCAGCGTTTTTTGTCTCTACAGATTTTCAGTGTTCATCTTTGAGGAATTATTTTATTCACAGAGAATGCTTGCATAAAGATGATTTTGCTCAGTAATTGTATTCAAGAACTAATGGAACTGCACCAGGTAATGTTAACTGAACACTTTTTTTTCTGGAATTTCAAATGTCTGATCTTTCGCATTGAATGATATTCACTGTGAACGGTCTGGTTATTCATTGTGACTAATTGTAAGTTCAGAGATGCAGAGTTAAGTATTCAAGCAGGAGAAGAGAAAAAGATCATTCTCTAGACAGAATAGTGTGTGAAATTCGTTATTCGTTGTTTACTATGAAAATTACACACATACACACACATATATATAATATATAAGTTGAGAGAGAGAGACGAGAGAGTAAAGGAAGGTTCATTTAGTAACCTTGAATATTTTAGGAACCACGGAACCACCTATTTTATATAGTATTCATGATGAATTGCCTTTAATAATAAGGAATATTATTCAATCATGAATATCTATCACGACATTTCATCATGAATACTAACATTAAATTTTTGATCCATTCAAGCTACCTTAAATTTGTGTTCTTACTAACATCTGTGCTTCCATAATATCGAACTTTATGGCAATTTTCCTCTGCGTTCTTAAATGTTTGCTTACAGACTTTTTTCCGCTGTTAATCATAATAGGCAAGGGATGGAGAAGGTGATACTGACCAGAATGATAACTGGTTTTCACTAGCATCTGCACAGCGTATATGCGGTGAGCTCATTTATTATCTGATTCTAACACACATATGGTGCTACATTTACCTTTTTTGGACATTAGGAACCCGGGAACCGTCGTCCATAGTGGGTCATGTGTCCCTCTTTAGGGTGAATATTCATCATGAATAACATATTCATGATGAATATGGACGTGTTATTCATAAAGTTCTCCCATTAGAAGCTTACTGAATAAGCCACTTTTTATATCATCAAGCCACCACCAAACAGTCATGTATAATTGTTGGAACCCAGATCCCTTTCTAATGATGAATCAATAGATCAAATATGGAAATATGAGCGGAAGCACAGTAGATCTATGAATTATAGTAATAAGCAGTAAGAACAATAAGAAAAGTAATGGAGAACAATAGTTAATTCGTATTGAAAACCTGGAAGACGATTACAATACGTTGAATGAAATGCGCAATTAGCTCTAAAAAATATCTTTCCGATCGACTACTATTACATTCATGAATAGAGCTATTTAGATGATTACAATGATAAAAGTCAACTGTCTAGCCTATTACAAATTGACACGTAAGCTAAGCTTGTAATAAATTCAGTTACACAACTAATTACACGGAAAGTATGCAAGCCACGTAATCAGGAGCGCGTATGATGCTTCTGTTGAAGTCTAGCTGTTCTTCCAAACTTTGGCGTCTCTGTGATGAGTGGAGTCAGAAGATAAACTTCTGATCTTCTGCACTTGTACATTTCTGGTTCATACTTCTCTGTAAATGGGGTCTAACAATCTCCCCCTAAGTATGAAATCCAGAATGTTGAAATGGTAGCTTTGTTTGACTTCAGTTCCGTTTATTTCCTTAGGCTATAAAGTTGTTTGGTCATTCAGCTTGTATTGTATTCGATCAGAAGGGCGCAGTTTGTTAAATGATTTTGGAGATCATATCTGTAATTTTTCTGATTTTCATGATGCTTTCAAGTTTCTTCACTATCTTCTCTATTGCTTCTTTTCCTTGATCGTCAACCTCAACAGAGGCATAACATTTGACAATGTATACGACCTCTGAAGAGTATTTATGCACCTCTTTTACTCTGAAGAAGCTTCTTCTGTGTGGCCTCTTGAACACAACCCCTTCTTTTGGTTGAGTGAGCACTCTTCCAGTTCTTAGGGCGTTAAGACCCTCCAAATCTTCATTTGGAGCAGAGATACATAAGTTGTCTACTTTGTAGTTTAGCCCAGTTTGGAAGTCTACCTGTCTTGTATCGGATGAAGGATTTCATGCATTCGATGATCCGGAAGTAGGCAACTTTATCTTGACAGTCCCTCCTTCTATTCATTTGAATCTTCATGAACTTCTTCAGAGTTATGAGATCAGAAGAATTAATGGATAATAAATCATTATCACAGAAGTAGTAAGTCTTGTTATCTTCTCTTACTACCTCATAGATAGTATACCAAATCTCTGATCGTTCGAATTGGGTGTGCTTGATCGCAGAGATTGCTTTGATTGGTACAATCGAGTAAGCCTCCTTTCTTGCTTGCCTAGACTCATAAATCTGTCTTTGATAGCATCACTTACGTGATAGTCATTGGAAAAATTTGGCAGCATCAAAAATATATTTTGATCAACAGGAGCATACATGTGTCTGTGTTTAAATTCCAGAGTAGGTAGTTCAAGTCTCCCGAACTTCTATTTTCTTTCTTCATGTTCCTCTGCACTTCAATAACTCCTCTCTTTTAGCTTTTTCAAGATTTTCCCGTGCTCGTTCAGCTTCAGCCTTGGCTTCATCAGCTTCAGCTTTAGCCTTTTCAGCATTTGCTCTGTCTTTTTCAGCTTGTGCCATGGCTCTTTCAGCTTCAGCCTTGGCTTTATTAGCTTCAGCCTTAGCTTTATCAGCTTCAACTTTAGTTCTTAGTTCAACTACAGTTCTGATTCTATCTTCTTCAGCTCTGGCTCTGTTTTCAACTTCGACATTTGGTTGAGGGGTAGGAGCAGAGGGTCTTGTGGAATCTGAAGTTCTTGCACATGATGGTTGAGATTGTGTCCTTGTATTTCCAAGAATCTCTAGTAGAAACTTGGCCACCTGTGGATCTTTGGGAAGAGGACCAGTGTGTGTAGCTAGTGGAGTTTGTTTAGAAGAGGGAGGAGGTGCAGAGGGTGAAGAGGCCGGAGCTTTACCTCTGTCTTGATCCATTTTCTGACCAATTTCGATTTTTACCTTCTTAAGTTTTTCCAAATTCTCGACCTTCTGAGAATCAGAATCATGATGCTCAGACCTTTTACGCTTTATCTCTGCTTTCTTGCAAGCCCTAGCCTCTTTTGCTTTCTTCTTTTCTTCAAAAACAACAGACCATGTTGGAATCTAAAGGAGCTGACCAGAGACGATAACTTCGTAACAGAGGTATCTAAAGTCGTGACCTTCAGATCCATGTTGGAATTACTTGTATTTGTTTTAGAAACATATTTCGAATTCAAAGCATTCATCCCGTCGATCATGGCTCTCTGAAAGACGGCCATATCAGATTTCTTGACCAGAGAAGAAGAGGAAGCAGAAGCATCTTCTGAGGGAATCACAGCCTTGATAATTTTCTGAATATCAGCAACGAAGGAGTCGTATTCATCAACAGATATAGTAACCTCTAGAGTCGGAAGCTCTTCTGGAAGATAAAAAATTGCATCTGAGCAGAATTCCTCTAAGACTCTTCATTGTCAGAAATGAGCTTTTGGATGGCGTCCAGAGTTTGAGTCTGAGCAAGTTGTTCGTTACGAATAGCTGTGAGCACGGTTTGCTGAGATTCAAGGGATTGTTTTAGATCGTCCATAGATCGCTGAATTTTATCACCAAATGCCATAAACGCTGCATTGGTGACGAAATCAGAAGTGGTAACCGGTGCATCTCCAACACATGGAGCCCCTTGTCTCTCGCGTTCAGAGAGGCCCTCACTCACACCTGTTTTTACGTTGAGTGTGAAGGGACTTCCCACCTGTCTTCGAGGACTGTCATTGACAAGCACCTCTTCGGTTGTTCTGATTGCTTCAACTGATTCCTCATCATCAGAGGATAAGGAGCTGAAAAAAATGTGCTTACCTTGGTGAAGGGTAAAGACCCCGGTAAGTGGTGCATCCTGTGGCTGTAACCCCTCTTATGGGATTTCGTCAGCATCTAAACTATCAAAGGGTATGGACGTACCCTCTGCTGTCCCTAGGACTTCGTTGGTCACGGAGACTTCAACGATTGGTGTAGGTTGTGGCGAGTTTAGGGGCAATGGAAATCTTATATTTTCATCATCGCCCTTTTGAGAGGATGATGAAGAAGAGGTAGATTCCCCTGCGGTGCTTGATTCAGAAGAACAAAGAATACCCTCTGATCGGATGGCTTTTGGGTGGTTTGGACTGGGTTATCCTTGTTCAATGAGAGTAGATGTGTTGGCATCTACCTCAGGTGTTGTGATTACCCTTGGGGAACTTTGTGAGATTCGCTCGTATGTCTCTGTGGACATCTTCAGTACCTTCTTTCATTAATAGGTCAGGATGGGTAGAAACACTCGGTTGTTTACTTAAATTCTTTTCAAGCTCATACTCACTTGACCCCTCACTGCCTAAACTAGGCTCTAAATGCTCTGGGGTAGATATTCTCGATTCTAAGTATACCAGAGAGCGTCTATAAGAAATGAGATTAAGAGAGGTTGAAGGGATAAGATTTAACATGTACCTGAAGAGCTCCCTTGGTGATGAATATCCATTGCCATCGATTGTAGGCTTGTAAGAACTCATGGATGCAATTTTGCAGAATGGTTGAAGTAGTGGAGCTTTCCGAGCACCGATTCTTTGGAAAAGTGAATAATGACAAAAACCTTGGAAACATTAGAGTGGAAGGGCTTTCCCTTGGTTACGGTGAGAAACCTTTGTGTGCACAAAGAACCTTCATTTCTTAAAAAATCAAGCTTGTATAATCCGGTGGTCTATTGAAATACATACCATACATGATTGTAAAGATGTTCTTGCTTGCCTCGGTCTAAGGAACCGATTTTGCGAGTTAGGCTTTTTGTTTAGAATGGAAACCAATACGTTCCACATTGGAGGTAATTTCTTCCTCTTGAACTCAGATAACTTCGTGAGTGGTTTATTGTAACCCAAGAAATTGATAAAGGCGAGCAGGGGTTCTGGGGTAGGGTTTTGTTCAAGGTCAGGATTTGGTACTGTTTGACCTTCAACATCGGTAATGGGTTGGGGCAATTGAAAATATCTTGCGATTTTCTTCCTTGTGATAGATATCTGCACAGCAATGTCGGTTTCGTTGCGACATACATTGATTTCCATACTTCGTGGACATAGATTTCAGGGACGTTAGGGTTGGTTAAAGTTAGGGTTCGGTTTAGTGAATGGTTTTGTAGGAACTCGATCATTACCCTGTAATTAGCCAGATAGGTATTTGGATCTAGAAGAACTTGAACGTTGTTGGTCTTCAATGGTAGTTTAATGACCGGAGCACTATTAGGCGTTGAGTCGATTAACTTTCCTTCTTCGTCTTGGACATTCAGATTTGCAGATTGAGTCGCCATTGATGGAATTTGGAGGATTTTGGAAAGCTTTGAGAGAGCAGGGATGCAGATTCGAGTAATAGCTTGAGGAAAAAGATGATGCATTGTAAATTTCCAAATCGAGGTTTATATATGAGAGAGAAAGAGTACTCGAGTGTAATTTAGGATGGGAAGGGTTTTAATTTAGGGATTAGCAAAACGGTTCGTATTTGCTGATGTAAGCACGCAGGCGTGCAGTCATGTAATGACACGATCAATGACACGTGGACAACTAGGTAGTGTGTACATGATGACTGGCACGTGGATTGATGGGTGATGAAAAGGGTTTATCGCTTTAAACCATTGAGTATTCCCTCCAAAAATTAAAAGGAAATTAATAATAAAAATTACTAATTAAACAACAGATAATCTGTTGATTTAAATAATTTTTGAGATTAATAAATCCTTTTAATGAATTTAAAATCAGACATTTGGTTGAATAAATCAGTTTTGTACCAAATGAAAGTTTACTATTCCATGCCAAGTATTTTTTAAGAAATTTAAGTAAAATAAGAAAATTTTAATTACCTTGAAGGCAAGACTTAAATAAAATGAACTTATTAAAAAGAATTTCAGAAGAAAAACAAAGTCAGAGAATAGCTGGTCATAGAAAACAGTTTGTGACCAATAATGTCAAAGAACATCTTTTCAGAAAAATTTAAGTTGAATATGAAAATTCTTAGTAACCTTGACGGAAAGAGTTATTCAGAAGAAACAGATTCAAAGAAAACTTTTACGTAAAGAGAGGTTCAGAAGACAGCTAACTTCTGTTAGACTTGATATGCTCCCCCTCGAATTTGTTCTTTGTGCTCCCCCCTCAAAAGTTGCATTTGGCTCCCCCTTGCTTTTGCAAGTTATGCTCCCTTTATGTGATCACTTGGTTCAGAAATGTAAGATCTATTCTTTGAGGAACAGAGGTGTCCAGAGGCTTCTGACCGCCTCTGGATTAAACCATCAGAAGTGACCAGAGGCTTCTAAACAGTTCTGATTTGCCCGAAACAAAAAAACTATAAGACAAAACAAAATAAACAAAACAAACAAAACAATATGTACAAAAATAAGTAATTACACTTAATCCTATGAAGATCATAGAATTAAAGAAAATTACATATTTAACATGCCCAACTTGCTGACTAAGAAATTGAATCGTTTCTCATCCAGACCTTTGTGAAAATATCAGCAAGTTGATAATCAGTAGAGACAAAATACATTTCTATTGTTCCTTTCTCTACATGATCTTTGATAAAATGATACCTGACATCGATATGTTTTGTTTTTTAGTGCTGAACTGGATATTCAGTGATGGCTATAGCACTTTCTGAGTCACATAGGATAGGAATTGTGTCGTATACTAATCCGTAGTCTCTGAGCTGAGTCTTCATCCATATTACTTGGGAGTAGCAACTGGCAGCAACAACATATTCAGCTTCTGCTGTTGATGTTGAAACACAGTTTTGTTTCTTGGATGTCCAACTAATAAGATTGTTTCCCAGAAGTTGACAGCTGCCAGAGGTACTTTTTCTATCCAACTTGCATACTGCATGGTCAGAATCTGTATATGCCATTAAATCAAATCCAGAATTTTTAGAATACCAGAGACCTAGTGATGAAGATCCCTTTAGGTATCTAAAAATTCGTTTAACAGCACCCAAATGTGATTCTTTTGGGTTGGCTTGATATCGAGCACTGAGGCAAGTGGAAAACACAATATCTGGCCTACTAGCTGTCAGATACAAAAGTGATCCTATCATACCTCTATAGCTTGTAACATCCATTGATTTCCCAGAGGGATCAGGGCCAAGTTTCGTGCTAGGAGAGATATGACTTTTCATAGTTGAGGAATTTTGAAGATGAAATTTCTTTAGCATGTCAGACACATGCTTGGCTTGGTTTATAAAAATGCCAGAGGCATTTTGTTTGACTTGGAGTCCTAGGAAGAATGTTAGTTCTCCCATCATACTCATTTCAAATTCTTTTTCCATCAATTTTCAAAACAAATCAACTTCTGTCTGATGAGTAGACCCAAAGATTATGTCATCCACATAGATTTGGACAACAATTAACATACGTTTGCCTCTTTTGATGAAAAAGGTTGTATCAATTTTACCTTTTTCGTGATCGAAATGTAGATAAGCGTTCATACCGGGCTCTTGGTGCTTGCTTCAAACCATATAAAGCTTTGTCGAGAAGATAAACGTACTTTGGATGTTTAGCATCTTTAAAACCAGCAGGTTGTTCAATGTACACTTCTTCTTAAAGTAATCCATTTAGAAATGCACACTTCACATCCATCTGATACACTTTGAAGTTTTTGTATGTAGAGAAGGCCAAAAATAGTCGGATTGCTCAAGTCGTGCGATTGGGGCAAAGGTCTCGTTGTAATCTATTCCTTCTTCTTGACAATACCCCTTAGCCACCATTCGAGCTTTTTTCTGATCACTATGTCGTCTTCATCTTTCTTGTTTGTGAAGACCAACTTGGTACCAATGGCGATTTTGTCCGTTGGCAAAGGTACTAAGTTCCAAACTTTATTTCGGTCAAACTGAAGCAGTTCTTCTTGCATAGCTTCCACCCAGCTAGGTTGTTGCAAAGCTTCATGAACATGCTTTGGTTCGATCATGCTAAGAAAATTTACATAGAACGCTTCATTTGTAGTAGAATATCTTGTTTTGACACCTTCAGATGGACTTCCAATAATGAGATCTGGAGTGTGTGACTTGATCTATCTCTTCATCCTAGTTTGAGGTACTTGTTGAGCTTGAACTTCTGTTTCAGAAGATTGAATAACCTCTTCTGGAAATGATTCTGAATCTTGAGCAGCACCTAAAATCTCCCCCTCAAATGAAGGCACAGAAGTGGCTTCTGTATAGTCACTTGATGGAATGGGAAGGACAAAAGTTTCTGGTGGACTCTCATCAGATAATACAGGATCATAAAGAGTAATTCCAGAAGCTAGGAGAACTTCAGGAATACTCAAGGATGTATTCTTTGGTATTTGCTCTGAAAATATTTCTTCGCCCATGAAATCTTGAAAAATTGCATCGATTTCGGATTCTCTGGCACCTGAAAGATAATTAGAGGTAACTGTGTTAAGTTTGAGTTCAGAAGCAGAATACTCAGAAGTCAATTGAGTTTGATCATCAAAATCTGTTAGGACTTTATTTAATTGTGTCAAAATAAGGAAAGGTTACTTAAATGTAAACATGGCAAGTGTATAATGCCATTCTCCTAGTTTCCTTATATCGTTTAACTCCTTCAATATAAATAGATACATAGGTTCATTGTATGAGAGTACACATATTATTGAGAGCTAAGTTGCGAGAGAGATCTGATATTATTAATACAAGTAAGATATCCGACTTCGGATCTTCATTAAAATCAATGTGTTCATCGTATTCCTGTTTAAATACTTTAGTACTTGATGATCAAATGGGCTCCTCCTCCTTTTGGTATTTTGAAGTTGAACACGGATGGTTCTTCAAGTCAATCTACGCAGTGAATCGGTCCCTAAGGAACCCCCGAAAGGGCAATTACAGTTCACAGCGCCCTTGACTAAACTAATCTAATAGAAAGTCAAGGGGCTTGAAAGCTTACCTTCTAATCATATTATGGGATCTACAAAATCGATGTTAATGCTTTCCATAACAGTCTTAGTACGTAAATTAAAAACTCTAAAAGCTCTTGAATTTAACGAATATCCTAAGAATTTAGCTTCATCTGATTTCTTATCAAACTTGCTAAGTTTTTCTCTGTCATTTAAAATAAAACACCTGCATCCAAAGATATGAAAGAGTTTGACACAGGGTTTTCTTTTATTTATAACCTCATAAGAGGTTTTGAGATGCCTCTTGACGATAATGGATCGATTCTGAGTTAAACAAACAGTGGCTACAGCTTCCGCCCAATAATGGATAGGGTGTTCAGAAGCTGCAAGCATCGTTCTGGCAGCTTCCACCAAGGTTGTGTTGCGTCTTTCTACTACACCATTTTGTTGAGGAGTGCGTACAACAGAGAAGTTACTGCAATTCCATTTTCAACTAGGTATGCTTCAAGCTTGGCATTATTGAACTCGATACCGTTATCACTTCTTAGCTACCGAATCTTACGGTGTAGAAGAACTTGGATTTTGGTCATCATATTCTGCAAGACAATAGGCACTTCTGATTTTTGTTTGACAAAAGCGAGCCATGTATACTTGGAAAGTTCATCAATAAGTACCAGTATATACTTTTTACCAGATAGACTCTGGATTGCAATGGGACCACAGAGGTCAACATGTAGCAATTGCAGAGGTCTAGTGCAAGAATGATCACTTTTTGTTTTATGAGATGCTCGTTTTATTTTTCCCATTTCACATGCAGGGCAGAGGTGATCCTTTTGGAAGTGGACTTCTGGAAGACCAGTTACAAAATTGTGTTTGACTAGCATCTCAAGGTTATCAAAATTTAAATGAGACATTTTGTGATGCCATAACCATGCAAGTTCACTCTTTTTGGAGATAAGACAGAGGGTTTCTTTACCGTCCTTTGATGTGAAGTTCATCATATATAGATTACCTTTTCTGTCTGCTTTCCGGAGTTCTTCACCTGCCTTAGAAAACAGGTAACAATGCTTTTCATCAAATGCGACAAGTATTTTAGAATCACAAAGTTGACGTACACTCAGCAGGTTATGTTTCAAGCCAGAAACATGAGCTACTTTTGGTAAGGTAATATTACCTTCTTGTAGAGTACCGTAGCTTTTTATTTGACCCTTACCGTTGTCTCCAAATATAGCTCCACCACATTTGTCTTTAAATTGGGAGAATAAGTCTTTCGTTCCAGTCATGTGCCTCGAGCATCTAGAGTCAAGATACCAGATGTGCACACGTTGCTTCTGCATTCAAAGTCAGACTGATTTAGGTACCCATTTCATAATGGGTGCTTTAATGTTAGTTTTAGACTTCGCAGCATTTTTATCTTGCATCTTATTTGATTTTGCAGGGTTTATAGGTTTGCTCTTTTTATTTTCAGTATTTTTGATTTTCTTTGGTTTAGTCCTGAGGTTTGAAAAATTATCATATGAACGATCAGAGGGCTTGGAGAAAAATTGCTTTAGTTTTAAGAATGGAGAAAAACATTCAGAATTCTGAAACATAAAAGATTGCATGGAATTTTCATTAGAATAATGATAATTACAATTCTTCTTATTTCTGTCTATACTAGTATCAGTAGTTCTATTGAACTTCTTAGCTAGGTTAGACTTATGCTTAGAATCATAAGTGTTCTTCTCCTCCCGAGGCTTCCTCGATAAACCTTCTTAGGAACTTTGGGAGTTCTCGAAATAGGAGCAGAAAGATTAGATTTGCATTTGCCTTTTTTAGCAGGAGTAAACTTTGGAGGACTTGATTGCAGAGATTCTTGCTGAACATACAATTTCTTTTTAAGACTTTTCTCTTTCTTAAGTTCAAGACAAGATTTGGCCTTAAGACATATCCCAATGAAGTCTGGATGAATGAAAACCAATTTTTTGTCCTGTTGGAGGAACATAGAGGTTTGGTATTCCACTTGAATGTTTTTCAACATTCAGACCAGAGGCTCTGATCTCCAGAGGTTCATTAGTATATAAGAAGGGAGGTTCCTCATTCTTAGCTACCTCTGGAACCTTTTTGTAAACAGAAGGTAATTGATTTTCTAAATATGAAAAATATGTTTTTGAGTTACCAAATAAATCATCACCTTGATCATCATTATCCCAGGGATATGAGATTATTTCCAAATCGTCTTGTGATTGCGAAAGATTTAGGTCGACAAAAGAACAAGGAAATATCTCTGGATGGTTTTATGAAGAATTTTGCTGAACATTTTCGTGTTCAAGTTTAAAGCATTTATCCAGAGTTGAGAGAATATCATTTTCAAAACTAAGACGTATCTCTTCTTCTGCTTGTATAGGAATAAATGCATCAGCCTCTGGATTTAAAGTTATATGAGTATTTGAGCCAAATCTGAAAATGCCACCTTTCTTCTGAATTTTATTCAGATCAACATTTGTTTTTCCAGATGAATATTCGATATTTTTAAACTTGAGTTTTCTTTGATGATGACCATTTTCATATTTTGATTTTTTTAAAATAGATTGCTCATATAAAATTGGAAACATAGGCTTTTGGTTTTGTCCTAGACAGAAAACAGATTTCAGAGTGGACCTCTTTTCACATGTGAAGGGATCCAAATCCTCGAAACCAAGTCCGGATCTCCCTTCTTGTGTATTTATTTTGTCATGAACTTTTTGAGCATCCAGATATGTTTTAATCCGTAGCGTTTGGTTCTGAAGTTCAACGTGTAAAAACTCTCTTTCTTTTTGAAAATAGTTTTTAAGTGCAACATAATTCAATATGTCACTTTCCTTAGCCTTAATCTCCTTTTCTTTGTTTTCCAAAAGTTTAATGAAGTTCAATTTCTCTTCCTTGAACTTAACTTCTGTATTTTTTAAAATTTTGGAAATCTTCTCATTTTCAGCACTTAGCTCCAGTCTTCTGTTAAAAGATCCATCTCTCTTTTGTAAGTCTCTCTTTCCCTTTGAGTTACAGAAGGTGTTTGTTCAATATTTTTTCGCAATTTCTTTTCAACTGTAAGCTTTTGCTTAAGTTCTTCAAAATCATTTGACAATCGTAGAATGGTGTTTTCGAGTTCAGATGATTCAGAGAGAGTACTTACCGGTGTTTCCGAAGGCTGATCTTCTGATTCATTAGTTGTGGCCATTCCGGAGAACATGGCTTCATCTCCGCTAGACTCATCTCCTAGCCAGTTCTCTTTTTCTACATAGTGAGCTCTTTCAACGACATTGTACTTATAATTGTTTTTGTAGTACAGTTTGTCTTTTTCCAGAGCTCCCCTGCAATTCTTTGAATAGTTCCTGTGCTTTCCACATCTATAGCACACATTCTTCTTTTTCTTCAGCTCTCCTTCCTTCTTCTGCTCTGTATCTTTCTCACTCTCTGTCTCTTGTCTAGGGGCATAGCTTGGAGTGGAGCCATCAAATCATTTGCTTCCTTTGAAAGATCTATTACCAAACTTCTTTGTAAATTGTTTGGTGATAAGTGCTAGTGAATCAGCAAAAGCTTTGATCTCATCATCAGAGTCAGAATCATCCTCTAGGATTGCTTCTGATATGAGAGCCTTACTCTTTCCTCTCTTCTCGGTTTCTTTACTCCTTCTGACCGATCCTCTAGATTCAGAAATTAGAGCTAGAGGTCCACCTATTGTTGTTTTCTTCTGAACGATCTCTTTTTCATGAGCTTGAATTGTACCAAATACATCATGCAGAGGCCATTGTTCGAGATCCTGATTAGCTTGAAGAGACATTGAGAGATTTGACCATTCTGGATTCAATCGTTTGAGAAATAAGACATTGTTGTCTTCCTTAGATCTCACGATATCAGACCTTTTGCATAGATTTATCAGAGTATTAAATCGATGAAAGGTTTGCTCCAGAGATTCTTCAGGAATTGCCTGGAAGCTATTGTATTCATTCAGAGCTTGAGCTCTTCTGTTTTTCTTCATTTTAGCTCCTCCATCTAGAATATTTTCTAGCTGATCCCATAGCTCTTTAGCAGTATCACAAGAATCTAGAGACTAGAAAATTTCATTTGGAATTGCCATGATTAAGAGACACTTTGCCTTTTTGGCCAATTCCACTTTTGCCTTTTCCTCATCAGACCAGTTATCCCTCAGCTTTGGAACTTGTCTAGCAGGGATTTCATCGGTAATGGCAGTAGCAGGAATCCTCGAAATAGTTGTCATTGGAATAAATGAACCATTTTCAATGATAGGGTAAAGTTCTATATCCAAACCCTCATAAAAATTGATCATATGCATCTTCCATTGTGGATATTCATCACGGATTAGAGTAGGAGGTCTAGTTAGGGATCAGGAGGTGTATACGACATTCAAACTTGAATTTGCCATATTTTCAGAAACAGGGATTTGTGAAAATTACTGAATAATTGTTGAAATTTGGAACAAATAAATTTCAGATTAGTTGAAACAAGACGATATTCATACTAATCTCAGTTTTAAACCAAAATTACGACCGATTTAAAGAAAATTGTTATGAAATTAACAAAATATCGTAACAACAGGGTAGAATTACGAACAATAGCTTAAAACTGAAAAATACTGCAAATAGAAGAGGGATTTCTCCAAATAGAAGAGATCTAATAATCAATAGATTGATTATCAAGCTATGATACCAATTATTAGAACCCTGATCCCTTTCTAATGGTGAATCAGTAGATCAAATATGGAAATATGAGCGGAAGCACAGTAGATCTATGATTTATAGTAATAAACAGTAAGAACAGTAATGGAGAACAATAGTTAATTCGTATTGAAAACCTGGAAGACGATTACAATACGTTGAATGAAATGCGCAATTAGCTCTCAAAAATATCTTTCCAATCGACTACTAGTACATTCATGAATAGAGCTATTTATACGATTACAATGATAAAATTCAACTGTCTAGCCTATTACAAATTGACACGTAAGCTAAGCTTGTAACAAATGCAGTTACACAACTAATTACACGGAAAGTGTGCAAGCCACGTAATCAGGAGCGGGTATGATGCTTCTGTTGAAGTCCAGCTGTTCTTCCAAACTCTGGGCGTCTCTGTGATGAGTGGAGTCAGAAGATAAACTTCTGATCTTCTGCACTTGTACATTTCTGGTTCATACTTCTCTGTAAATGGGGTCTAACAATAGTTGACCGAATAAGCGGTAAAGGGGTGTCTGGTTGATCTTCCATTAAGTCATGTATGAATAAAGTTTTATTTGTGGATTAATCTGTCTGTATAAATTGAGAAAGTTTTTATTTTGGTTTTTTACTTGGCTTTCCCCCTAGAAGCTTACTTAATAAGCCACTTTTTATATCATTAAGCCACTACCAAACAGTCATGTATAGCTGACTAAATAAGGCATGTAAGGGGGTTTTGGTTGATCTTCCATCAAGTTCTGTATGAATAAAGTTGTTTTTTTGGACTAATTTGTCCTTATAAGTTAGCTAAGAAAGTTTTTATTTGGGCTTTTTACTTGGCTTTCCCCCTAGAAGCTTACTGAAGAAGCCACTTTTTATATCATTAAGCCATGTGACAACCGTCAAACTTGAACCTCCAGGTTAGTTCCTATTAAATTTATTAGAGATATTTTAGATAAATTAGAAGAATAAGAGTTAGCTAGAGTAGATTGACCGAAAAATTTCTAGCGTTTCCGGTAGTCGCTTAGAATGTCCGGTTTCGACCCGTAACTGTCTAAAACGTCCAATATAGTGTCAAATGCTATAATTTATACCCAATTTTTGTAAAAATATGAACTTGTAATATAGCAAATGTAAAACTTTTTATTTTTGTTAGAATTTAACCTTTTTGGGCTTATATTTTGAGAAAAATGCCAAAAAATGAGAAAAGTGATATTTTTAGGTGTATTTTTGTCCTAAATTGTGTTTTTTTTTTAAATAAATGGGGTGGAGTGGGTCCATGATTATGCCCCCCCCCCTCCTTTTCACAAGATCAAATTCAAATTCAAAAACCCTCCTCTCTCTCTCTAAAAACCAAAGGACACACATCTCTCTTCTCCCTCTCTTTTCTCTCTTATTCCAGCTGAATTTCAGCCACTAAGTCCATCAAAATCCAAGATTTTTCAGGGATTAAAAGTTCTACTCATCATCTAATCAAGGTATGTAGTTTTATTTACGTTTTTACATCATTTTTAAGCACTTTGGTGCCATTTTCTTCATGTTTTTGTACCAAAAAGGTGCTCCAAATAAAGTATAGGGAGATTTTATACCAAGAACATGATAAATGTTCTTCAAATGGTAAATATCTATGAACTTCCATCATGAGAACAAGAACAAAGTGGAAAAAACCCTTCAAAATCAACACTTTTACCTCATACTTTGAATCTGGATTTTTATGGTTATGCACGCATGAATCAAGGGTTTATATTGAGTATTTCTTTATGTTAAACACAATACTTGATGGTGGGGATGACCTCTTTTGCAAATGAACCAAAATATTCATAAGTTTTCATGCTTAAAAACCTTGTTTCATGCTTTTGAACTTGCTTTGTCCAGAAAATGGGCTTTGTTTGGACAACCATTTAGGGTTAGTTTCAAGTTCAAAGTTGTTTGTATTTTGATTATTGTTCATATTTTATGAGTTGGGGTTCTTATCCAAGTGGTCTTACTCTAAAACATGGAGTTTTGACCTCCCAAATGCTCATTAGAAGTTGGGTGTCCATCTGGAAGTTCAAAAGTAGGTAAACCCTACTTTGAATGACCATAACTTTCAAAATAATCTTCCAAATCATTGGATTTTTCTTCTAGAAGTTAATTTAATGAGTTATCTTTCAAATGTGACTGATTTCATTAAAAAATATGGTGATTTGAGTTTTCAATTACTCAAAACAAAATGAGCATGCAATCTGTCCAAAACTGACAGATTTGTATATGCATGTTCTAATGGCCATATCTCTATCAAAAGTCAATGAAAAAGGATGATTTTTCCTTTGAGAGTTAACTTTATGAGTTATCTTCTGCATGCAAGTGGAATCACATGAAAACATGGAGTTTTGACCTCCAAACACCTAAAACACTTTAGGTGTGCAAACTGTGAAACCACCAGTAGGTAGATCCTACTTTGTGTGTTAATATCTCTTTTATTACTTGCTCATAGTGCATGATTCTTCTTCTGGAATTTTATTTTATGAGTTAGGGTTCATATGAACCTAGTTTCACTAAAAAATATGAAGTTTTGAGGCATTAACCAAATTATTTAAGTTGAGTGTGCAATCTGTCAAAAAAATGACAGATCTGCACATTCAAATTTGTGGTGCCATATATTCCTCATAACTCTTTCAAAATGGGTGATTCTTATCTTAAAGGTTTGCTTTATGAGTTATGATTTCAATCCAACTGGAAATTCTGGAAACAATTTAGTATAACTCCTCAAATGAGTGTTCTACTAACATGGTGTAATCTGCCATACCGGTTGTGACACATTGTATTGCATAAATTATTTGACATCTTTTTACATCTCCTTAAATCTTGAAATTTGGTCATAATGACCTTAACACAGTAAGTTATCACGTATAAAAAAATTAGGGATTTTGTCATTCTATCAAGTAGTTTATTTTTATCCTCTTTGTACCCTAAAAATCTGCCAGAATATGAAATTCTGGAAAGTTTGAGTTCTTGAACTTAAATCATTTAAAGACCATTATTGGCACAAATATAAGTGTAGATGGTAAAAATCAATGGTTTTGAACTAATAAAAAGGGCATAAGTGCATTATATATATGACGGACAAAATGGTTAACCGAGTTGGACAACTATGGACATCTATGGACATAAGACATATTAACCCCTATAAGTAAATTTTAGGCACGTAAGTGACCGTTTTGGGTATTTCTTTTTGATAGGGAAACGTTAGGCCGACAAGTAGGTGCAGATCGTGTTTTGTTAATTGGAGCTTTTGCTATAAGGTGAGTATTCACAACCCCTCTTTTAAAGTATTTTATACGTTTCGAGGTGAATAGCATGATTGAATGTGATATATGAGCTATTTTCATTACGAATGTGGAACTTTGTTAACTTGATGTTGTGGGCACTAAGGCATGTACACTTATAGTTGTATTAAGTAAAATGCCTTATAAAAGTTTGTACACTACTATTAACTCAAGTGAGGAGCCGAGGGTATTTGTGGATAGCGCTATTTGGACGGACAATCCCACCTAAAAACCGACAAGTAGGGGTGTGGATAACAATCCCACCTAAAAACTACAGGTAGGGGTGCACTATACTTAAAAAATAAAGGTTCTACATATGTGGGGTTTTAGTCCCACCGCTAAGGTAGAATTAAAAATAGTTTTTGTGGTTGAAAGGTTTAGTGGTGGCTCATTATATACTTAAAATTAGAGTACAAATTGCCTTGAACATTCCAAGATTTTCAAGATATAAAAAGTGCCATAAAAATTTAATTGCTCATTATTCACTTATGCAAATGATGTTTGCAATATTGAAAACCTATGAACTCACCAACTCTTTGTAGTTGGCCTTGTTTTTATCCTGCTCTTCAGGGGTAAGAAAGGGTAACTAAAATGCTTGTGTTTGGGGCACATTGACAACAACCATATTTAAATTTGAAATCTTTTTTTGTTGAACACTTTGTTTCTTTTATGTTGATTAAAACTTTGGACTTGTATGATGTAATGTTCGATTTTATTTAGTTATGTATTTGAATGGATTATTGGTGTTGTTTCTGCCCTATCGCTATGAAATCTTGAACTATCACTCCCTATGTTTTCCGCATTAGCGTGGTGTGACAAGCCACTACCAAACGATCATGTATAGGCGACCGAATAAGTTGTAAGCGGCGTTTGGTTGATCTTCCATTAAGTCTGTATGAATAAAGTTTGTCTTTTTGTGGATTAATCGGTCCGTGTATAAATTGAGATGGAACTTAATGATAATTATATTCTAATTCTCCGATTTATGTACTCAAATGGTGTTAAACTAATGCTAACAAATTTTTTCTTTCTTGTTGATTGACTATTAAACATTCTAATCTATCATAGGATGATTATGTCCATGAAACGATTGAGAAGTACGGACCCGACACTAGCATTCGTCCACTTGGAGATATTGAAGTATGGGAGCGTTGTGCGGGAGGAAGGAAAAGGGGTCAAATGTATGGCATTGGTACGTGTTCAGATCCGAGCGACGTGGTAACTGGTTCGAGAAGCTGGTGGAATGAATCATTTGTCGGTTCCACTTCAAGCGAGGTAAATTTTTTGTTTCTTTTTATTTTCTTATTTAATTGGAAGATATATGTCATTACACTCATTATATGTTACATATATATAGATGCAATAATTAAAGGAGAAAATTAAGAAAATGGAAGAGGAGCGAGCAATTAGAGAACGCCCAATGTGCTCAACGTGAGGAGGAGAATCAAGATAGAATGAAGGCAATTGAAGCAATGCTACGTCAGCAATTCCCACCGTCGACTTCAGATGGTTCCATTAGTTGATTGTGATATGAATTTGGTATGATATTAGATTTAATTGGACTTATATGGATATATATATATATATATATATATGTACGGATTTGTAGGAAAATCTATTGTTGATATTTTGGATTTTGTATTCAACTATATATATATATATACATTACGGGTTAAAATGCATATATAGAAAAACAAGGTTTTCAAATTCTTTAAAATTCTAAATCCAAAAAAGCGACGGCTTAAAAGCTAAACATTTAAAAAAAAACCCCTTGTAAAGCCCTTGGTAATAAGACCCTCGAAAAACCGTTGGTAATTACAACCCTTGGAAAGTCGTCACTAATATAAACCGTCGGAAAGCTGTTGGTAAAATAAATCATCGGAAAGCTGTTGGTAATATAATTAAACGTCGGAAAGCCATTGCTACATACCGACCAATGTTTTAGCGACGGTTTGTTCCTATCCGAAAACCGTCGGTAAGGGCAACGAGCGCTTTTCCGACGGTTTTCGCCGTCGGTAATAGCCTGTTTTGTTGTAATAGCCGTCGGTAATAGCCTATTTTATCCAACTCTTCTAAAATTTTGATTCTTCACGATTTAGATTAATATTTATCGAAAAACGCAAAACTCTCTTAAGTGAATCAAAAATAGAAAAATTCTCTTGAAATCAATCAACAAAAGGAACAACTCTTTCGAGATCAATAAAAATGTCTTACGAACCAAAAAACTTAAAAACCTTGAAATCAACAAAAATAACTTAAAAACATCCACAAAGTTGAAAATTTGGGTAAAAGCACATCGAGTAACTTGGTCGGTGTTTAGAATCTGCACAATTTAGATCTTCCCAATATCGTGCAATCTGGCCATCCCATAGTGTTAGGGTTTATTTTATTGTCTCAAAATAACGAAATTATGCTTTAATGTAAATATGGTAAATGTATAATGCCATTCTATTACTTTCCCTATATTTAACCCCTAAAATATAAATAGGAGTCTTAGGGTCATTATCAAACTAGAGGGCTTTACTAGATATAATCGAGAGAGAGAGAGAGAGAGAGAGAGAGAGAGAGAGAGAGAGAGAGAGAGAGAGACGCGATATCTTTTGTTCTTACATTGTATTAAAATACGTAAGTGAGATATCCGACATATTATGTTCATCATGTTTATCGTGTTCTTCACATCTTGTTATTATTATTATTGTACTTGATGCTTAATGCGGGATCAACAATTGGTATCGAGCCTTCACGATTTGAGTTTTGATGCGAATGTAATCAAGTTCAAAAAATCAAATGTATTAATCTCGATTTGTTTTTCTATTTTTCTGTTCAAGCTTATCGATCCAAGCTTCCAAAGCCTGGATCGACATCTTTTTTATCGCCCCATATATCGCTTTTTATCGCACCTTATATATCGACAAGTTTTCAAATCTTGTCGATTCCTTATCACCCGATATAAAGTCTTGTTGATAATCCTTCACCCGATAAGTTTTCTTGTCGAGTTATCTTAACCTGACATAAATTCTTATCGCATCATTTGTTATCGACAACTATTCGTCAAATCGAGATTTTTTTAGTTCTAAACAAACTCTTAGAATTTTCTCAAAACTCGTCGATCGAGATCACTCTGTCGAAGTACGATGACCACACGCGAATACATGGCTATTGGTTCGTACACTAAGCCACCTATTCTCTTCCGGGAGAATACCCGCAATGGAATGATCGTTTTCTCGACTTTGTCGAGAGACACGACTATGCGGACGAAATCATGCTCTTCATCACCGAGAGGACCACCACTGTTATATACCGTGAACTTCCTGCTATGCCAAACAATGATCCATCCCATCTGGCTAGAGAGGAAATCAAACCAAAAGCAAATTACACGAATCCGAAGCCCGAAGAGCAAAAGGTGACCAACTTGCTCGTTCTACCGCTCCTTCGGCATTTCGAATGAAATATATATGAGCATCGATAGTCACAAAAAGACGGTAAAGGGATGTGGGAACAAATTGAGAAGTTCATGCTTAGCACAAAGATCGGTACCCGAAAACGAAGATCACGAATTCAATCGCTCAATACGAAGAATTCAAAGCTAAAGACGATGAAAGTCTTACGGATAGTTACACCCGCTTTATTTACCTAGTAAACGAACTAAGCAAAAACGACATCCGTAAGTCTAAAATCGAGAACAACGTGAAGTTTGTTAGAAATCTCCAACCCCAAATGGCGACGCTTTGCTAATCATATTAAACATAGCAAATTCTATGCTGGGCTCGATCTTCATGAAGTGTTCGAGACTTTGAAACAAGACGAAGAAGAGGTCCTCGAAGTGATGGAAACCAACAACAAACTGTAGAAATCTTCCGACCCAATCGCTCTCATTGCCAAAGAAGTGGTAAACACTGTCCGAAGCATTCCACAATTGCCAAAAGACAACTTTCCGTAAATAGAAGATGAGGAGTTCGATGATCCCGAGATAGCCCAATTTCAACAATAATTGTCGTTTCTCACTCAATCTTTCCACCGTTAATTCTCTCGTCGCTCCAACCCCAACCAACAACGTTATGCTTCAGGACCAAAGAACTTCGAGCGTAAAGCAACGTTTGAGCAAAAGACAAGAAACGATGAAACTCCGTGCAACGGGCAAACCGGAAGATAAATTCAAAGGCGAAAAGAGCTTGTGCTACAACTGTGGCAAGACTGGTCATTATGCTTGCGAATGCAAGAAGCCAGTTGTCAAAGATGCCAATTACTTTACTTACACGTTGATGCTTGCCAAACAAGAAGAGGCCGACAAAGTTCTCATGCAAGAAGATGAACACTGGCTACATCATGATGACAACGATCCCGACGAGGAAATTCAGGCTCATTTCAGTCTGATGGCATACTCTGGTGACGATTCATTTAACGCTTCCGACTACACACCCGAGGTACGACTACGATAAATTTGTTGCTCAAATGAATGATTTAATGGTATAATTGCATGAATTAAAATGTAAATTGAAAACCGAGAAACTCCCAGTTTCCAACTTAGAATCTCGTCTAGAAAATAATCAAAACCAACTTTTACTTGCAACATCCGAACATGCAAATTGTAAGAGTGACGTGGAAAATCTGCAAACTGAAAACACTACTTTAAAAGATGAAAATTTAGATCTTAAACAACAAATTTCAGATCTCACGAAACGTCTTAAAAAATCTGAATGTGAGACTGAAGAATTTTCTTCAAAATATATCTTTGCCAGTATACAACGACACGATCGTTTAGAAAAACTCAAGGACTTGGAACTTAAACTTTACAAACTCGGTCAAGCTGAACAAACGATTCATTTGAATGCTCCAAAAGAGTTATGTTCAAAGACAGGTCTAGGTTTCGAAAATCCCAAATATTTGGCAAAGGCCTTATACAATACTCCAACTCTTTACAAATTCGAATATCTAGATCTTGGTCCAGATTATAAAATTCAATTAATGAAATCTCGTACTAAAGTCGAGAGAAGGGAAGATTGGAATAGGAAAAACAAAAAATTTCATCAAATCCCTTTATACTTCCCAAAAGAAGTAGAAAATGATTCTTCAAAAGGATCTCTTCCAAATAATTATTTTCCGTCCTACATCGATGAAGAACTTCACACCGAACCACCAAGTTTTAAACCTTATATTCCAACCTTATTTTTAGAAAAGAAAATCATTCAACTAGAACAAGTTCTAGAATCTGAATGCTCTTCATCGGAAAAGGAAAAAGAAGCATTAATCACAAAAATCCTAACATTAGAAAACAAAGCTTTACAATCCCAAAATCCCGATACTGATTTAGTTTCAAATATTTTCTCTTGTAAAGCCTTTGTTAGCTCATATTTGGATGACCGTTCCAGATGAACTCACATTTAAGATGGATCCTAACTTGTTGTCCTCTGATGCACAAATATTCCCTTCTCCTAATGAAATAGATGAGGAATTGGATAATCAAGAAAACATAAACTGTTCTACAACATAACTCCAAAAGGTTATCCAAATGATTCAATTGCTGATTTTGATTTCAATCCTATTCTTCCAAGTCATGAGCCATGTATTGATATAGGCAAAAGTCCCATCGAAACGGTCCAAATTCCTTATGTCGAGACTGAATGTTCCACAAGTTTTTCTAAACCATCTTCATCTCAACAAAAGGAACAAATCAATTTTCCTGACAAGACTAAATCTCATCAAAAAGCTAATCCAAATTCATTTCATGTTTCCACTCTACGCCTCTAAAGAATACTCAAGTTTGGGTTGCAAAAGGCACAAATCAAGCAAATTCATCATTCCACAACAAGAGAGAAAATTTTAATTTTTCAAATCCTAGAAACTCAAACAATGGTTTTCAATTACATTACTATTCATTTTGTTCAACATTTAATTCAGTTTTCAAAAAATAAAGTTTGTTGCTCAAATTGTGGTGTGAATGACTTTGTGCGCTTAAATTCTTATGGTTATGAGTATTGTTCTGATATGCATGATTCATTCAAGTTTCATCAAGTTAGTCCTTTTTCCACTTACCCTTATAGATGGGTTCCCAAGTGGCCCTTGACTACGACACCTAAGTCCCACTTCAAATGGGTACCAAAGGCCTAAGTCATCTAAACCCGAAGGACCCATTTACAAATGGGTACCTAAATGCACGATTTTTGCGGGAACGTCATGTGTGGTACTTAGACTCGGATGCTCCAAATACATGACGGGTAAAAGGAGCTTCTCGCCAACTACACTAAACAACATGGCGGCACCGCGCGCTTCGGGAACAACCATTTTTCACCAATAAGAGGACACGGAGATATCATTAAGAATAATCTTACAATCTCCAAAGTTTCATATGTTCAAGACCTTGGTAATCATCTACTCGGCATTTCGGTCAATTCGTGACAAAGAACTTGAAGTGAATTTTCGTTCCAAAAGATGTTGCGTTAGAACTTATGAATGGGAACGAGATTTTAGCCGACTCGCGACAATCAAATCTTTACATAGTTGATCTTTCAAAAGTTGACGTACCAACTCGATGTGTGTCTCGTTTCCCAAGTCTCCAATGATAAATGTTGGATGTGGCATCGCCGACTCTCTCACTTGAACTTCAAGAATATCGGTCGACTTCGCAAAAGGAGGTTTGGTTACCGGCTTACCAAATATCAAATTTGAGAAAACTCACTTATGTGGTGCGTGAGAGATGGGGAAAATATAAGAAAGTATCTCATAAACCCAAATGGAACATAGCACGACCCGCTCTCTTCAACTTTTTCATATGGATTTGTGCGGTCCATGAGAACTCAAAGTATTCACGGCAAGAAGTACGTTCTTGTTATGGTGGATGATTACTCTCGTTATACATGGTCCGGTTTCTTCACTCACAGGACGAAGTTCCCCGAGACCATCATTGCTTTCTTGAAGAACATTCAAGTCAAATTGGAGCTTACAGTTCAAACTCTTCGCAAGGATAATAGCAATTGAGTTCATAACCACACTCTCGACACTTAACTAACTTCGGTTGGAATTTCTCATACTTTCTTTGCGGTTCGCACCCCACAACAGAACGATGTGGTTGAACAACGTAACCGTACGTTGGTGGAAGTTGCTCGCACCATGCTCGTTCATTCCAATCTACCACACTTTCTTTGGGCCGAAGCCATCAACACCGTCTATCACACTTAAAACCGTTCCCTCATCAACAAACGGTTCACCAAAACTCCATATGAATTGATCAACAAACGTCTTCCGTCACTTCAACATCTACATACAGCTGGTGGTCGTTGTTTTATTCTAAATGATAAGGTAGATGGTGGAAAACTTCAAACCAAAGCAGAAGCATTCTTTCTCGGCTATTCTCCAAACGCATCTTCTTACCGGGTCTATGTGAAAAATCCAAGGTTCGTTACCGAAAGCGTCAATGTCCAATTCGATACAAAGGCGGAAATGGCTCTGAACAAAACGATTACGGACCCGCACTTACCGGCGTCTTAGCTTCCGATCACCTACAATCGGAACCTTCATAACCCGCCTCATCCAAATCGTGCATCCACGTCCAAAACCGCAATCTCGCATTTGGAAGATCTCTTTGAGCATTTCTACTCGGATTATTTCGGACCTACATGGAAATCCCGAAAACAATCACTACGCCTACCTTGGAAGTTGCCGATACCATGACCGCTTCACGGACCGCCATTGTTTGCCTTGAAACCGTCTCACTGCGTAACTCCGAGTCCATCGCATCCAAGGAAACGGCTCAAACCCATGATATTCCATCCCATGTCGCTCCGACATCTACACCCCAATGAGATCCAAGTCCTCGAGTCCCCATTCCGGTCACTACTAATCTCGGAACCAGCATCCTCTAACCCACCATCAAATCACATACAAACGGAGGTTTCCAGTTCCACACGCTCTTCGACATGACTTCGCCTTGGAATCGTTCAAAATCTTCCACTTGATACCTATGTGGATGATAATCCCGACCTCACGGCACTCCAACCGCTTCCTCATTCTCATAAATGGATCCGATCTCACCTATCGGATCAAATCATTGGCGATCCGTTTAAGCCGATCACTACAAGACACTGATCGGCCAACGATTGTTTGTTTTTAACATTCCTAAGGAAAATCGAACCCAAAACCATACAAGAAGCACTATCTAATCTGATTGGTTTGTGGCTATGCAAGAGAAACTCAATCATTTTGAAAGTACGAAAGTTTGGCGCCTTGTTCCGTCGAACGAAGAACAAAACCATCATTGGCACCAAATGGATATTCAAGAACAAACAAGACGAAGATGGGATTGTCGTACGCAACAAAGCACGACTTGTCGCAAAAGGTTATCGTCAACAAGAAGGCATCGACTATGACAAGACATTCGCACCGGTGGCCCCGAATTGAAGCCGTTCGCATGTTCTTGACATACGCGGCTCACAAGAACTTTGTTGTCTTCCAAATGGGTGTCAAGACTACTTTCTGAATGGTGTTCTACGCGAAGAAGTATATGTCTCTCAACCTAACGGTTTTGTCGACCCTTCCAAGCCAAATCATGTCTACATCCTCGATTTTGCTACTACATGGTCTCAAACAAGGAAACTTCACGTGCATTGGTATGACAAATTCTGTCCGACTAGTTAGGTCAAAAATGTGGTACTCCAAAATGAAGATGCGACCCTACTCTTCTTTTCTATTATAAAAGAAAGTATGGTGATATATATGCTTATTCAAATATATGTGGACGATATTATTTTCGGCTAAACTAACAATCAAAACAAGTTGCGAAACCTTCTCCGGAGTTCATGGTTGCCAAGTTCAATATGAGCATGATGGGAATGATGAATTTTTTCCATTCGGTCTTCAAGTAAAAACAATTTTCAACGTGAATATTTATTAACCAATCGAAATACATCTCGGATATGTTACATGAATATAACATGACGACCTTTGTACGCCGAATAATAGCACCTTTAATGCTCTTCCGATGTTCAAAACTACACACCGGATCCGCAGGCAAAGCGGTAGATTCTAAAACCTATCGGGGAATGGTTGGCTCTTTAATGTATTTAACGAAGCTAGTTGCCCGGACATACATTTGTTCGCCACAGCACCTTTGCGCTAGATATCAAAGCCTCTCCCAAGGAATCTCATCGAAAATGAGTGCCATAAAGCGTATTTTTCGTTATTTAAAAGGTACTACCTGACGCCTTGGCTTTATGGTATCCTAAGGATACAGGTTTCGAATTAACTACTTTTTCAGACATGATCACAGGTCTTGTGGGACGCATGCTTGATCGAAAAAGTATGACGCAAGCCACATTCAATTCATGGGAGATCAATTAGTCGTACTGGTCTTCAATAAAACAAACGGTGCGTTTCTACATCCACCACGGGCAAGCTTTAATACATTGATGCCGCAAGTTGTTGTTCCACAAGTCATATGGATACGCACGCAACTCAAAAAACTATGGTTTACGGTTTAGAAAATCCCCATCTATTGTGACTCCAAAAGCTCAATCGCCATCTCAAGCAATCTAGTCCAACACACAAAGACGAAACACATCGATGCCCAGGTACCATTTTTATTAAAAACCATGTCGAAAGAGGTACGATCGAATTATATTTTGTCAATTTAGAACTTTAACATTCGCCGACCGTTCACCAAAGGCATCGTGGATGAGAAACGCTTCCCGAGCTTCCTAGTGTCCAAGTTGGGCATGCTTTAATCTCAAAACTGATTCCCAATCAAGTGTTATCCAACATACACAAAAAGTGCATTCAAGAGTCAATGCATATGTCATTGTTTCAAAAAGAGAATATTATGTCCTCTTTTTGTGCATTTTAATTTTACATTAAATATTATGTATTTTCAATTTATTTTTTATCTCGTACAATTTTCGTCATATTTTTGTCTTTTTCTCGTTTTCTATCTGCTCTCGATGTTTGTTTTTGTCTAAACCATTCGGTTTTCGAGGGTGCGATCGGGTAAGTTTTTTTTCTTAAACTCGGATTTGTAGGGGGTGCTATGTTTTGCTTACACCTATTAGGCACAACTCCAAGGGGAGCACTTAGCCAATTTTTTTTGAAAACCTTAAATTTAAAAATTTGTCCTCAAATTGTCGGCTTGTGTAATGACCCGACATAAAGAATTCTTGTCGCGTACCACGGACCCGACATCCTCTCTCTCGACATCTTTTTCGATGATGTTTCCTCGCCGGCCGATAAAACATTTTTGACCACGTGTCATCCTCTGATGACCCCAATAGCTAAACCTCGGGTCCCCACGAGGCACTATTCACAATTTCAAACTTTTTCCCTCTTTTTCTCTCTCAAACTTCACTCGACATCACACTTTTCGACTTCATTGCTTCTCAAAATCTTCGAGTTTTTTGCAATCCAAAAACATCACCGAGGTTCGCCTTATGTTCCTTACCATCTTTAATTCTTTGCAATTTCACTTTTACCCATTGCATGCCCTCGTTAATTTTGATGCTGGCTTGTTCGGATTCCAAAACCGCTTGGAATTCCGATTTCTTTGATTTTTGCATCTGTTTGGGTTTAAGCTGGAACTTAGGTTAGTTTTAAACTCACAGTTGGGCGACTCCCATCAACCCTAGATCTAGGATTAAAACTCTTTAAACTTCTCTGTTTTTTGATGCCGGGGGAAATTTTTGGACTTATCGGTCCCCGAAGCACACTTAGAATGTTCGTCGATTTTATTTGAAAACTTGTCGCGTCCTTGAGACTTGGACATATTTTCTTGTCAGGTGATTAAGTCTCGACAAGTTCATCTTCATGTTTTTCTAGGTGTTTATATCGCATCTATTTTACTAACGATAACTTTTCTTGTCGCATGCCCTTGACTCGACAAGTTTCATTCAACTTTCATCAAGTTCTTTATATCGCATGGTTCCACAATACGACATACGAAGTTTTTATCTTTCAAAATTTTATCTAAGTCTTTTTGTCAACCAAGTTAGACGCGACATACATTTTTTATCGCCCATAAAGGCTCGACATACTAATTTTTTTCCTCAAAAGCATACTAAGTGTTTATATCGAATCCTTTATACCCTAACATAAATTTCCTTATCGCCTACTAGGCCCGAGCTTTCTATACTTAGAATTTTTTTCATTTCTCGTAAACTATTCTAACTTTGTCTTCTATGGTTTTGCTAAAACTACTTTCCGGTTTCAATGGCGGCTATTCAAGATCCAAACTTATACCGATGACGAGAACCCAATGTCTTCCGAGAGACACACAGCATGACATCAACCACGGCCAACCGGGATGCCATCTTGTGATGCCCACAGGTACAAAGCGGGAACTTCAAACCAAACAACCATCGTCTTAACCTAGACCGGAAGCTCGGCACACCCACGTCATAATGGAGATACTACGAAACCACCCACTTCGGTTCGCTTTTCGCTCTCGAACACCGAGTTCCGACCATCTATCTACCACCAACATTTTTGACACACGATGACGTATCAATCGGTTGAAGCGCAACTACCATTTCGCTTTGCTCAAATCGACGAGTTTGTAAGTCAGCTCACGCCATCGAAACTCCGCTCTCGTATTCTACACCTTCCTGGTGCCAATTCGGTTCCCGGCCGTGATACATTTTGAAGATCCACCAGCGAGGATGAAATTTGTCATGACTTCCGAACCCTAGGATATGATGATGCACTTAACTCCATTGGCCGGTTCAAGCGAATGTTTCTTCCCCAAATCTACTTCACTATGTTTTCGTGGTCAACCGATGTCTTACGGGAAACATACGGGCATGGATCGGGCTATTGTTGATGTTCTTTGCATATTAAATAGGATCATATACGGTGGTCATTACGAATACGCCATTTGTCACATGGAACGATCTTCATTAAAATATGCCGCCGATAAAGGAAACAACTAAGACCGTGATTTTAATCCTTACCAATGCTTCCTTCAACTAGCCATTCATCGCACTATGACGGCTTTGTTCGAGAGAGATTCCGAGAGACGCGTGCACGCCCCTTGGCCCTTCATTGTGCACGCCTCTTGCCCATCATCTTCCGAATCCGATGACGGCTCCGACGATCAACCATTACAACGTCGAAGGCGCATTTCTACCACCGAAGGCGTGCTCTTAGACGAATCGTCTCCCAACCGTCCATTCCGGACATTCTTCATCCAACGCTTACCGATTCCGTTGACGCGGTTGGACTTTTGATTTTCGAGCCTCTCAATCGACCCCATAAGCGGTCCTTTCTTTTTCGAGCCAAATATTGGAGATATACGGAGGGCGGAGGGAGTATATCGGTATAAAATGAAAATGTGAGCTTGTGTGAAGGTGAGCTAAATATGAATGATGCTGACAAGATACCTACTACCAAAATAGCCGGGATAACCAAGTCCTACTTGTTGATACTCATCCGATTGGGTACCACTATTGTTAGGCAAGATGTTGCGGACCCAACAACGCAAGTGCAACTCCCCCGCCCAGTACCCATTATGTGGACTCGCATACGAGCCCTATCTCCTTATCTACAATGCCACTTCCTTCGGGAGGCATAGCCTATTGAAATGCGAAGAAGTAGTATATCACCTACTTCAGAGCTTCTATTTTAAGCACATCAAGCCTAGAACCTCCTAGGGAACACTAGTCTATACACCGAGAGCCTCCGTGGCCACGGTCGAGAACTTCCATAGTGAAGTCTATTCCACGAGGATTGGAAGAAAATCCTACCATCACTACATCAATGCCAATGTTGCAAAAGCATGTCAGCTGTCACGGTTCGAATTCAATCGCCCCGCCAGTGTCAACGGGATATCTACGTAATCCCGGTGTTTCCCTTTCAGATACATCAATGCACCAAAGTTTCACATTCACTCTCGAAGGCTCGAGCGTATCTTGATGCTCAATACCAAAGAGCTCAAGCATTCTTTACTTGCAGTCACGCAGGTACGCGTGAACGCTCAAGATGTGGGAATTTCGTACTGAGAGGAGTAATCGGAAAATTTGTGCTTGCCCAACGATCTCAATACGAATCAAGCTAGTTCTTCCCATCATAGCTCAAGTCGTTTCACCGCCTCCCCCACCTAATCCAGATCCTCAAAATCTTCCTCCATCACCACAACGCTATCAATACAACAATGAGGAGCCTAATGTAAATGTATTTGGCCCATTACCGTGCAACCGCCGGTGAAGCTCTGCTGCTCGAGGTCTTCCTAAAGATACCCTCATGGGTCTCCTACGGCACGCAATCCTCGAAATTCCCAATGTCACTCGATATGAATTTGACTTGTTCAAAGCCGGCATGGAATCAAAGAAGTTAGAAGATATGGCTACCGATCAAAAGAAGCATAATGAAGATATACTTGGTGTTATTCTTTCACTACTCTACACACGAGGATCGACGGTTATGTCGCCATCTTGTCGCCAATATTCAACCGCGTTGCCGACTTGATCGGGACGATCCGAGCTCTCGCTCAGTAAATCGCCACCGAGGGGGAGACACGCCGCCGAGTTACAACTCAAGTTAGACCATCGACAACAACTCTCAGGTACATCTACTACCAGCTCCGCCATCTCGACAAGACGACAAGCAAAATGGTCCACACTCCCACGCAACAACAAGTTAATCCACCAACGAGTTGAAAAGCCCATGGTTGATTTTGATATGGGATTGGATCACAAAAATTTGTCGCATCGGAACCGAGAAAATGAAGAAGTGGTTAATGTTTAGAACTTTGAGAGACTCCAGCAAAAGGCTCGGTTTAAAAGATCCATTATGAACTTTGTTATGAGAGAAGAAGATTATGTGAATCTAATTCACGCGGAAAAGAAATATCTTCAGAAAATCTCTAAAATGAAAACACCATTGCAGCCTCATCGAGATTCGTTGGGGAAAAGAATTCTATGAGATAGTAAATGGATAAATCCACAAATCATAACTCCTTATCTAGAAGAAACAATGCAAAAAAGATATTCGTGGATAAGAAGAAACCGGATGACCGATCCCTTTTACAAATATCCGATCATGGAAATGAACTCATTACAAGTAACCGAGTACTTGAGCATATTAAGAAAACGAAAGCAAAGGGTCCTAAAGAAGTTATTTCAAGACAAAGGATCGTCGCGATCATGGAGATTGGATATGATAAAGCTTTTCAAGTAGAAGTTTCCAACCTTCAAGGTAAGAAGATTCGATGGAAAGGTTAATCGCTTTTACGAGTGCGTAGACTCTTGCTAGTCTAGATGTGTTAGATATGGGAGACTTTTGTACACGGAGAGTGAAAGACAAAACCAATAGATTGATTGATGAACAAAGAGCATTGAGAACGGGTCATTCGACATATTCCGTAAAAGAGCTAAAGAGTAGTAGCTACCTTCATGGATGCATGCAAAGAGGAATCGAGAGCAAACAAAAAGAAGGTCTATGCCGATGAAAGAGAAAGACTATTTACCGCTTGATTGAATTGATTAACAAACGCAATAATCTACCGTTAGACCCTAAGAAGATTCGAAGGGCATGTTCGAGAGCTTAAACGATGAAGACTTATTTACCACTAAAGGGGAGATTGTTAGGGTTTATTTATTGCCTTGTAAAAAATCCGAGGGAAAAATTATGCTTTAATGTAAATATGACAAGTGTATAATGTCATTCTATTACTTTCCTTATATCGTTTTAACCACTTACATTATAAATAGGAGTCTTAGGAGTCATTATCAAACTCAGAGAAGCTTTAATAGATATAATCGTTTAGAGAGAGCAGGTAGACCAACGATATCTTTTGTGTAACTTACATTGTATTAAAATCTACAAGTAAGATATACGACATATTATATTC